>PVIW01000030.1:0-387368 GCA_004026585.1 Noctilio leporinus
TGTCCCGTAATGGGTGAGATCATATGATATTTGTCCTTCACTGACTGGCTTATTTCACTAAGCATAATACTCTCCAGTTCCATCCATGTTGTTGCAAAGGGTACAAGTTCCTTCTTTCTTTCTGCTATATAGAATTCCATTGTGTAAATGTACCAAAGTTTTTTGATCCAATCATCCACTGATGGGCACTTAGGCTATTGTAAATAGTGCCGCTATGAACATAGGTGTACATAGGTTCTTATGAATTGGTGTTTCAGGATTCTTTGAGTATAGTCCAAGTAGTGGAATTGCTGGATCAAAGGCAGTGGAACATTAACTTCTGAGAAACTAGTACCCAGACAGTAGGAAATGATCCCAGCCCCTGTCCAGAACACAAGGGCAGATCCATTGTCTGGAGAAACTAGGAATGTCCTGACACTGAAACGTGAGTGAAATTTTAGGAAAGGGACAGCAGATTAGGGAGTAGAGTCACATTCTCCACCAAAGCCCTCAAATGAATAACAAATATTCTAGAACAATCTTATTGTAATTTCCCTCAGGGGCATTTTGCCAAAACCAAATTTAGGGGCGGGGATAACACCCAGGTCTCTAAGAATCAACAAAATGAAATCCATATTAGCAGCATTGTGATTATTTCCCTTGACCCAAGGACACATTCAAAGCTCCACGCTAGTGAATGAACACATCTTTGATGCCTTTGCTTTCCCCACCTGGGGCATAGACACTCCCCTATGTGCAGGGAGAAGAATATTGCAACTGCCAGCTACCTTTATGTTTATCCCATCCTGTTCTGTTTCTGTTTGTTTCACAATGTATATATATTTCCCAATACTACATGCATGCAATCTATTAATAAATGAATCTACCTATATTGGTCAACGATGCCACAAAGCATTTATCTTATATGACCAAAGACTTTGGAGACTTCAGCTTTACTTCATCACCTGCCCCAATCCTGAATTTACATCTTCTCACAGTTCGTATTTAATAGTCACAAGCTACTCAGTATGTGGACTCTGATCAGAGCCTGTACTGCTTTCATTTTTCAAGATTTCCCTGCCTTTAGAGGCACCACAATAAATGCAAAAGACACTAACAATGGTATGAATCACAGTGTTCGTGTTCAAATGCCACCAAGGTCAAATGCAGCTAAGTTTCCAGCTAGAGGGAATGACAACGCGGTCCAGTTCTTTTGGACTCAGGGGGTGGATGGCATTTATACTAACATGGGTAGGGCCTAATGTGCCAGTTTGATGCATGGTAGGTGCTCAGGGCAGGTTATTTATTTCTCCTTCAGGGCGCTCTGAAGAGCTGGCTGCATTATCCCCAAGCACCGGGCCTGCAGTTCCTGCATCCTTGGGCAGCTTCTCCCGGGGGGACCTAATATTTGGTCACATTTAGCTGACAGGATTCCCTTAAGGCAATTATGTAATATCAGGGCAGTAATAAGATCTTTACATTTCTTTAAAAATTCATACCAGTTAAAAATGAAATACTATGATAAGAAAATATTCAGTTTCCTTCCTGACCCTGGAGCAAATGCTCCCCACTCTAAAATTCCCTGCAAGCCATTGTAACATGGGGCTAGCCGCTGGCCTCTGACCTCCGGGGCCCAGAGTCTGATCTGCAAGCCCACCTCCAGCAGACGTCCACTCTATACCCCTGGGCAGGTCAACACACACAATGCCCAGGTTCCTCACCCACCTTCCAGGGTTGTTGTGTGGGTGAATTGCCTACTGTGAGGTGTACTGAACATAAGCACCTGACTGAATGTTCCATAAATATTAGCCAGGGTTACCAGGGATGCTGCCTCCCTCTGTGGTGTGTTTATACTGTGGAAGTGGAGTTGGTGGCTGTTGGTGATGGTAGTGGTTTGGCAGAATCTGCTCTAGTCTCGGAAGGGAGGCTCCAAACCCAGCCAGGATGCCTGAGAACCTTTGCTCCCGTGCCTGAGCTGCTCCGCTGGACCCGGCCCCACACTGGCTTCCTCCCGAATCACTGATCTAAGCCACACTCCTGCGTGTTAGAACCTCTGGTCTGTCGGTGGCCACACAGAGGTCTGCTTCTTCTAGTCCCCTCAGCGCTCCTAGCCCTGGTCCCCAACCACGTAAGATCTCGCAGACAACTTGATGCAGGCGGACCCCTTCCCTGCCCAACCCTCTGACCCTGGCCCCCATGCCCCACAGCCACATCCTCCTCCTCCCCAAACCTCACCCACAATTTCCTCTTTGCGCCCCGGGATGGTGCTGGCTCAGCTCTGCTCATCAGGACCCGGCATAGACCTTCAGCCTCCCGACTCTTCTTGGAACTGGACTGAAGACGTACTTTAATTTGCTCTTTGATAATTATTCTCCTGCTTAGTGTGACCACTGTTACTCTTTGATAATTACTCTCTTGCTTAGTGCGACAGTAGGTACAGCCAGTTATGTGAGAAAATTAACTTCTAAATAACCCATTGTCTTTTTAATGTGGGGAGAGCATTTAGGGAACACTTTCAATATAAAAAAAAAATAAGAATCAAACTTAGCAGCCCTTTCAGTGTGCTGGAGCCGCTTCATGGAGCTTCCAGTGTTGGGAAGCCACTGGTGTCCCCTCCAGGACAAGGGCTAGACTGGGGTGATTCAGTGACGTCGTTACATCTTGCAGAACGCTACAGATTTTCAAGGAACCTTTTAAGACTGTCATTGTCTAATGCTGCATAGTCATTCCTACGTTAGTACTTCCCCAGTCTGGATTCTGAAGCCCAGTGCTCTAACTAGATAATTAGTAAAGATGCAGGAGGCATGTGAAAGAGAACTGAGATTCCAAGGGGCTAGCAGAGAAAGGCCAAGGAAGCCTTGGTTCAGTGTCTTTCGGGTGGGGATGGAAGTACCTCTTTCCCAGGATCTGGGAAGGATTCATGACATATGAGTCAGGTGCTCCAGACAACGCCTGGCAGATGAGAGGTGCTTAATAAAGAGTTATGATGATTTTGAATCGTTTAGAACAGTGTGATTGATTTTCCTGCGATGAGCCTGCACTTTCTTCTGTTTTGATTGGGAATTTATGAGCTCAGGGTCCTGACACTGCTTAGCTCATGCTGACCAAAAGCTACGATCAGCAGTTAGAGATGTCTGAACTTGAAATCAAGAAAACAAATGACGTCGGGGGTGCGTGGTGGAACAAATCTTCCACACGGTGGAGCCCAGAGGTGGAAAATTACGCAAGTGAGTGATGGGAAGTGAATGTTATTAAAGGCTGGGATCTTGAAGTCTGTCTGCCCATGAACAAGCCTTGGAACTGCTCAGAGATCTGGGTTCATCATCTGAGAATGTGGATAGTAAATTGTGCCCTTACAGGGTTATTGGGATGATGAGCGTGGCGATAACACGTCACGTTCCTAGAGCTGGCCCAAGACACAGGAAACTGGCCACAAACGATCATTTTTAACTGTTCCCTTTGTGGCAAGCAGCAGGAACCATCGCTGTATTCCCACATCCATTCACGAATGCACGCACGCCTGGGAAGGAGGTTTTTTTTCCTGAGAATGACAGCATCGTATATCACTAATAGCAGGTGATTAGGGTAGACTGCTGTCCAGGGTCCAGGAGATGGAGTGCCTGCTCTCCCAGTTCTAATTAATCTCACATTGATGTTCCGCTTTCCTAAATGGGAGACTGCTCGCAAAATGCCTTCAGAAAGTGCACTTCATTTTTTCTCCCCTCCCACCCACACTTGTAACTTTTAAAATGGACTTTGCGCTAGGCGAGTTGACCTCGCCATCCTCTGAGGGCCACCCCCACGCCTCTTATCCTGAACTCCCCATGACGCTTTTTGTGTGCCCATCAGCATCCAAGCGCTCCCCTTTCTGTCCTTGAAAGAAAAGTGCTTCTGAGAGCTGGGGGGAGGAATGTGCTGGGGAACAGCCTCGGAATTATTCCGGCCAAATATGGTATTTGCTTCGATCTTTGATCGCGGAGGCAGTGAAGTGTCAGCCAGACCAAAGTCATTTTGCTCACAGGCCTGCATGTGCGGAGTGGAAGGACTTCATGGTTAATTGATTAAATCGTTCCAAAGAAGGTACAAGATCAAAGGACTGCTTGCTGGGTTTGTATTTCTCTAGGGTCCCACAGGCCACGTGGGGGACACTAATGACCTTGGGTGTGAGAGTATTCAAAGGCTGATGTTTGTTTGTTTTATTCCAAAATGCGATGTGTGTATCCCAGGTCCGCCTGGTGACAGGCTGCATTGTGGGCTCCCCGTGGCCCCATTCTGTGCCGGGGGAGTGGGCCTCAACAGGAACCGCAGTCATGGGCAGGAGGGCATGACCCTGTCATGTTCCTTCCAGTACTTCTGGCTGCCAAACCTCGAGGAAACAGACTCCAATACATTACTGGAAGGCAAAGACCACAGTTCTTCCCCCCCCCCCCCCCCCCCATTTCCAGTAAGAGTCAAGGAGAGGTTGACAAAGTGCAATCTCAGTCTCTGGAACTGAGACAAAAGGGAGACCAAGAAAACATCTCCTTGTCCCAACTGTTCTGATAACAGGGGCAGGAATCTGCTGGGAGAACAGTTTTGTAAGGGTTCTCTAGTGACAGGAAACTCAGCAGAGAAAGAGGATGTGACGGGAGAGGATCTGCTGTCCAGAGAAGCATCGGAACCTCCTGGTGACAATGAGCATGGGCCATGGCATAATAGCTGCCACATGTCCGTCTGCCTGCTCTTTGCCAGGAGCTCTATGGGCACCACACCCCTCGCCTCGCCCCACTCACCCTCCTTCATCATAGATGCAATTGAGGCCACAGCGCGGCAGTGGCGTCCTCCAGTCACATGGCTTAAGCTGAGGATTGAACCCAGGTTGGTCTGGCTCTGCTGTCCATACCTCTGCCATCACCCTGTGATGGGCTGAATTGTGTTCACCCAGGATTAGGCTATGTCCTAACCCCCAGTGCCTCAGAATGTGACTGTATTTGGGGATGGGTTCTTTAAAGAGGTAATTAAGTTGAAATGAGCTCATTAAGGGTCCTTGTGAAAAGGAGAATTGAACATAGACTGCTACAGAGCAAAGACCACATGACTAAGCAGTAGAAGAAATGTGCATAGTGAATGAGGATCAATAAGAGAGAGTCCTGTCAAGAAAGAAGGATGCTCAGGTCAGGGACAAGAAGAAGATGAGAGAAAAAGATTAGTGCAGTGGATTGAATTGCATCCCCTCCCTTCCCCCCAATTCATGTGTACCTGGACCTCAGAATGGGACCTTATTTGGAAATAGTCTTTGCAGACTGAATTAATTATGATGAGGTAATACTGGGCCAGGGTGAAACCTTAATGTAATGAGTGGTGTCCTTATACAAAGAGCAGAGGACACACTGAGAGACACAGAGGACTTGGGCCATGTAGAGACTGAGGCAGCAACTGAGAGCTGGGTCTATAAGACAAGGAAGGCCAAGGACAGCAGGGACCCACCCTAATCTAGGAAAGGGCAAGGAAATATCCTTCCTTAGAGCTTTCCGAGTGAGCACAGTCTGCTGGCACTTGAATTCCAGCCCCCAGAACTGTCACAATAAATTTCTTTTATTTTAAGCCACCAGTTTCTGGTAGTTTGTTAGGGGAACCCTGAGAAACTAATCTAATTAGGTTACACAGGTTAAGATTCTCACTCTGGAGTTGAGAACACCAAGGCTTCCTGGCTGAGAGACTTTGAGCAGATCAATTTTTATCTTTCCAAACTTTAATTCCTTAGCTATACTATGGTTAGATAATTATATGACCACATGTGGGTTCTGTATGAATTAAGATAAAACATGTAACACATTTAGGACAGCACCTGACACAGAGTAAAGTACTCAATGCATGCCTCCTATAATCATCATTATCATTCATTACTTTTAAAAGTAATATACCATGTGCTCTCAATATTTACATCACTATGATTTATAATACAGGCGACATAAAAATTAAAAGATATTTCTTACTCTTAAATTTCTGTCTTAGCTTGAGCTGCTGTAACAAAATTACTACATATTTGGTAGCTTAACCAACTGACATTTATTGCTCACAGTTCTGGAGCCTGGAAACCCAAGATTAAGGTGCCAGCAGATCTGGATCCTGGTGAGGGCCCATTTCCTACCTTGTAGACAGTTGCCTTCACACTGTGCACTCATGCGATCATGGCTCTTTGTGTGACACATGGAAAGGGGAAGGAGAGGGAAAGGGAGAGACAGAAGGAGAGATCCTCTCCTTATAAGTGCACTCCTTTTCTTATAAGGGCACTAATCCCATCGTGAGGGCCCCACTGTCATGACCTCATTTGATCTGAATTACCTCCCAAAGGCCTCATCTCTAAACACCATCACATTGGGGTCTAAGCTGCAGCATAAGAACTAGCAGGGAACACATTCAGGCCGGAATAGTTGCTAAACCTAAAAAGAATTATATTGTCCAAACCTACAGAGAGTAACACAGTGAAAATGTTAATGTACTGTTATCTGTTGATCATCAAGTGTGTGTGTAGACATGAGAGACATATTGTCTTGGAAAAGGCAAGATCATTTGCCTGTAAGACTAGTTATACTGGCAAAGTGACAGCAAGTTGACACATAACAAATCCTACCCATACCACTGGCCTGCCAAACATTGATCAGTGTCCAGAGATAATTGTCCAACTCTTTCCAGACTGCTCCTTTTGTGGGTTAAGTCTTAAACTGAACATTTTAACAAATGGTTAAAAGACTGAATGTTCAAATCTGTGAAGTCATTGTCTGTTCCCAACGGGGAGAGACTGGGAGGCTGCGCTCCCATCAAAGGCTCTCTGGTGAATCCCTGGGGTTGAGCTTGCAGCTCACAGAACTATTCATCATTTTAGCGAGCATCCTCAGTGGGGGCCCTCGGTGATTTACATGCTGCAGATAAATTATGATGCCTCTCATGATGTTATCATCATTTCAGCTCACGGATTCGAACACTTTCCAGGAGAGGACATTTTTTTTTTTCACCCTTTCTTAAATGATGAACAACTTGCAGACAGATTATATTGTAGTTGTCAAGGAAAATGATATAGGTCTGTTTTCTTAAAGATAAACAACTCAGCCACCACAGCTAGTCAGCCAAGCAACTGATAAACATTGTCCACAGTGAGTTCACGGTTTCTCCCACCTGGGAAAGACCATCCAGTTTGCTTCATCTTTTATTTTTACTCTGTGTCCTAGTGAATTCCATCCCCCACCTCTAATTTTACCAGGATACTCCATCTCTGGCAGGGGATAACCTAAACAAAACAAAATTATGCTTCTCTATTCTAGCAAATATGCACAGTAACAATGCTCAGCCTTGACCTCATCTGATAAATGAATTGGACATTCCATTTTTGGCCTGTCCTTGATGGAACAGGTATTTTCCTCAAATTGATCTTGTCTTTAAAGATTCATGTAGCCTCAGTGGGCAATGCATCCTCCAAGATTTGCTTTGGTACTAGACCATCAACTTCTAAAATGAGTGTGGTAGGCAGAATGTCCCCCCCTCAAAGATGTCCAGGTCCTAGTTCCTTCTTCTCTTGGTTTAAGTGATGAACTCCTAATTGTTCTTCAAATATTACAGTACTTCAGCCCTGGCTGGTGGCTCAGTGGAAAGGTGCTGGCCTGTGAACCCAAAGGTTTCTGGTTTGATTCCCAGACAGGACACATAACCAGGTTGCAAGCCAGGTCTCCAGCCAGATCCATAGCTGGAGGCAGGTGAAAGGCAAGCATACATTGATGTTTCTCTCCCTTTCTTCCTCCCTCTCTGCCCTACTCTTGGAAAATAATGAATAAAATCTTTATAAAAAAATATTACAGTACTTCCAGAAGATTTCTTTCACTTCTTAGGCATCTAAAATTATTCAAATCTTCCCATTGATTCTACTTTTAAAAACATTCTCATGGTAGCCTTTAATGCCTTTGGTGTACATTTTAAAACTTTGCTTCTTCCTTTTTTCCCCTTCATTTTAGTATCTCAACTTCACAGCCATAATAGCATTTTTTACATAATAGGCCCTCAATCACTATGCATTGACTTCATGAATAAGTGGTATTTAGGAATCTGATCTTTGGAATTGTTAAGTGAGAAGATATTACAACTATTTTGGGAAGAGCTGACATAGTTTTTCACCTTGGAGAGAAGAAACCTGGGCTAGGCAAAATATTCAATTTTATTTTTTTATGGTATATCAAAACACCAATATATTGTTAGGAGAAATTTTATTTGACTGTTTTGAGTTGTGAAGTTGGGACTAAATTATTTAGCAAATGTTATTTAGTTCAGAGGAGATGTTTTATGGCATTAAAATTTTATAATGTGTTCTCATTTAGGATGGAGGAAAGGAAAAGGAAAATCAAAAGGATCCGAAAGCTAGTAAATTGCATTTAATGCAATTAATTAAATTATTGGTTTTTTAGAGAGCAGATTCTGAAGAGAATATCATTATCTCCCTAAATTTTAATTTTTTTCTGTTGAAATCTTTTTGAAATGAGTATAGGTTGAAAGGAGGAGGTTAAGGTCAAGTTTATAAAACTGAATCAACTGACTTGATGATTATTTTGTCTGTCCTCATGATTGATTTCTCTGTGTCATTCAGAATTAATCAGGAGAAAACTCAGGGCATCAGATCAGCTGAGCCCAAGTCTGGTTCGATGACCATATGTGACATGGCTCAGGAGTTATTTTCTTCACATGCCATGTCCACTGATCATCAACTAAGAGGGGAATCACTGGGTTTTCCCCACGGAACTGTGATTACAGAGGGAGAGAGGGACTGAGTTTTAGTTTCATTCGAGCGTGAAGGAAGCAGCAACTATGCACTTTGC
The DNA here is from genome assembly GCA_004026585.1 of Noctilio leporinus. Classification (NCBI taxonomy): domain Eukaryota; kingdom Metazoa; phylum Chordata; class Mammalia; order Chiroptera; family Noctilionidae; genus Noctilio; species Noctilio leporinus. The sequence continues at coordinate 8,820 of PVIW01000030.1, forward strand.
AAATGGTTGCTGTTATAGAGCCTGCTTTCAAGCTATTGTGAGTCCATAATTTGAAACCATGAGTTCAGGGAGGCATTGTTTTCAGTGATGTAAACACTCCAGTGGATTTTAATTATTTTGCGAGCAACTCTCCCTTTAAGAGAGAAGAGTCCACAAATCACATACAAAGAAAGTATTCTTACTACTATCACTTAAAATCAATTCTATATTACAAGAGTTTGCAAAAATGTAGGCCTATGGCAGACGGTACCAGGATCATTGGATTTACCAAATGAAGATATAACACACCCAGCTAAACTTGAATTTCAGATAAGCCACAAAAAATGTTCATACAATTATGTCCCACATATTGCATGGGACATATGTTGAAAAAAAAAAAAGTGTTATGGCAATGTAAAGTACAGCATACAAAATATAATCGATAACATTGTAATAACTATGTATGGTACCAGGTGGGTACTAGAATTATCAGGGGAATCACTTTATAAACTATGTAATTGTCTAACCATTATGCTCTACACCTGAAACTAATATAAAATACTACTGAGTGTAAACCTTAATTGAAAAACAAAATGTAAAGAAACAAAAAATACGTTTGTTTTATAACACATAAAAAAAGAAACATTGTTTATTTGACATTTATATTAAAAAATAAATTTAACTGGACATTTCTATTTGATCTGGCAAACCTCACCGGTACTCTCTGGAATATATTATTTTTAGTGCCTTTGAACAAATGCACTTTAGCAGCAAGTATGGGAACCCAACTAAATGTCCTTTTAATGGCTATCTTTAATTATCTGATTAATGGAGTTATAATTTGAAGGATGATAAATAAGGATGAAGGTTCAAATGCATTTACTAAAAAGTTAGTAAGTGGAGTTGGAAAGAGGATGACACTAAGTAATGACTCTGGGAATTGTGCTGGAAAAATTTATGACAGTCACCCAGCACTTGGTGTCCCATTGACATGTTAAATGGGATTACTGCCATTCACGAAGAAGAAAAATATACCTCTTGGATATTTTGGTAGCTAACGTGATCGAGTGAACTTGTTCAAGGAAGTGTGGGAGTAGAGGAAGAAGCTTAGAGTTGGAGTTCATCAGAACAGCAATTACCCAAGTGGGTCAATATTTTTTTTTAAGAAAATAGATGTTGATAATTGAAGTCTAGGAGGAAACCACCTGGTTCATCCAAAAATGACCTTCAAAATGCAAATACCCAAGTGATTTATGTCATTTTTAAACTCTGTATCTCCAGTTAATGGCTATTCTCTGGATTATTTGAGAGGGAAACAGCTGGTTCTTATAAGGATTATTATGAGATTTGAATTGATAAAAAGAAGACAGTCTGTTCTTTTCAACTTTTCTCATGCACCTTCATAAACAACCTGCTGCCCTGCTCCCCCTACCCCTGCCCTCCCACCCCACTCTTCTGTCAATACCCTACCTTTAATCATAGGATCTGTCTACATAACTCTAAAGAGAGTTCTGCCAAACAGCCAAATATTTAGCCAGTCATCTGGATATTCTGTCTACAGGATTCCAAGTGTCATGTTTTAAACAAACATCTGGGTCTTTGGCCATGACCAAGTGAGTTGTATCTTTTTCAATGACAATGCTTGGCCTTGTATAAACAAAGAAAGGAATTTACAGGACCAAAAGGTGCCTGAAAATACTACTTGAGGAATCCCTGGCCTCCAAACACGTTAATGTCTAAACCAGAGTTTCTAAATAGTAGCACTAGTGATGTTTTGAATCAAATGACTTTTGAGGGGGAGGACTGTCCTGCACATTGCTTTAAGTTTAGCAGCTTCCCTGGCCTCCGCCTATTAAATGCCACCTAGAAGGCCCTTTATGTCTCAGTCCCGTCAACCTAAAAAATCTCTAAAAATTGTCAAACATCCCCTGGAGGGACAGTTGAGAACCAGTGACCTAAACTATCCATATGGATAGTTTTATGTCTGTCCCAACCAGGGTAGAAGGTGAGAGTGAAAGCTAAGTAGTCCAGGGAAAGTAATAGAGTGACAAGGATGGAGATAGGATAGGATAGTGGGGAGTAGAAGGATAAAAGAAATAGAGTGGGAATAGCCCTAACTACCTCTCACTCGTTCATTCATTCATTCAGCGTTCTTCATTCATTCATTCATTTGTTTATCCAACACATACAAGTATGCATTGAAAGTGTACTAAGTAGCAGGAAGTACTCCCAGAGGTAGACATTCTAGAGGAAAGCAAACACGATTCTCTGTCCTGAAGGAGCTTATATTCAAAGGCCACGTGTGTGTGTGTGGGGGGGGGGGGGCGGGGGGGACCACAAACGAGAAGGCAGCTCGTGTAGCAGGTGTTGATGGATGCGGTGTAGGAAAAGGAGTGATGGGTAGGATGTCAGTCCAGGTCTGGTTAGGAAGACAGGGAACATCACATGAAGAGTGGGTTGACAAGGTGTTGGAGGGTAACAAAGCCTGCCCAAGTGAAAGAGGACACCGAGGTCACACGGAGAGAGTGGCGACAGGACCCAGCTCCCCCAGGGCTGGGGACCGCAGGGAACAGGGTGGACCTTCAGCTGCGATGTCGATGTGGGTAGTGATCCAGACCCCGGGGGAGATGGCTGATGTTGGGGCCTATGGGGCTCCGACTGGAGTTGGGGGGCACTGGCCAACAGGGGATAGTATCTCCTAGGGGCATGTTAAGACGGCTTCTGAAAGGATAGCACAAGTGAGTTCATTGACACAAGCTGCTGAGCTGGCCTGACCCTGGCGACAAAGCTCCAGTCTCCTCCCGCGCTGCCTTCCAGTCTTCCTCTAGCGCCCCCTATTGGGCGAGTGTAGTAAGGAGCCGCCCGGTGGAGGGGACACGCGATCCGCGACCCGCAGCAAGAAGAAAGTGGAAGGCGGGTGGAAGCTGAGAGACAGCCGGGGAACCGGGAGGTGCTTGGAGCCTCGCCCACCCTGCCTTAGAGAAGGTCTTGGTCATTTTTCTCGGTGCCTGGCTGTGTTTCTGAAGAATTATCCACAAACCCCTTTAACGCACAGGCCGACGGCTGCCTGTGTTATCTCGGAGTGTTTATCAAAGGGATGGGTGCATGAGTGATGCTGTTAACATAATGCCCTTGCTGTTTTCCGCCGTACTTTATTTGACCTCAAAGTTCAGTTTTATACTATTAAACTTAAAATCGAACACAAAGACCCTGGAAAGTAAGCAACCATGGCTGAAATATTACTTGGCCACACCTGATACAATGTTAGCATTAGTAACTTTCTCAGCTATATTCTACTGATTACCAGCCGTGTGTGTGTGTGTGTGTGTGTGTGTGTGTATGTGTGTGTATTTGTACAATATTCAATCTGACTCAGATACATGAACTAGGCATCCACTAAGTGCAAACCTCTGCATCAGACGCTACATGGGATCTGAAAGAATTAAATCCTGTCCCCAAAGGACTAAGGATATTGATTTCTGTGTGTGCCATCTGGCACCTATCACTACTTTTAAAAGGGCTTTCCTTTGATTTATGAAGGTCTCTTGGATCCTATTCTTTTCTGTTTTTATAGATATTAACAATGCCCATTGCCTCCACCTCAATGCAGTCTCTCCCTTTCCATCTTCAAAAAGATAGTTTTCTTCTCAGAAAGTAACCCTTTTGAAGTAATTGTCTAAAGAGAGAAATTAACTCTTTCAAGCTCCCAGGTCACCCTTGCTAAATATTCTGTGAAACTCTTTCCTAATTACTACCTGGAGACTGGACATCTGCAAACTAGCGTCCAATGGGTACACAGTCATTCCCCTCACTGTTATCTCAAAGGGGGCATGAGTTTCATCACTCTGAAGAGAATGAAGACTCACAGCTGTTTATGCATAAATAAGGATAGGATAGGGCTAGTGACTGGGGATTATAATCCACCGGCATATTTTGAAAGTTGTCTCCTTAGAGAACCAGAGCAAGGACTCCACCAATGAAAGGAAGCAAAGCAGGGAAACAGGGAGGGAGTAGACACTGCCTAGGTTCAGGCTGTTAAGACTGCTTTCATTGTCAAAGGTGACCTTACTTAACTGTCCTCAAAACTACATCAGACGCTGTGCACTTGACCCATGCACCTTGTCTCTTCCTTAGAGAAGCACTCTATTGAACATTAATACACTTTCCCTCTCTTTCTTAAACACGTTTTTAAGGCCTGTGAATACCTTGCTCAATATTTATGGTTTTTGATATTCCCTCCTCTTGACTTTTAGAGAGGAATGCCTCCAGTGCTCTTGGGATTGCTTCATTATGGATAGTCCCAAGATCTTCTCTTATCAAAAACCCTGATGCATTTTAAGTTTGGGATTTTGCCTCTGAAGAGGTTTTAAAAGAATAACAGCATGATGTTATTCATGTCTCCCATGATTCCTAACCATAGCTCTCTACCTTTGCATGAGACACCAGAGGGTCCTTATAGACCACAATGAATGTTAAATGCAGGTTAGACAAGTCTAGTGTTAACTATAACCCAAAGGGATAATCCATGTTAAAATTTAAATCTTGGGCCCCAAGCAAATTTTCTTATAGGGACCATGTTTACTTTACTGTGAGGTAAAATTCTCCAGCAGAAAGAATTTCTCTTGGCCTGGGCGCAGTCATCATGAAAATGCAAATGGCCTGTTACATGTGGTCAGAAACAATTTTGCAAGGCAGCTCAGAAGATGCAGTACATTATAGTCATTCCCCTGCACTTATTATTTGACCATGGGAAACACTTCCAGTCAATGCTTATTGCATTTAGCCTGGCCATGTTTTTTGTATGTGTTTCCATGCTGATCCTATTTTCTGCTTTTAACTGTACAGATACATGACAATAAAGAAAATAATTTGGCTAGCAATTGAATTACAAAATGTGTTCAATTCTCTATTAATAAAGCCTCTGTCTTGTTCCAGATCACCAGTAAATAGCTTTTATATTTTTCCTCTCTTCAGTTGGCCGGCTGGCAACAGAAAGTATTAGCGGAGAAGCAAAAAGAGATAGTTACTCAGCGCCATCTAGTGGCCCCAACTTAAATTTGATTTAAATGTTTTTGTAATTTTCCCCTTCTTTAAAAATATAAAATAGTTGCTTTTGTGCATAATTTTATTGGTCTTATTATTATTGTATTTTTAAATTACCATTTACCTGCTTAAGTCCCTTTTCCCCAACAATCACCACACTATTGTTTTAAGTTCTTGGATCTTTCCTTCTTACATTCTAGGGAAATAAATAAAAGCTGGTGGTATTGGACTATTTTGGAATATTTTGATTCCTTTAAAATTGTGAATAAAAATCCTAATATAAAATAAATATATTATCTCTGGCTGGTGGCACAGTGGATAAGGCACTGGCTTGTGAACCTAAAGGTCGCTGGTTCGATTCCCAGCCAGGGCACATACCCAGGTTGCAAGTCAGGTCTCCAGCCAGATATGTAGCTGGAGGCAGGTGAAAGGCAACCGTATGTTGATGTCTCTTCCCCTCTCTGCCTCTCTCACTAACCCTCTCTAAAAATTATTTTAAAAGGCCCTGGCTGGTGGCTCAGTGGATCCAGGCACTGGCCTGTGAACTCAAAGGTCACTAGTTCGATTGATTCCCCAGCCAGGACACATCACCAGGTTGCAAGCCAGGGCTCTAGCCACATCTGTAGCTGAAGGCAGGAAAAAGGCAACGATACGTTGATGTTTCTATCCCTTTCTTCCTCCCTCCCTACCCTTTTCTCTGGAAATAATGAAAAAAAAAATCTTTTAAAAATAATAAAAATTTTTTAAATCTTTTAAAAATGTATTTAAAAATAAGATAGATGTCAGATATGGAACTGACTTTAAAAAATAATAAAATAAATACATTAAATTGAAATTTATTTTCATGCCACTATTCATATCAACAAAAATAAGTCAAGAAAGATGCTCTGTGTGGAACAAACAGTGAAAGCAAGACTTAACCACTAACTGGTCATCTTTCCAATGAAGATTGCTAATTAGGAACATTTTATCCTAATGCATTTGACATTAGTTAGAAACTATACAGGCACCACTGATGAAGCAAACTTGGTCACTTACCTTCACTCTGCTCTTTCTTTAGATCAGCTGAGCTCACTGCCAGTCAGCACTGACCTCTTTCTTGAAATGAATACGAGAGCCAGAAAGCAAACTCAGCCAGTGCCTCTCAACACAGAACTAGCATTTCTGAGAGTCTGGGCTGACATTTAGAAGTTGAGAACATAGATTAACATTTTTAAGAGAGCTTTGGTGTTGTTTTTCAGGGATGCTAGGCAGACCACTGGAATTTACTTCACAGCATAGAGAAATTGGGTGAATTATTTTCCTGAGAAATAGAAACAATAGGATGTGTTAATATGGAAGACATTTATATAGATATTTATTTTGAAGAATTGGCTGATGTAACTATGGAGACTAGCAAGCCTAAACTCTGACAAGTGGACCAGCAGGCTGGAGACCAGAGAGATGGCTGATATTGCAGTTCAAGGTCAAAGACTTTCTACTAGAGAACTTCCTCTTGCTCAGTCAGGAGAGGCCATTCTTCTAGTCTATTTGGACCCTCAACTGATTGGATGGGGCCCACGCACAGGACGGAAGGCAATCTGCTGTACACAAGGTCCACAGTATAAATGTTTTCCTCATTCAAAAACTTCCTTATAGAAACATTTGGAATGCTGTTTGACCAGATAAAATAAACCCTCACATCTGGTGAAGTGTGCAGAGGGGAAAATGAAGGCTATGGAAGAATTTGGGGAAAGTTTTAAAGCCTGCTTATCATCAACCTCAGTGGAATGATTGCAGCATCTCCATTTGCCACTGACACATAAGTAGCATTGGACCTGCTGTCACTTGTGGCCAAGGTGACAGGATGTCTTGCAGGGCAGCCTGGTCCTGAGCAGAGTCTTATCTCGATCTGGACCCCATTCAAAACTGGAGGCTTTTTTGACTCACTCAGTAAACACATTTAAGTGTCAAATATGTTGCTTCCAAAATCTAAAGACACTAGGTATTCTCTTTTTTATTGGCTGTGGGAGGGGTCAAATGCAATAAGTTATTCATCTAGACATTCGCCACACCACTGAACCTCTTAGAAATTTCCCTGAGGTGGATGTTCCTGAATTTTGGTTCAATTTCTTTTCCACACTCTGACAAACAAATGCCTTCACAACAATCTAGAGTAGTTGCTACTTCTTGTGCATTAGAGCCAATCAGCACAGTATCACCAATGTAATGGACAGTGTGATACCTTGTGGAAGAGAAAGGCAATTAAAGTTCTTGCAGACTAAATCTGGAGAATCTGGACATGCCCCTGATGTAGGAAAGTGAAGGTGTATTGCGGGCCCTGTGGGAGCTTCCATAGGAGGCAAGATCCATCTGTTTCCTGTAGGGGCCAAATGGGTGAGATGAATGAGAATGTGGTTGGAATCATTATCCCCGTGTAATGGAAGCCTTCAATGGTGACATTAATCTCACCTATCCCTCCAAAAAACATGGAATTGCATTTGTTTTACTATTTTCCTCAGTAAAGGCAGTTCTCCCGGCTCTTTCACTTGACCTGTTTTACTGTAATAGTCCCCAGTCACAGGTCAGGGGACCAGTGTGGAAAATCTGCCAGCTGCTGAGTGTGTCTATTTCAAGTATGTACTCCAGAACTGGAGAAATAATCAGTGATGGGTTGGGCGACTCCTGGGGTCATGATGGGACAGATTTGTCTTAAAAGAACATTGTCCACCTGACCTCCATAAGCCTCTCCCCTCTGACTCGTGGACCAAGTGACCTTGGGCTCTTTTGGAAGTTCAGAGCCAGGGTGCAGCAGTCTTTGTAAAGTGTGGCCTTTTCTTTTTCATAGTACATATAGTCACCCTGATAAAGGTCATAGGCCTCTTTGAGGAACAACTTGGAGAAAGGCCAACAGTTTTGACTTAAGGGAATGTGGTGAGATCTTTCCTCAGAGGACTCATCCTCCCTTTCATTCAAGGGGACATGGGTCTGCAAATTGACCAGGCCTGGAAATGGGTTGAAGACCATTTTTGTGTTGGCGATTCAAATTAGACTTCTGTCCACTTACCCTGCAAACTCATTCACTTAAAAATATCAGGGAAAACTTCAGTAAATGGCCCATCTATTTCTCTGCTAGAGACATTATGGTCAATAGTCAGTCACTCCATCAGTCTCTGTGAGCCAGACTATTCTGATTATTACTTTGACTCCACTGTCCAATTTGCTAACCACATCCACCTTGTCTTTGGTGATTAAGTGTGGCCACATGGCCCCTGCCACCCTGACATCCAATTATCCCCACTGTATTTAGGGATCCAAGTTTAGTGGCAGCAGTTTCCACTGTAATTTCTGACGTACAAAGAGTGACCACACAGCTCTTCAAGGACGCTGGGCTTCTCTCACCCAGTTATTTCTCCCAGTCATGGGGAGCAGCACATTCTACTTGGCCTCATGCCTTCCACCACCCTGCCAGGTTGGATGAGTAGATCTTACAAGATGAATTAATTCTAGCATTCCAGTATCCCTAAGCTTTTGCCTACCTCCCCATACAATGTAAGTAATAAGGCTATTCTAGAAATTCAACAGTCTTTGCTATGGGCCACCTTTGGTCCTTGTTTCAACCGACCAAACAGAGCCATTTTTTAGCCCTTCAAGTGACAACAAGATTCAAGAATAACCCCACAGTTAAGTGAGCAAAGCTTTTATTTTCTTTCCCAGTGGAACTATTAATTAGTTAATCGAATAATCCTTTACTGAAGAGTTAAATGTGTACTCTGACTATAGAGGCTGCTTTTAGGAAGAAACAGTGAAAATGAGTCTGTGCCTCTTAACATTTTCATATTATCAAATTTTCACCCAGGAGCCTATTAGCCTTGTACATTTTTTCATGATCTGTAAATTATTTCGGTAACAGAATTACTTTAGAAAAGTTTAGAGTTCTTAATAATTATTACACATTGCAGGATTGATTTTAAATGTTACCACTCTGATCCAAACATGCAGTTTTTCCCATTTATTATTCGTGTAAATTTTGTTTGCTGCTCGTTACTTTTTGACAATGCTTTGTAACAGTTCCCTTGCCAAATGCAGGCCCCAGATTCACAATAATAACACTCTTAGTACATCTTTTGTACCTGAGTTATTTTGAGGATTTTCTGGACCGTGCCGGGAAACACCAAATAGTTGCTCTCTTAAGTTCATGAGAAAGTATGCTAGAAAAATTAGCAACTCCAGATTTCTTCAACCAGCTCAATATTATAAATCTCGCAGTAGGAGAAAGATGAACAAAACAAAGAGTCTCTCATCTCCTCCGGTGCTAATTACGCACGTGTAATTGGAAAATGCTGTCAGTGGAAGCATGCTTCAGCAACTGTGTGATTCTCAGACGGCATCCAACCCTCCAGCTCCTGCATTTGAAGGCTGACAGGCTTGTCAACAAGTTGATTTGTTTTTCACCCAAGAACTATTTTCTTTCCAGGTTTCATATAACATCTCAAGCGCGGCTCACGTTATGGGATGACTCAGGGTTCTGAAGAATTTTTTCAAGAGTCTTAGATTACCTTGGAAGGGCTGCCCTACCAGTCTGGGAGGCTTAAGCAACAACAAAAAACTAACAAACAAGTGTTGTAACAGGGTGCAGGGCATGGGTCCCCTGAGTGGAGGGATCCCCACTGTCCCCCCAAATCCTGCAGGGAGGCAGGAGGGGGGCAGGGTGCAGAATGCCCACAGAGTGAGGAGCACGGCTCTAAGGTGCATTACATAACAAAGGCAGATGAACAACTGTGCGTTTTGAAGGGAAGATGACGGCTGCCTGGGGCCATTGTGTCTGTGACTCTGAGAAAGTTCAGTGACTCGTGACTTAGCCAGCAAGAGCTACAGGGGGACAGATGCCTGGGAACTCTTGGCCGGACCAAAGATGAAAAAGGGCAGTTAAAAGGGGGTCAAAGACCCCGGGGAGCTGAGAAAAATGGCCAGCACCAGTGCACTGTAGGCAGAGCCGCCTGTTAGGTCACATAGGAAGTTCCGAGCTGAGCATTTAAAGTTGGAGCAAGAGTTTTGAAGATCCGTCTGCCACCGGTCGGCCTGCCGGGAGTCTGGCCGCAGGAGACAGCGACAGGGCTGGGGCAGATGCAGGGACCTGCCTGGCCACTCAGGCTCAGGACGGATGCTCGGAGCTGAACTGTGACCGGGAATGCTGAGCTGCAGGTTTCTGCTTTCCTGAAAGATACACGGAGGAGTCATCATCTTGCCTCTGGGGCAGTGTAACAGGCCATATGGTTTCCTGGACCACGGCATGGAGGACGAGAACAGGGACCCCAGATCCTGAAGGACAGCGCTGCCTCCAGGGGGTGGCGACCCTGAAACCCCTGCATGCCCATTCCGGAGGGAATGGAGGTCTGTTTGTCTGACTAACCATGGGCAGGTAAGGAATGGGGTTTGGCTTTTTTTTTTTTTTTTCTTCAATGTATGGTTGCATTTCACCTGCCTCCAGCCACAGGCCTCACTGGAGGCCTGGTTTACAACCTGGTTATGTGCCCTGGCTGGGGAATCGAACCTGCGACCTTTGGGTTCGCAGGCCAGCGCCTTATCCACTGTGCCACCAGCCAGGGCTTGGCTTGTAGCCTTTTGAGGAGCAGGGGAAGTTCTGTGTCCCCTGGAAGAGCAGGGCTCTGAGCTGGGGTGCTACCCAGGGTTGGAAAGCTGTTCATAAACACACGTTTCCTTCAACCCACATTGCTGGGTCATGTGGATCAAAGGTGCCAAGTGGCCAAGCCCCAGTTTGTCTTTTGATTCCGAAAGCTAGAGGCCTGGGGTCGGAGTGTCAGCAACCTTGGCTCCAGCTGAGGATTGTGGGAGGGAATCTCTCCTGCCCCTTCCTTAGTTTCTGGTGGTTGGCTGGCTGTCTTTGGTGTTGTTTGGCGTCTGCCTTCATCCCCACATGGGGTTTTCTCTGTATTTCTGTGCCCCAAATTTTCCTTTTTATAAAACTAGCAGTCACCTCATTTTACTACTTAGATTTTCGATGATCCTATTTCCAAAAGAAGGTCACATGTGAAGGTAATGCAGATTAGGACGCCAATGTATGACTTTGGTGGGGTGGAGGGGAGTGTGATATAAACTGCAACTGAGAACAGCCCTCATGGTCATAGTATTTTCTTACTCTCAGTGTCCTCGTTGACTAATTCCCTATATAATTATTGTCAAGAGACAATTACATTCGCCTTTATTCTGACATTGTGATTTTTATAATCATTTTACAGGAAATGCTTACTCTTTCTCTCCAAGAGGTAGTTTCTGTTTCGCCCTCACACATGCCTAAAGCAGTGCTTCTTAAACTGGAAAGCACATTTCCTCATCTGGGGAGTCTTGGCAAAAAGCGGAGTCGGATTCAGTAGACGTGGTTGAAGCTAAGATTCTGTGTTTCTGACATGCCCTTGGGTGATGGTGGTGTTGTGGAGACGCTGCTGGTGATCCGAGAACAACACTATGAGTAAAGGTTCCTCTATAAGCCATGGATCGGAAATTAAGCCACCTGGAAATACAATTTTAAAACACAAACAAACAAACAAAAAATCCTCAGCAAAAGACTTTATCTAGCACTCTTAACATAACTATTGATGTTATTTATAGAGAAGGAAATCATGCGAACAGGGTTTTCATTATAAACTGATATTATCACTATGGATACCTGTTAGGAGGTAGAGAGAGACAAAGTAAAAACTTTCGTTTCTTTTAGCCCCTTTGCAAATGACTTTGTGACAAAGGACTCGCTAACCCAAGATCAACAGAACAGAGCAAGGATTAATTACCTAGGACTTAATGAGCTGTTTTAATTGTGGTTAATATTCTATTTTCTAACAGAAATATGAAAAACCCATTCCTTCCATGCCTATTTCTAATCCTTAACTTAATAGGCTGTATTTCAGCTAAGAGAAATAAAACACTTTAAATGACATATTATTTTGACTGTCACCTTAGACTAAAAAACCCTATAAAAATTCTAAAATAAATTATGAACTAATATAATAAAACTGCTTCTGTAAAAATAACATTTTCTGCTTCCCCATGGCACTTCTTTCATGCAGACTACAGCTGAACGATTTTATGCTGATTGAATCAGAGTCAGGGTGGAGGGGTTGCCATCATAAAAGGTTCCTGACAACAATAGCAAATTCTTGGCTTTGAAGTTTCAAAAGTCACACTCAAGGACTAGTCATTGCTTGGAAGAGTTGGACAAATATGCCATCTTCCAGAGTCCAAGTCCAGATGTGAGTGCAAAGAGACAGTGTGCCTTGCCCTCCCCATCCTCCATCCTAATCCCAAGGCAATGCCCCAGAATTCATATGGGTCTAGATACCCCTGCATCCAGCAGTATGGAGGCTCAAAGGAAAAGGCTCAAAGGGGTGTCTAGGCAGAAGACTGAAAGATAGTCGCATAGGTTCTCCTTATCTCTGCAGTGTTAACTCAACAAGTGGGTTTCTCTCACTCCATGTGGAAACAATAAAATACTTCCTGAGAACTTAACAGGAGATCAGATTTTGCTGTGAATGGGGATCTAGAATGACAGACATGCGTGAACAAGGTTGAGGACCAGAAGGGTCAAAAAATATCTCAGCAGCTGGCAGCAGAGGCAGTTGACAATGGAGGAGCACATAGATCACCAGTCTCAGCTTCACTACTCCCTTTCCAACACAGAACCAAGGAAAAGAAGCATAAAGAGAATTTGTAAATGAAACCAAATTCAGCTATGCATTGTAAATGAAGCCATTACTTGTGCTGATTCCATAGTCAGAGATTCATAGCCAATTAAGTAATGTTCCCCTTTACAGTTTGCTTTATCTCAACACCTAGTGATATGTGTTACATATAAAGGATACTCTGCAACTACTTAACACAATGAATTATTCACTTGGTTCTGTATTTGTACAACTGTCTGAGGACATAACTCTCCCTTCCTATATCCCATGGTTGCCACTAGCCACATGTGGCTGTTGAACATGAAATGTGGCCAGTCTGGACTGAGATGTGCTATAAATATAATCCATACATGAAATTTTGAACACTAAATCTAACAAGAAAGTAGAATATCACACTAATATTTCTATAATTATTCATAATTATTGCACCTTGATAGTATTTTGGATATGTTAACTTATATAAAAATATATTCTTAAACTGAATTTCACCTGTTTCTTTTTGCTTAAAAAAAAAATGTACGTATTAGGAAATGAAAATGTTCCAATGTGACTCACATTTTATTTCTCTTGAACCATACTGCCCTCTATCCTCATTCATGTTGATCCCATTTACTTTCACCAGAGTAACCATCATCCCAGCTTAATTTTTTCCATGTGGAAAATAATCAAAATTAGAATTTAATTTTTCCATTTGGACACTCAGTGATTATATGTCTAGCATTTCCTGACAGGGTGCACTGAAAATTACATAGAAAAAAAAAACTGAGATGTCTTACATCTCATTTCCTGATAATTGGGAATGATCAGTCAGCCTGTAATTTGTACAAAAAAGGAACAGATTTTCTTTAGCGTAATTAAGGCCAAGCCATTAATACCGCTGATATTTACTTTAAAATGCTTGGTGACTAAATGAATATGAGTAAGAAATGTTTACAAGTGAAATAGGTATCAAAACAATGAGAAAAAATCCGAGTTTTCAAATGTCATTAATTTATTACCCAATTCATAATTTTATAAATGTAGTGATACATTAAACATAGGATAATTTGGCAAGGTTTTATTTACCAAGGGGCTTTTTATTGTACAAAGGAACTACAGAGATTGCATTAATCAAAGGCCAATAATATAGCACCTTAGATTCTATGCCTTTAGTTCTGAAGTTTGCCATTAAGAAAAATGTGAACTTCATTCAAGTCAGCTTCAATTGGATGTTTCAAAGGCTTCTCAAACTAGTATGCACAAAAAAGTACCAGCATTACTTACATGATCTCCAGACAAAGTCACAATGCCAATGAGCCTGTTTCTTTGTTTTTTACACGAAGATAAGCTACATGCTGCCCAGCTACATGCTACATGCTACATCACTTGTGCTGATGCAAGGAGTGGAAGAAGAGGTCAAGGAGATACAACAAATCTTTAAAAAGCTAGAGAAGAGCATAATAAGGTAAAAATTGCTAAAAATAGGATTTTTTTGGTTTTATTTTGCTTTTTATTAAGCAAAGCATGCATTATGCTAGTTTTTGAGCACAGGAAACTGATGGAGTCAGTTGCAGTCTAGTGGGGAAGATAGGTAAATACATAATGAATTTTAAAAGTTCAGATAGACACGTCTACTAGGTTCATGGGACATTAGAGAAATTACATGATCCACTCGTTTATTTCATTTATTCAGAGAGCATTTCCTGAGTCCTCACTACAGTTTGCGGGAAGCAGTCCAGTAACGGTGCTTCTTGGGTAGCAGTTGAGGGAGCAAGGATCGAACTACAGGAGAGGGAGAGATTACACTGCCTGGGCTGTCCAGACGATGCCACCTGTATAATTAGCACCTATCTAAGCAAAAAGTTAAGGTTAGCAACAGAAGGGGACTAAAAAAGGGTTGCAGCGGCCAGGTCTGAACCGGCTGGGGCTTTTTCCTGCGACATCCCAAAACGCTTTTGTTGAAACCACAAGGGGACACACCTTTTCCTGCAGAATCAGTTTTATTAAATACCTGGAGTACAAAAGCACATGCTTTTCATTATTAAAAGACGGATGTCTTATACAGTTGAGGCAATGCCCTATGAATGAGTAAATGGGGCCGGAAACGGCATTCCACAGCTGCGCAGGGGGATGACTTTGGCTCTCTCCCTGGAAGACCCCGGGGCTGGAGTTCAGGGCGCTCGGCTCTCAAGAACGATTAGCGTGATGTCTGACTTCCTCCGTGTGCCAGAGAACCGCTGGCGTTGCGGACTCGGGGAGACGCTGCGACGCCGGGCGCGAGGAGCCGGTGCCCTCCCCTGCTCCCCGAACCTCTCCTTCCCAAACCCCCTCCGCCAGGTGCTTTTTTGTCACCAGACAGCGCCTAAAACGCCGTAACTGCCCTTTTCACCTCCGGAGCGCGGTTGCCGGGGCAACCGTCTGCCGCCGGCGCGACCGCGGCCTCCCTGCTATTGGCTGAGTGGTCGCAACGTGCGTCTGACGTCACGCGCGGCGCCGCCAGGTCCGGGGACGCCGCGAATCGGTGTTTTCCCCGAACTGCCCCGACGGGTTACGGGGCCCGCGGCGTTGGCCGAGCGGCCGCGGGTGAAAAATCCGGAGTCCCCACGGCTGGCGGGCGGCTCGCAGCGGGCGGGAGGCGCGGTAGGAACGAGTCCCCGGAGCCGTGGGCTGCGGGCCCGGGCTTCCCGCCGTCCTCCCCGCACGCGGGGCCTGCCGGGCCCCGCTCTGTCTGGTTGCTAGGGCTGCGGGCCTCCGTTGCTAAGGCCCCTGGGGATGCTGAGATCCGAGAGCTCGCCCTCTTTTCCCGGGTCCGGCGTTGCCCCACGGTAGCTTTCGTTCGCCCTAATCCAAAGCGGTCACTTTTCGCCCCTCCCTCCTTTTTAAAAATCTGTTTTTCTTCACTCCCCCCCGACACATCCTCCGTTTCCAACTTGGACGACACCCCGGTCCTCAGCTGGCCTTAGGAATCAGCTAGTAAGAAACGTATGGTATTTGGAGGGGTCCAAGCCAGGAAAATGAAAGGCAAATCTTAAGACTCTGGATACTGGCCCTTTGGATTAATATATTTTACGGTAAAAGGAGATTGAGATAAGTGGATATTAGGTCCTTGGCTTCTTTAGTGCGGTGCCTATCACGCTTTTTGAACTTTCTAAACACAAGATTAGGGAATAGGAAATAATGTGGCGTCTGCCCTTGAGAATTTGACAAGCAGTTTTGTGCAAGTGGTTTGCTGCGGGAAAAGTGCATATACAGAAAGAGATAGGATTTCTGAGCTGTTCAAAAAATGAAAGAAAGGTATGCTTTCCCAGCATGGACACATACCTACAGCCCTTCGTAGATTATTATCTGCAGCAGCTAAGGAAACCTGAGAGAAAAGCGAGGGTCCCTGCTTGTTTGCTCTGTGGTACTGTGACATAGTTTGGGTGTAAGTGGATTTGTGGATTCTAGAGTCTGTTTAGAATCTATATTGTTTTGTAAAAGAATGGTGGCCTGATAATATGAGGTCTGTCCCAACAGTATTATTAGCCTTGCAAACTTGTAATTATATTGACATTGGCTCCATACTTTGGGAACAGGCCTCGTAATTCTTTATTTTTCAGTTCCTTCCCTATCATCTTTTTAAAGCCACCCTCTACGTGTTATTTAATGAAAAAGCACGCAAAAGGGTGGTTGAGCATAACATGAATTAAGCATTGCTCTTCTACAGACAACTCATGCTGCAGGTTTTTGTCAGTAAGTTACCAGATAGATTTTTTTTTTAATTGACTAGAATTCATTTGTCTTTAAGACAAAGAGAGATACTTTTACCAATAAATGAAAAAAGTAATTGTTTTGGAAAGAAACTAAGGTGTTTTGAAAGTGGACATAAAAATGTTTGCATCATTGTGTATTTGTGTGTGCTTTGTTATTATTACTGAAAATTATGTTAAATATATTTTACATGAAAATTGCCCTGTGTAAAAAACCTTTACCAGCTCATTTTTCCACATGTTTAAAAGTCAAATGAAGACTTTCAGTGGGCTTTTAAAAAACTAATTCATAATGCAGTACTTTTCCATTAGTATCTTAAAAGGAACAACTTTTTGACGACATAAAAGAGTATACAAATTTAATTGTCCCAACAAAAACTTTTGTGGAATTGATAGTGTTAAAAGAGTGTGTCGTGATTTGATGTGGCAAACTATGCACTTGTAATGATAGTGGGTAGGCAGCTTTGTGATACCTTTTTCGACTATATCAGCTATAACAATTTATGATCAAAACAAACAAAAACTGGATCTTCAAATTGATGTAGCCCTAGCTGTTGAACCAGATTTTTCAAAAATAAGGAAAATGGTCATCTTCATCCCAGTATTATTGGTGATACTAAAAACCATTTTGTATCATCATCAAGAAAATGATAGTATTTACTGTGTGCCGAGCCCTTTTCTAAACGTTTTACGTATATTAATTTACTATTCTTCATCACCATTTAGAGTAGTTACTATATTTACCCCAAATTATGGCGTTGGAAATGAAGCACACATTTTGAAAAATAGAAACTTAGATTGTATTGCCACTCTTCAAGAGCTTCTCAGAACAGGTCAGGCTCAATCATAAATACTTGTTGAATAGTCACTGAAATGCTGTACTAGGTCAGCATATTTAAAGCTTGCCTTAGCTTGACTTAGAATATTATCTGATGTATTTAATGAAATATTAATGACTATTTCTAGAAAATGCCTTGGGAATGAATGTGAAGTGTGATATTGGGAAGTACGTCATCTACTGGTCATATGATGGGAAAATTAGGTCAATGTATTAAATCAAAAAATTGAAATTTAAAATTCTTTGTACAGAAACACTCAACATTTAGTTTATCTTAAGACTCTTATCTGGTCACATCATGTTTGAAATGTCAGGCTCAATGTTGTTATTACGTGAAGCTTTGTCTTCCATATGAAAATGTTAATTTGTTGAGTAGATTAAAATCACCTTTTGTAAGGGATCACTTCAGAAAGTATCAGGTGTTTATACTGAAGAAGAGAAGACTAACTGACAGTCCTTGCCCTCAAAAAATTGAAAAGCTTTCATTTGGAAGTGGAAGAGGACTCGATCTGTGTTACTGTATAGGAAGAGCTTACAGTGTAATGTAGGAGTAGTCAGATATATAAGTGTAATGACTCTATTAAAGCTCTGAGGTGGGAAGTGCTCTAATGAGTGTCATGTAAGGGAGAGAGGAAGCAATCAAGTAGAAATAAGCAGGGAGCAATGCCGAAATTGGAGTTCCCTGGAAGTGAGTATTTGAGAAGCAGAGAAGATGGGGAAAGGCGACATGAACTTGGGATTGGAGCTACACCTAGAAATACCAGTAGGCGTTTGGGCCTGTGAGTGTGGGCGTGTATGGTAGAGGATTCCTTGGTAGAGGTTTAGAAATCATTGATTAGGCAGGAAACCATAAGTTATGAACTAAACCCCTTTCATTAACAGAAAAGAGGGAAATATGAAAGAGGGAGAAGCGAACCACCATTGGCTGGTGAACCAGTTGATGTGTTACTCAACAACAGACTTAATAGGTTTGATTTGCCTCTCCCTTTTAATAGATTAGGAATCAAAGCTTAGGGAGGTTACATAACCTGCCTGAGTGCATACACCTCATAATTGGTAGCGATGCAAACCCAGATTTGAGCCCAGAGCTCTTTCTACCTCATCCTACCATGCTGAATATATCTAGAGGGTTGCGTGTAGGAAGCAAGGGAAAAGGAAACAGCAATGATCTTTAAGTTTTACAGCCTGATGGGCCAGAAAACTGGTGGTATCATTAATTAACAAAGGGATTTATAACTTACGTGCGTGTGTAATAACCTCTGTTTGGGTTATGTTCAATGTAAAGAGCTTATGGCACATTGAGTGGGACAGTTCTTTATGTCACTGCAAAAGTAGGTCTTGATATGCTGATGGTGACATATGGGACTTTGGAAATATAGAGGCTGAGAAGATGGAAACCATTCGGATGTGCCAACCACTCCTTTCAGAAACCTACACCCGTCCATGTTTTCTGCATGTAACCGGAGGTTGCAATTGAGTATCTAACTGTGTATTTTGATTATTTGAATGAAAGACTGTGTTTTTATACATCTTATTTTGTTATAGATGGTTTTAAATTTTGCTGTTATTGATATTATTGGAATTGAAAGAATTTTCTATTATCTCAGTCTTTTTAGGTATTTTGGTCAATACCACATCTTTTGTGTGTGTGTGTCTTTTAGTGTATTTTCTGCTCTACTTTATTTTAATCTTTATGTTGTTAGTGAATTTTTCTCCTTAAAAATTTTTGAAATCAGATGGCTTTACCTGCAGGAGTAACGGGGAAGCGATGCAGAAACCAGAGAGCCGCAGAGACATGCCATTGAGAAGCAAAGTGACAGGTACAAACATTGCTTCTAAATGAAGAGGTGAACTTGATTAATGGCACATTCTGTTATACCCATGAATGAGGAGTTTTATTACTTTCACCTTTTTTTTTGTTGTTGATTTTTCTGGGTTTTTTTCCCCCAGGTAATTATGATCAAAGGCTATCATCAAGTCCACAGATAAATCATAGGACTAGAGTTCAACAAAGCAAATCCCCATCATCAGCCAGTTCACCAGAGTCTGCAAGAAAAATTCATCCTCGACCAAGTGATAAACTTAACCCTAAAACAATTAACCCAGTAGGTACAATCGCAATTCCTGACTCAGTAGATTTTCCTAAGTAATATATACTTAGCGCGCTATTGAACCATTTGAATTCTATCTTGAGTCTCTTTGGCTAGTTTTGAGGTAGTGATGATAAAGAATAGAGATGATGTAGAAAGAGTGTAGGTGAGAAGGTGTAAAGTAGATACTAACCAGTTTGGGTATGTGGTGTCTCATTCAGGGTGACTATTGTAGACTATAAAATAAATTGTATATCAGCCTTATTTTTTATTGCTATGATTATTTGACTTTCCAATATCAATGAATAAACTTATATTTAATACTCATAGGATGAATTGTATGCCTCTAGGTAACTAAAGGTCTGTAATGATTTTTTTGTGATCTACAACTTTGTTCTGCCAGGAATCCTAACTATAGTACTATAGTACTAGCCTCCTTTTGTCTTTTGATAGCAATTTGATCAGATTTAACAAACGTGAGATTTAGACACAGAAAGGTCTATAATTGTGTGTAGATCAAAAGTGAACACACCTGTGCAACACTACCAGGAGGTGTGTGGCTCAGCCTTGCAAAGGGTCACATGATGGTGGTTTCAGCCCTTGAAAGGGATTATTGGAATAGCTGACACTGATTCTGATGGCAGGTGAAATATGGCAGATACTTAGGCGAGGATGCAATGACTGATCCAAGAAACAGGACATTATCTGACTTAGAAAAAAGAAAAACAGAAAGTAATTTGAGTCATTATGTTCCTTTGCTTGAGCATCTGTGTTCCTTTGTTTCTTCCTGTAACTTACACAGTAGCAAGGAAATTGAAATCCTGAAGAATGCCCTGATATTCTCTTGCTGTTGCTTGCTTTTCCCATATTCAATTGAAGGAATTTGCAGCCCCAATTTATCTTAATTTTCCCCCTAATATAAGCAACAATTTTTTTGGTTAATTTTCTTATCTGATTCTTGAAAAGGATTTTTAAAATATAGTTTTCTTATCGGAGATTATAACTTGATGAAGAAAATGTTACTATTGCTGTAAATGACTATGCAGAACATAGATTGAGCTTCACAAATGAATCTTTTATGGTGACATTTTATTTTAATGAAATTTCGCATGTGTTTTGACTCAAAACATGTGTTTTTCCAGAGAGGAAGGGACTGATTCTAAATTTAAACTTTTAAGTATATTTTTAAATTACTGCATGTAACTTTAAAAAATTTTTTTAGATTATATTCAAAATTCCATGTTGTAAAATATTTACTTTCCATGCCTTTAAGTCTATGATCAATTATATTGAAACTATGTATGCTGTGATGATTTAACTGTTATAATTGATCATCTCTTAAATTGCCTTTGAGAGTAGGTCCATATTCTATTCTTAAAATAATAATGTATAGCAAAACTGAAAGTTGTGAGGTTATGTATCTCAGCAGACACATCTGGGCATGTGTTTATGGGAGTCTTGCTCCGTCTCTACCACCCCGGCCCAATGTGAGCCCTTGACTTTCTGCGTAGCTGGAGAGAAGTAGGAGGTGTGCTGAAGGCTGAAAACCAGTGGGCTTTCCCTCCCTCAACACGTCCCTCCATTCAGCTCCCCCTGAGAAGGCCACAGTGGGGAGGGGGTGGGAAGATATTGTCTTACTATATTGATGGTATGTATCTGTATTCGATTTCTTTGTCATATGTATAGTTTCAGGCGCCTTCAAACCTCCTGGAACAAGTTAGAGGGGAAAGGAAATACTCGAAGTGTGTTTGTGGGGGTGTGGTCGGTGCTGAGAGGAGTGAGGGTTTCTCAGCTCTGCTGAGCAGCGTGAGGGCCTGGGAGGCTGAAAGGGGCCAGAGAGTCTGCGTGTTCATTTGCCTCTGACCTGGGCAGGATGAACGTGGCTCCCATATCACACAGTAGCGGTGACAGTATATTTATTGTATTCTTGTCCTATTTTATCCAGTTTGGTGAACAGTCCCGAGCCCCTTCTGCGTTTGCAGCTGTTTACTCTAAAGGAGGTATTCCTTGCAGGTAAAATCAATGCAAGTTTTAACTCACCATGTTATGTTACATAATAGCATAAAATCAATACAGTATTCACTTTAAATGTAGTGAAAGTTTTATTTACAAGGGAGGTTGAAGTAAAAGTGACTTTCACTTTTAGGCCCAACGGCCCAAAAAAAATGGTAGAAAACCTGGGACATTGTTGAAGAAAATAACTAATTCCAAAATAGAATTATCAATAGATCTCCAATAAACCACCAAATATTTTAATAAGTTGATTGAATCAGTTTCTAAAACAATTTAGGCATTCACTGGCTTGGGCAGATTACAAATAAATATCCTATTTTGTTTGTAAACTGAAAGTTGGCAATTTAATGAAATAGTTTTTTATTATGTTTTGAAATTTTTAAGTACATAAAATTTTTAAAAATTCAAAATTATATTTGTTGAAATAGTATTTCTTACTGGTACATGTGTCTGTTTTCGCTTATTTTTGATATAATTCCTGCCACCTTCTGGAGAAAAATCAGAATTATTTTTAAAAAAGCAGTATAGGTTACTGAGAGAGCGATAGCATTGTAAGATTTTACTCTGGAAACATTTATATGAGCGTATTCAGTTTTAGCCTGATATAGTTGATAGAAAAATTTTATTTTCATTGTGGAAAGAAGAATCATAACGTGCTTTTCAGTTTCGCTTTGTTTTTCTAATGAAATGTAGTTTTTTAATGGTGTTTTCAGATTTGGCAGACTATGGTGTTCTAAATTAAAATCCTCCTTCCCCACCCAGAGCAGTTTATTGTTGCCAAAACTGTGAAACGTTGCTACTGAGGCCTCTAAGGGGCCAAGAACTGAGAAACACTGTGGATGGTAAAGAGGTTCGCTGTGGTGATGGCTCGATGTGTATGTTCGTACATCAGAACTCACACATTGTGCACTTTAAGTGAGTGCAGCTGAGTGAGTGACAAGAATTCAAGGGGCTGCCACTTTGTTACCCTCCATGGGCCATTCCGTTTCACGTGGGAGAAACCTGGCTTGGCTTCAGATCATTGGTGTTAGGGTTCAATTATCTATATCTGAAAAACAATGTTTGTTATACTACAATTGTTTCTAGTTATTACATTTTGTTTGTATTTTTTATTTTCAGTAGATTTGTTATAATTTTGACCGAAAAGTATCAACTGTAACATTTGCATTGAGACTCACATAGCAACTTGCTTGACCATTAAAACTAGATTTGGCAAATGCAGGGTTATTTAGTTTTCCAACAAACAATTTCACTGAGAGGGTTAGGATTTGTAGGATTATAGGCATTATAAGATGTCTATGTAATGTGGTTTGAAGCCAAGATTTTTCTACATGTTACAAAATAATTCTCATGTGGTTATATTCTAGAAAGAGTATATGTGTATTAGATAATCATGCTTAATACATAATTACATTGTTCTTGTTACATTCACTGGTTTTTCTATTGTAGGTTGGTCCATGGGTCAGTAAAACACAGATTACAGTGGGAATGTCCGCCTGACAGTCTTCCATTTGACCCTCTTCTCATCACTTTAGCTGAGGTAATATATACTCTATCTCTCCTAAGTATTTATGGGGAAAACATCTTTTAAAATTGCATTAGCCCTGGCTGGTGGAACAGTGGATAAGGTGCCTGCCTGTGAACCCAAAGGGCCTGTGAACCCAAAGGTTGCTGGTTTGATTCCCAGCCAGGGCACATAACAATGTTGCAAGCCAGGCCTCCAGCCAGTTCCATAGCTGGAGGCAGGTGAAAGACAACCATACATTGATGTCTCTCTCCCTCTCTGCCTCTCTCCGTACCCCTCTCTCTAAAAACAATAAATTGAATAAATTAAATTTTAAAAATTGCATTAAATGTTATTTTGTAACTCATCAGTAAATTGAAATATTTACTTTTGAATTAAGAGCCAAATGGTAGGCATTAACATACTATACTCTTCGGAACAAAATATGATTGGCGTATGATTGTTAGAAACTAATCAATCAGCTTTATCAGTGTGAGATCAGTCTACACAGGTATTTATAGGTAAGTGGTTGAAATATTCATACTTAAAATATTAAAGTACTTAGACTCAATGAGGAGGAAGACCTTTGTTGAACTAGTCAAACCAGGAGAACGTCAGTGGTTTAAATTTTAACTACGTCAGATAATGATGTGTGTTTGGTCCATCTCTGTACAAGCAGTACTATTTAAACAATGTGTTTCTTAGGAAACTGATAATGACTTCCTAATTTTTTTGGTACAATTCTCCAGGATTTTGCCTACTTATACCTTTTAAGTAGAAAATCATGGTGGCATTTTCTTTTGTTTGTTTTAATAAATATTGTATTTAAAAATTTTTTTTAAAGATTTTATTTTTATTATTTTTAGAGAGAGGGGAAGGGAGAGAGGCAGAGAGGGAGAGAGACATCAATGTATGGTGCCTTTCACCTGCCTCCAGCTATGGACCTGGCCGGAGACCTGGCTTGCAACCTGGTTATGTGCCCTGGCTGGGAATCAAACCAGCAACCTTTGGGTTTGCAGGCCAGTGCCTTATCACTGTGCCACCAGCCAAGCATGGTGGTGTTTTTATAGAATGAAAAAAAAAAATTTCAGATATGTTTTTTTATATATTTAACATTTGTGTCAAGAAAACAAATTGTAAGATCATGGTAAAGGTAAAGCGTGCAGTAATTAGCATTTAAAATGTGGTGTTTATAAATATACATTTTAGACTAATATGTTGTGTATCAGGTAGTATTTAGGAATGTATACAAGATATATTTATTATACTAGTAAACTTTTCACTTTTTGCCTCTTTTATTTACCTTTTCTCTCCCTCCTCATTCTCTTTTCCTCCTTCTGTTCTGTTCTTTTTAAAGTACCTTAATTTTTTTGCTCTTCTCTTCTCTTTTTCCTGTTTCTTTTTTCTGTTTCTTTAAATTCTTTCTTATTATTTTTTCCTTCTTTCCTTTCTTCAAATAGAGATCCTTTCTATCTCATGTATGTCTCTTATTCCACAATTTATTCCACAATTTTTCTGTTCAATTAAAACTAATTACTAAAATCGTGTATCATGATTAAGAAAACAATAATAAAACTTGATTTTCACTTACAGAAGAATTCAGTTGTTCTTATTTGCATAAACAACTGTGGAACTTGTTTTGTTTTGCTTTTGGTCTTTGCAGGGTCTGAGGGAGACCAGACACCCATACACCTTTGTCTCCAAGGAGGGTTTCAGAGAGTTGCTTTTGGTCCAAGATGCTCCTGGGAAAGCGGTGCCTTTGCTTCCTAGACTGATTCCTGTGCTAAAGGCAGCTCTGGTATGTTCTTTGTTCTTTGGATTTTCTGTGGAACATTTAGGATATTTTATGCCTTCCTTTACTTCCAAATTATATGCAAATTAGTTTTTTACCTGCTATTTTGATGTGTGTGCAGAATTAGTCACTCTTATTCAAAGCCAGATGATTACTTACTCGAAAACACATTTAGAGGATGTACTAAAGGGAAAATGGGACATTTTGAGTAATTAGAGAAAGTAGCGAACCTCAAAGCAGTGTTTCTGCATGCTCCAATCTATCTTAGTTAAGGTTTCAGTCAAGCTAAAATGTGTATATTGCTTCTATGTGTTTTGCACTAACAGTTATATTTTAAATTCTAGGTTTGATTATCTTCTAATTTTGAATGTTCAGTCTTATTTTTTCTCTCCTGGCTTATCCTTTCTCCTAACACATCCTTTCTTTTCTTTTCTTTCCCTTCCTATCCCTATACCCTGGACCAACCATCGTTCTCCAGGCTCACTCAGATGATGACGTGTTTGAAAGAGGGTTGAATGCCCTGGTGCAGTTAAGTGTTGTTGTTGGTCCTTCTCTAAATGACCATCTGAAACATCTGCTTACAAGTGTAAGTACTGAAAAGATTAGAGAGTGGCTATGAATCATGCACTGTCCCTATCCCTCCATGATGGAAAGGCTCCAAATGATTCAAAACCTTAAAAAAACAAAATAAAACCAAAAAAAAACTCATCTTAACCAAAGTCATCCTAGAGGTTCATAAAACTTTTCACTAAAGGACAGTATACTCTTTAGATGTTTTTAGTGGAAAGCACCTAATGAGCAGAACTTAGAGTTGCAGTGAGACATAAGCAAAGCTAATGCACGCAAGTAAATAAACGATGTAAAGGTATCATGCCTGTGTTGATGAGCTCTCCGCCCTCTTGTGTAATTGTATGTTACTGTTGGAAACACACATGTTCTGGAGGCTTAGCTTTCTAGCATAGTTCTCCAAATGCTCTTGCAAATTGCAAAATGGAAAAGTATGCAATGGCATAGAAAACTAACTCTGGATGCCACACTGTAGCACATTTTGTAGGGTAGGATTGGTATTATTTGAAATAATTAAATTAACTGATTTTTTCCCCAATAAATGGAGTGGCATCTATTATGTCTACATTTTAGTGAGAGATTTCCTAAAAGAAGCCTGAAGGTCTGAAATAAATGAAGTGGTGTTCATGTATTTATCATGAAAATTCATGACATTATTTCTGGATAGCCTGTTTTTTAGTGGTTTCACTTATGGTACATATTACTACTTTTTCAAATCATCCTATGTCCCCTAAATTTATTTTTAAAGCTTTCCAAGAGACTAAGAGACAAGAAGTTCAAAGAGCCAATCACCAGTGCGTTACAGAAGCTAGAGCAGCACGGTGGACCTGTAAGTCATAATCATCTCTTACATCAGTCATATTACAGAATCGAATGTATAATATAGATCATCTCATTTCAGCTGCAGGTAACCATGTGGGGCTGACATCACTGTTTCCATGTTAGAGCCCATCATTTGGTCGTGGGCAGGTCACACCGTGTTAAGCACTGGGACCCCGGCCCCAGGGTGAAGGAACTCAGTGAAGGCCTGTACACCGCACTTTGCTAACTCTGCAGCTCTTCAGTGGTGTGGCTTTACCGTTTTGTTTTTTTTTTTTTTTCCCTTCATTTTGGATGTTTTTGCTTTGACCATTTAAAAGTTCAAAAAATAGCAGGATTAACGTTGAGATCACATTGAAAAAGAGAATTTTCCTTTCATGTGCGATGTTTTGTCTAAAAAGTTTATAATTTCCCCATAACCGTAGACTTAGATGAGATGTCTTCCCAATGTCTGTGGCATTATGCCTGGAACCTTACCCCTGGGCACGTGTGCTTGACCGTTGGGGTGTGCGATGCGCACGGAGGGATGGCGCCGCTCACTATTTTAACTTGCAGGAAGGTGCAGGAATGCAGGGGTCTTCATTATTATCCGTGTAATGTCAAGTAACGACATTGACTTTTAGTCTTTTGTTTTTAGAGAGAGGGGAAAGGCGGGAGAAAGCGAGGGAGGGACACATCAGCGTGAGAGAGAAACGCAATCAGTTGCCTCTCCCACTAGGCGCCCAGACCTGGGTGAACTGAAACCCAGGCAGGAACCCTGCCCAGCAGTGGAATCTGTGACACGTTTTGCTGTACAGGTTGACGCCCAGCATACTGAGCCACACTGGGCAGAGCTGCGGTTTCATCTTTTGAAAGAAGTGTTCAGATAGTAGAGTCTTGTGACTATTTCCATAAAGTTCATGATTAATCAGATCTTAATAACAGAGTCACACTGCAGAACTTAGTTTTATTCTACGTACATTCTAGAGGAATTAGTTATAAAGACATTCATATGATCGTAGATTGTGTACACTTTTAGAATAGCAGGTATTTTAGTTTAAGGTTTGCCTAAATTACCCAAGTGGACCAGTTACAGTGACTTTTTAAATTGATGATACTCTTTGCATGTTGGATGCCTGAAGTAAAGTTGATGAGGAGGAAGTAATTTTCAAAGCTACTAGGTACTTGGTTTCTTTGTTGTGCGTGGGTCCTGGGCCCAGGATGAGCATCCCGTGCCTCGGTATTGCAGGAAACATGCCTGCCCAGCCAGCAAGGGAGATCTTGCTCCCCAGTGTGCTTGCTGCTCTGAGAACTGGGATGCACAGTGAGTTTGTTCTTCCCCCTGTGAAATGCTCATGAACAGACGCTTACTGCTGGCCCTGCTTTTCCATCAGAAACTTCCCACCTGGTTTTCAGACACCCTATGGGCTAGGGAGGGACAGGTGGGGAGGGGCAGGGCCAGTGTGTCAGAGTGCACGTGAAGGCGGGGTCATTAGTGCATGAAGTTCAGCTCTGGCGCCCTAAGGCTTGGTGGGCACACCCAGGGATAGTTGACCAGGGTCTCAGAGTGGTTCCCAAGGCAGCCTCTGGTACTACTCAGTCTCTCTAGTCTTGACTCATGCTAGTGCGGAATAGAAAAAGATTTCATAGTTAAAATGAATATTAAGTATCATTTACTCTTTCAGACATTTTTCTCTGCTCATTCTCTGCTAAATTTTACGTAATATTTTTATGCAATGCCGTTGCAATTTACACCAATTATTATTACATACCCTATTATTCCATATCAAAGGCTTTCCCTTGGCTTAATTATTTTTGTGTTTGCTTTAGATCCTTGAAATCCTTCATGAAATTAATGAGTGTGCTTTTTTCCCTTCTAGTATGTAAATATTTTATTTCTTTCTCTTAACAGAGATGACTCTTTAAAAAAGAATCTTCTCAGTGTTGTAGTGTCTTAGTTTTTAGGACTGGCATGTGTTACACTGAAGAAGACTCACCTTCTAGGGAAACAAAAACACCAGGGACAGTCACAGTGTCATTTTCTTACAACTAACCAGTTTTCAACTGGCCTTAACTTGAAATTAGTGTATTCTGTGCTTGCTTTGTTTTTTCTAGGTGATGTGCACATTTGTCCTAGGTCCAGGCTTACACACACTTTGATCTTTATTGAGCACATGGGACATGTATCACATGTGCCACGTGTTGTTTTTTTTTGTTGTTGTTTTTAATAAAGTTTTTTTTTAAGATTTTATTTTCAGAGAGAGGGGAAGGGAGAGAAGAAGAGAGGAAGAGAAACATCAATGTATGATTTCCTTTCACCTGCCTCCAGCTACAGACCTGGCTGGAGACCTGGTTTGCAACCTGGTTATGTGCCCTGACTGGGAATTGAACCAGCAACCTTTCGGTTCTCAGGCCGGCACCTTATCTGCTGTGCCACCAGCCAGGGCCCTAACGTGTATTTTATTGAGTACTTTTTAGGCATGAAACTCTAATCTTTACCCCAACCTTCAGAGGGAGGTTTTGTTGTTACCCCCTTTAAAGATCTACAAACTGCGATAGAGACCTAGTTCCTTCCAGATATGACGGGGAAGTGACTGGCAGAAGCTGGATTCAAATATTGATATTCTGGTTCCTAACTACTTCTCTAGTTAATTTTTTCCCCCTTTTCATTTTGCTGATGTTTTCATTAGCTGAATAGCTTTTCTTTTTAAGTAAGAGATAACCTATATTTTATTTAACTCCAAAAAAAAGTTTCAGTTCTCATTTCATCATGCTGTTCTTACCCCATTTTGTTTGTTTTGAGTTTTGGATACCTTTTAGGCATGCTTTTGCAAATGTCATACCTGTTGGGGAACCTGCATGATACTAACAAGGCTAATTCTTTTTTGTTGTTGTTGACAGGGAAGCCTTATAATCATCAAAGCTAAAATTCCAACATATTGCTCCATATGTTGTTGAAGAAGGGACCGACAGAAATCTTCTTGCCACCTGGTGACAGGGCTGAACGCTGACTGGATACCTGTAGAACCTTTTCAGATTCGCTTCAGCTTATCGTTTGTAAGTCACAGCCACCATTCAGGATTCACACATTTAAGATGACTGTAGATAGTTCCACTGAATCATAGTAAGTTATTCAACAACAGAAAGGAACGGTTAGTAATGGAAGACTATTTTAAAAAGTTCTCTAACAGGATAGTTTTGTGGGGTTTATTTTTCTATTTGTATGGTCTGTGTGAACAACTATATTGAGTTTATAGTAGATGTGTTTCTAGTAGATGTGTATTTATTTTCTAATGACTTATTTATAATACTCCTTTTGTAATCGGTTTGTAGCTGCATATTTATTTCTTGACATTTTGCCATTTCTGGATTTTATATTTATCAAGGCTATAGACATTTAAAATAGTGGATATTTATAACTTCACTATGAATTATTGTTTGTGAATACATATTTTATAATGTACAATGCTTGGGAATATTTTTTTCCAGAGTATTCCAGTTAAAAATTTTTTTAAGTATGTAAATTCTCTTATGTTGTTTATTTCGTCATGAAAGCTACCTAAACTAACAAAAATGTTATTTTTGTATTTCATAGTCTGAATTCAGTACATGAAGAGATTTGGAAATTAAAGTGTTGAAACTCTAAGATGTAGTCAGTGATTTTGTTGTGCTTGCTTATGTTGAACAATTAAATTTTAAAAGCTTTTGACATTTACAGGCATCCTTCTGAGTGTTGATGTGGTAGAAGCTGATTCTGGGTCATTCCACAAGAGAAAGAAGTAGAAGAAAAATAAAAAACACGAGTAAGACTTTCTACCTTAAGGGCAAGAACAGCCCTGTGGTCACATCAAACCCACTCCGGGTCCTTGTCGCCTGCGCGTCTCCAGGGGTGGACACTAGGGGTCACCCTTGCCTCTGGATTTGGGAAGCTGCGGAGAAAACACCGGAAGAGAGCCCTGGCTGGTGGTACAGTGGATAAGGTGCCGGCCTGTGAACCGAAAGGTTGTAGGTTCAATTCCCCAGCCAGGGCACAACCAGGTTGCAAACCAGGTCTCCAGTCAGGTCTGTGGCTGGAGGCAGGTGAAAGGCGACCATACATTGATTCTGTCCCTCTCTGCCTCTCTCCCTTCCCCTCTTTCTAAAAATAATGAAATAAAAATCTTTAAGAAAAAGAAAACACCGGGAGAGGACCCTGCAGGCTCACTATAGATGGCCTCGCAGCTGAAATTGAAGAGTTAAAGCCATTTCTGAAGCGTCCTAAGCTGCTGAAATGCTTGCCCTCCTTCAGATCTTTTGTGCATCCTAGATCCCCGCCTGGTAGGCGCTGAGCTCAGGTCCCGCAGTGGCCGCCTCAGGTTCCAGGAGCTGCCTCTACCTGCCCGCCTCACCGTCGTCCTCCGCGCCGGGCAAGGACGTCCAGTCAGGACCCCACCGTAAGCAAGGTTACTCTTACCCTCGTCATTGCAAAATGGGTTTGAATAAAACCTGTAAGATGCAGTTGAGTTATAAACATTTTATTTTGCTTTTATTTTTTCGTTTTGAAATACAAAATGTGCACGTTGAGTTTACACAAACACGCGATGGCGGATTTCAGTGTACATGTATTGTACTACTTTTAATTTCTACACTGGTGATAGCAGGGCAGCTTTCGACATCCTCTCTCTACACCAGAATAGATACCTGATTTATTGTTGCAAAGACAGTTGCAAGTTCCCTCCTCCTGTAGCCTCTTGGTCTTTGTGATATTTCTGCAGAACGGAAGGTGTATGTATCTTTAGTTAGGTGGCAACTTTACAATTTTGGCTTGTGTTGAAAAAGAATCGGAATTATTGGAGTTTTATGCTAAGCTACGTCATTACGCAGTCCAGAGGATTTGCTTAGCGCTTGTATTCATGTTCAACTAAATTTTGGTACTGGAGTTCTCACTATAATGGAATCACTGGTGTTTTCAAAGTGATTTTTGCTTGCTGTTTCTTTCTGGCACACATTGGGGAGATCAAGGTTTCTTTGTCCCCGATAGCATATAATATAAAGGTTCATGGGGAAGTCAGGGAAAAGGATGCAATAGGCTATGGATGCTGTTACTTCTTGCTAAGCATTGCTGGGGCCTGAAGGACAGATGTCCTGACCCTCTGCAGGTGCCTATGAACACCCTCACTTCGCCTCACACCTTGGACTTCCACTTACTGAAAACAGAAAACAGTCAACCTGGAAGATTGAACAAATCCAAAATTATATACATCATGTAGACCTTAGCTAGAATGCGTATTTATGAAAAATTAAATGCTTATTAAATAAGCTATTAGGCATATGCCAACATTTGGTGATAATTTGTTTTACATTTGAAAAATGCCAGATAAATGGATGTTTTTAACAGAAGGCAGCAAATCCATAGAAACTAGGACTATGTATGTGTTTGCTCTCTTGTGGTGATTTTGTTTACTAACTACATCAATGAAATTGCAGCATACAAACATGAAAATTAATTTCTGGAAATTAAACGCAGATGCCAGTATTTTAGAAAACCATTTTTGAATGGATTTTGATCCTGGGGTTGAATACATACACATAAGTAGCAAGAAAACATTTGAAAGTCACGGATAATGTGAAGGTCTTCATACTCCCAAGGCTAAAGTATCAATAAAACTATATGCCAGATTCTAATTTGAATATTCACAGGGTATGAAATGACTGAAACCATCCCATGAACTCAGTGGCATTATGAAAAGGATGCAAATTGAAAAGTGGAAAACTCAACTCTTTTGGGAATTGCTTCATATGGAAACAAAGCTGGTTTGCATAATATGCCTCAGTGGGAAGCTGAGCAATCTATGCTAAAAGTGGTAGCTCCAACTTTAAGTGTGGTAGAATAGTTCACATCCGTCTGATTGAGGACACGTTTGACAAGTTAAATCACATTTTCAAAGAGCTGCATGGAGCGCATTATGTTTTCATCCTGTAAGGGAAAAATGGCAGGATTAAATTCAATGTATTTGCGAGGGAAAGCACAATAAACCCTCACTTAACGTCTTTGATAGGTTCTGTCACTGAACGAAATGATGTATAGATATAAACAAGGGTTAAGTTACGATGGCATCTCCACATTATAATGAAATATGTTGAATGGATGAAATGGAAATGATGCTGAATAAACAACGCTCAGTGAAACAATGTTATTGAATAAATGACACTAAGCAGAATAATGTTATTCCAGGACATTGTTTTCCCTCTAATTACTGCCCTTCTCCACCTACATAGGCCCAGAGTTGAAATACAGTTTGCAAATGTAAACAGCATTCTAGCCATGCTCCACATAGACAGCTGGAGAGCCTATTTGATATTTTGTTGAGGCTATCAGACTTTAACTCTTTCATTTACTTCAGTGTTAATGGAGGACCTTTCTCAAATCAGAATGCCAAAATAGAAACTAGAGTCAAAGAGGGTGAGACTCTGTGAGCAAATGCAAAGTTTAGCATTCCAGGTGGATCACAGACTTGAACAGGCAGAGAGATACAGGTCTGTGAGTTAAGGGACAACCTCATGAATTACGGAGATTGGGGCTTTGGGACATGTATGAACATATTCTCTGGATATGTTCGTGCTAAATCTGTGTGGCTGTCAGGAGCCTTTAAAAGAGAATGGTCTCTCAAAGCCAGAGAAAGAATTGTTTGAGGAAAAACCATTGCACTGGCAGGGTTTGGTTTAGCACATTCCTTGGAAACAAGGGACAGACGTAGGGCACTATAGGGACACTTGGAACTTGTATGTGAATGGCATTCAGTGAACTTTTTACAGTAATGGTAAACTACAGCTAACCTGATGATGACTTCCACTCCTGGAAGCCAGGTCACAATAGCAATATTACGCAGGTAAATGCCACCAAAGTTAATTCTCTCAAAGACCATCAGCTTGAAATAGGAGCATGGAAACAAGCAGATACCAGGAAAGGAAAGATGTATCAATTGATAAATAGAAAAGCTAAAATAGCAATAAACTCCATTGACATTTTAAAAGTTGTTAATGGTGGTAGCCATGTATGAAGTTAAATAATTCTAGGTAAGCTTAAACTGGTATCCCACCAGCCGGATTTCTCTGAGAGCATGTGCTGCTCTTTATTTTTGGTGATTAGGGACCAGAACTTCATCAGCCAAAAAGCCCTTTCTTGTCTGCATACATTCAAGTAATGTTTCTCTTAGAAATCCACTGTCAGCATGGACTACGATGAATACCTAGCTGTCTAATGCTTTGGAGACAAAGTACATGTTGTAGGCAAAGTCCAGGCAAAGAGCAATGCAAATGTCAAAGGTTTTCTTCTCAATGTTGGACACTAAGGATTTAGGGAACAAAACCTCGATCTATCTGCAACATTTGCATTTCTGGGGCCCACCTATGCAGCCATAGGTGCTCTGCAGGTGCAATCGTAATAAAGTAAGCATTGGTGATTGTTTCAGAGAGGGGTTGATCTCTGCTGTCTCAAAGTGGCAACAGGCAGATGATCTCTCTTGTTTTGCTCGCTTCCTGGTGGCTGGTCGGCCATGCTCAGTCTAGCTGTTAAGCAACAGGGATGGTTCCTTTCCTCCTGTGACTTACTTTTTGGCAACTTTCGATGAACTCATCTATAGTAACCACTCCATCCTTGTTTTTGTCCATTTTCTGTTCAGAAAGAAAAGAACAAAAATCTTTATTCACACTCCTCACACCTAAACCAAATGAGCTGAAACTGATGGGGAGGGGAGGGTGGGGAAGGAACTGCTTCAGAGCACGAACTACCCATTTCCTAGCGATAGGATCCACCTGGCTGACTCCTATTAGGCTCCTACCTCACTGACAGTCTGGGGTGTAGACCTGAAGTCATTGATTCAGGGAAAATCCTGCCCTCCAGCCATGCCAGAGCTCAGGTGAGGTGCTGAAGCTTTGAGAACCTCGGTCTTCTCATCTGGTAAATGGGGTTAATGAGGATGCATAACCTCATAGGGTTCTTGTGAGAGTTCAATGCAAACACACGCACAAACGCACACCCCATGATGCATGGCAATTGCTTAGTGTTCTACCTAGGGATACTGTGGATGTGTTCAACAAGTGTAGGTATCACTATGACAATAAACTCAAAACCAAAATTGTTAAATTGGTAGAATGGGGAATATTCTATTGTTTTGCCTCTTTCAGGAAATAGTCTTTTCTTTACATTTAAAACAAAATCAGGACACTTTGAAAACAAAAACATTTGCTCTTAGTTCCTCCCCAACATCCATTTGCATTCCTACCTGGAAAAACGTCTCCACGTGTTGCCTTGGAGCATCTTCTTTGAGGACGGGGTACGTGCATTTGCCCATCATGTCATAAATGGCCTTCATGATATCCAGCATCTCCTGAAAAGCCAAAGGCCCGCCCGTGAGGCTGCAAGGTACTCATGAGGAGACCACCCTGAGGTTTAACGGATTGTTTCTACTCAGTTTCAAATTTCTCACTTGTCTTTGGTTCTTCATTAAATGCCTTTTGATTGTGAGGAAAAACCATCAGCTTTATGTGTTAAAAGCAGCAGAAGCAAAATGTAAGAATTATTTCTGATTTTGGTTTGGAAATGAAGTAAATTCCCATGTATTCAACATGTTCAGAAAGACATGTTGTGGTTTAATATTTGGGTTTCTTAGATTTTACACAGACTATTTTTGTTTTATTGAATTGTTATAGATCTTACAAGTTTATTATCAATTTGTTTATTGAAAATAAAATACAACTATATCATGAAAATTATACTAAAGCTGAGTCTCAACACTCATTAGGACTTTCATTGTTTTGTTTTTGTTTTATTTTATTTTTTAAAATATTTTATTGATTATTTTTAGAGGGTGGGGGGGGAGAGGCAGAGAGAGAGAAAGACATCAATGTATGGTTGCCTTTCACCTGCCTCCAGTTATGCATATGGCTGGAGACCTGGCTTGCAACCTGATTACGTGCCCTGGCTGGGGAATCGAACCAGCAACCTTTGGGTTTGTAGGCTGGCACCTTAACCACTGTGCCACCAGCCAGGGTGTTTTTATTTTTAACTGAAGAAATTACAGATGCAGATCAGTCAAATGACTCTGGAAAATACCTTAAAATTTGATGATTATTTTGTTAAAGCAAATCTAGTTTTTGACTTATTTTCTATCTTAGTGAAAATATCTAATTTTTAGATATTCCAGATTTATTATTTCACATTTTTCCCCCTTTATATTAAATTCTCCACATAAAAGAATCTGGATTAAGTTGATAATGAGAGATGTAATATACATTTACTTTTAAGAGTATTTAATTCTATTATAAATGATAAACTAGTCTGTAGCTTATAAATCATAGTTTAAAACTTCTTAAAGCTGTCTTGGGTTTAGATAAGTAGTAAGAAGTTTGTTTGCCATAGGCAGAATTCATGAGATGTATTAGTTGTAAGTAGTAAGACCTCATATTTGTATAAAAGAAAGGAAGAGACAGAAAAGGCTCTTGAGAAGGATTGAGAGATACCTAATGTACTGAGGCAACTGAGTACTAAATGCTTATCTTACTGTATATGGAATATACAAGAGGCACTAATCACTAAAGATATGCTCAATATTCACAAAAATTAATATTCATGAGGTGTCAACTCAGACACCCATTGGTGAGGAACATTCTGGACTCCGATTGGCCTCTGATCAGGAAACACAAATAAAACCCATGGCTATTGACCAGGTGAGTGTGTTGCAATAGCCATGGTCAGGTGCACTTGTCCCTTTGTTTCCAGTGAGCTAGTTCATGTCA
This sequence comes from Noctilio leporinus, assembly GCA_004026585.1. Classification (NCBI taxonomy): domain Eukaryota; kingdom Metazoa; phylum Chordata; class Mammalia; order Chiroptera; family Noctilionidae; genus Noctilio; species Noctilio leporinus. The sequence continues at coordinate 44,625 of PVIW01000030.1, forward strand.
CTGGCTCAGGATACCTTTTATTTGAGGAGCAGAAAGATAGGATATAAGAATATTGAGCCCTCTCAGGATTCAGGTAATGCGATTCTTCAACCCCACTTGCAGCTTATCCTGAATTTGTTAACTTACTTCCTCCTTTTTCCCTTGCTTCTCATTGTGTTTCAAATTTAATGAAACATTCGATATAAATATCTTATTTGGGTATTCTTTTTTGCATATCCTGCCTAGAGGTATTGGGGCGGGGGGAGTCCTACCATTCTATCAGCTTATTTTCCACATAATAAAAGTCATCACACAATGCATGTACCTTTAAAATTACACCTGTTAACATATGGATCATGTTATATGGGAGCAGAGAAGGCCACAGATCAAATATTCTAACATGGTTTGGATATGTTATCTTCCTACCTAATTCTAACTGCAGCCTATATTTTATGCACAGTATTTATTAAAATGCCATTAGAAAACAGGGTACAAAGCCCTGGCTGGTGGTTCAGTGGATAGGCACCAGCCTGTGAACCCAAAGGTCGCTGGTTCGATTCCCAGCCAGGGTGCATAACTAGGTTGCAAGCCAGATCTCCAGCCAGGTCCCCAGCTGGAGGCAGGTGAAAGGCAACCATACATTGATGTTTCCCTCCCTTTTTTCCTCCCTCCCTGCCCTTTTCTCTAAAAAATAATAAATTCCTAAAAAAAAAAAAAAAACCAGTATAATTCTTATATGTTCTTTGCAGATTCACCATATCCATTCCACATTTTTAATTAGAATAGTTCTCTACCACTACATGAAACATTTTAGATTTCCTAAAGAGGCAATTTCCAGATTAATAATTGCAAATATTTAACATTTTGGAGTTAAAAAATGAAAATGTCCTAAAAGACAGTTGTTGGTGAAGTGTTTCTTACTTCTTTAGTGATGTAGCCATCTTTATTTATGTCATATAAGTTAAATGCCCAGTTGAGTTTTTCTTGTACAGTCCCCCGGAGCAAAATAGAAAGACCCTTGATGAAATCCTAAAGAGAAATAAAAAACATACAATTTGATAGGACATTTCTGAAAAAACAAAAAGTAAAATACATACTCAGGTACAGTTTTCCCTTCAATGGTGGGAGCAAGGGCTACAATCCTCTGGATTTTGAACCACTTATGTAGCAGGATTATCCAGGTGTTCTTGGTGATTTGCTTCTCAGGATTCTTAGCATCAACCACACTTAGAGATAACATTCTCATCTTCTCATTGCAAACAGTGACTTACATCAACAGTGCGATTGGAAATTGTATCAGAACAGACACCCCAAGTGGCAAGGTGTGTGCTGTACATAGTACTGGCTCTCCAGGTCAAGGTCATGCCATTCTTCCCAAAAAGAATTTAATAAAAAATATCGTTCAAAAATACAAACACACATATAACATCCTGCCCATGAACAACTCTGTTAAAAGACATGAGGACTGTCCTTGAGCTCTGGGCCAATTGTCGCCTTATTTAGTAATTCAGTTCTAATGTGCTTGTGGCAACAAGAGCACGGAGCTGGAGGTCAGACTCCCTGAATTCACGTTCCGGCTCTCACTGGAGAGCTTTGCGATCTCAGACAACATCCTTTTGCCTCCATTCTCCTCTCTGTAAAATGGAGATGATAGCATTTGCCAGGGGTGTGTATAGGGTTTGAGGTAAATTTTCAGGTCAGCTTTGGCAGATTGGACAAGGGTTTGTGATGAGGCTTCCTACTCAAGGCTGTGGGACACCTTTCCCTTGTTCAAGGTATTTTTGTCACTGAGTGTGTTGGTTTCCTATTGCTGCTGCAACAAGCTACCTCAAACTTAGTGGTACAAAATATTGCACAGTCATTATCTTCAAGTTCTGGAGGTCAGAAATCCAAAGTGGGTTTCAGGACTTCCGGCTAAGATGGGGGGGTAGGTAGACACATTTTTTTCCTCCCCACAACCATAGAAAGGAATACCACTACCTCAAAACTAGAACTAACCAGAACTACCAGAACATTGAGCTGCATGGAAGTCCAAAAAACAAAGCTATAAAGAAGCAGTATTCGTCCAGACAGGTGGGAGGGGAAGGCACAGTGTGGCAGCAGTAGCAGCAGGGGCGGTGGCTGCAGTGGGCCAGCAGAGGGCGCGATCGCACATTGTAGGGGCCCCGAGGGACACCTGGGGAGCCATCCCAGCCCTGACTGGATTGCTCAGCTCATGGTTCCAGCATCAGGGAAAATAAAGCCTCATTGCTTCTGACTGTGAAAATCAGCAGGAGTTGGAGTGGTGTTAGAAACTGGTGATCTCTCAGCAGAGTCCATTGTATAGAGGCCCCCATGTTCCTAGAACATCTATAAACGCATCCACCATGGGAACCACAACCAGGTCAACAGCTAAAGGGGCACCAGTCCCTTATGGGAAGTGTGAAAGGTGCCTGGGAAAGGGGGTAGGGCTGAGCAAGTGGCATTGTTACCTCTCAGAACCCCCCACATACAGCACCACGACATGGTAAAATGGGTCACCCCATACTGATGAATACCTAAGGCTCCACCCCTTACAACGTAACAGGTGCAACAGCTCTAGCTAAGACACAGAGGCAAATATAGGACTCTATCAAGTTGAGGAGACAGGAAGTATGGCCGAGAAGAGGAAATGAATTAAGCTTCCAGTGGGAGAACTAAGCGACAAGGACATACCCAAACAACAGACAAAAAGAGAGCCAACCTAACAGATGCAGAGTTCAAAACACTGATGATAAAGATGCTCACAAACTTGAGAAATATGCTTGAGCACAGCAAACACAGTAGGGAGGAAGTAAAGGCTATGCTAAGTGAAATGAAGGAAAATCCACATGAAATCAATGGTGAAGGGAAGGAAATCAGGGTTCAAATCAATGATTTGGAATATAAGGAAGAAATAAATAGTCAACCAGTACAGAATGAAGGAAAAATAATTTTAAAAAGTGAAGAGAGGCTTGGGAACCCCTGCAACAACTTTAAACATACCAAGATTCCAATCATGAGGGTGCCAGAAGAAGAGGAAGAGTAAGAAATTAAAAACTTAGTAAATAATGAAGGGACCTTCCCTAACTTGGCAAAGAAAATAGATATGCAAGTCCAGGAAGCACAGAGAGTCCCAAACAAGCTAGACTGAAAGAGGACCACACCAACACACATCAAAATTAAAACACCAAAGTTTAAAGATAGAGTATCTCAAAAGAAGCGAGAGAAAAGAAGAGAGTTACCTACAAAGGGGTTCCTATAAGTCTATCAGCTGCTTTCTCAAAAGAAACTTTGTTGGCAATAAGAGACTGGCAAGAAGTATTTAAAGTGATGAAAAGCAAGGACCTATAACCAAGATTACTCTATCCAGCAATGCTATCCTTTAGAATGGAAGGGCAGATAGAGTGCTTCCCAGGCAAGGTAAAGCTAAAGGAGTTTATCATCACTAAGCCCTTATTACATGAAATATTAAATGGACTTATTTAAGACAAAGAAGCTCAAAACTATAAACATTAAAATGACAACAAACTCACAGCTATCAACAGTAGAACTTAAAACATAAAAACAAAAGCAAATTAAGCAAACAACCAGAATAGGAATAGAATCATAGGTATAGGGATCATTTGGACGGTTATCAGCTGGGAGGGGAAGGGAGAGAAATGGAGAAAAAGTACAGGAATTAGTAAACATAATTGATAGGAACAAAATAGGGGGATGTAAGAATAGTACAGTAAAGGGTGAAGCCAAAGAACTTACATGCACAACTCATGGACATGAACTAAGAGGGGAGGAGGGATTGCTGAAGAAAGGGGGTACTGGGTGAAGGGGAGCAAAGGGTAAAACATTAGGACAACCATAATAGTATAATCAATAAAATATACTTAAAAAATGGGTTCATTGAGCTGACATGAAGACAGAGACAGAACTACCTCCCTCAAGGGCATCTAAAGAGAGAACATGCTCCCTCACTGCTGCCAGTGTCTAGGGGCCCCACCTACCCTGCTCAGCTTCCTTTATCCCTGAAGGACATATTCCAGCCTCTGCTCTTGTTGTCACAGCTTCTCTTCTTACTCCACTCTTTCTGCCTCCCTCTGACAAGGGCCCTTGCAATTATGTTGGCCCATCCAGATAATCCAGGATAAAGTCCCCACTCAACAACCTTAGTCACATTGGCAGACCTTCCTTAACCTTGTAAGGTTACATAGCCACACATTTTAGAAGTGGGGATGTGGACCGCTGGGTGGGCCATTATTCAGCATACCAAGCTCTGGCATGTTCTAGATCTTTTTGTTTCTTCCAAAGTGTTTGTTCATATTTCTTACTCAGATTTATTTCTAGTATTATAGTCCTTCTGTTGCTGCTGTCAATGAAGGATTTTCTTCTATTATATAAAGTCACTTTTATTTGTACAGTATATATGAAAGCTATTGATTTCTGTATAATTTTGCATGCTGCTAACTAACTGAGTGTTTCTATTGGATGATTTTTTTCAATTGATTCTCTTGAGTTTTTCATGTATACAATCATTTAGCTGCAAATGGAGTTAATTTTACCTCTTTTTTCTATTTTTCTGTTTTTAATAATTTTTAAGTGTATTGAACAATAATTCCCAAACATTATATAATTATAGTAATAGTAGACTTCCTTATTTTGTTATTGAATTTAATGAGGCTATTTCTAGTGTTTTTACATTGAGCATGATACTGACTTTTATTATGTTAAGGAAAGTATACCATTCCCACTTTATTAAACAAATTTATCAAGCATGACTATTGACCTCTTTTGCAAAAATGGAAAAGCTGATCTTCAAGTTCTTATGAAATTGCGAGGGGCCCCACACAGACAAGCAATATTGAAAAAGGAAAACAAAGATGGAGAACGAAAACTTGCTAATTTCAAACCCCCACTGCATAGCAGTACAGCACAGCACAGCACTCACATAAGGATACATATATAAACCAATGTGATCAACCTGAAAATCCAGGAATAAACTCACACACCTAGGACCACTGATTTTCAGCAAGGATGTCAAAACCAGCAATGGGGAGAAGATGGTCTTTTCAATACCTGGTGCTTCCCTAATGGTTAAAACAGATAAGGAACCTGGGGGGTGGGGGAGGGGTAGATACTAAATTCTGATAAGCATTTTCTTATGATCAAGCAAAAGAAAGAAGAGAGCATAGAGACTTGCTTTATAATAACCCAGCCTTATTCAGTATGAGCTTTATTGATCTACAAGCATTTACTTAGTGCCTTGGTGCTGGTTACCACACCAGGAAGCTTTGTCCTCCTGCCTCCCACCTGCCCAAGAGCACTATGGCTTAGAATCATGCATTTGGGGGCATTTGCCACAGTTTTATTCACAGATGAGAAAACTTGAAGTGATTTGCCAAAGGTTAAAATGGTTAACTTAACTAGGCAGGGGCAGACTCAGTAGGGAAAGTTGGACACATGTTTGGTATATTTCTTATTTTATGTTTGCTTACGTAGTTCCCTAAACTTTTTAAAGGTTATTGATTGTGGCGTGGCCTCCCTTGCTTGGGGTTGAACTTCCACAGCAATCGAGCTGCTGTTTAAATATATGAAAGATATAAGTTGGGGTGCTATTTGAAGTTGCATTTGTTTGGAATAAAAGGTAGCAACATGTCTAAAAATTAATAAGAAATATATTTTCCAAGACCTGTAGCTTGGTTTTATCATGTAGAAGACATAATGTACTTACCTTGATTGATACACAATACTGTCTATTTTGGTAATTTAGTGTCTTGATAAATGATTACATTCATATTAAATGAAATTAGAAGAGTTATTTGGTTTGATTTCACTGAAGACTATTAAAAATTAATGAGTTTTTAAAAACTCATTATTAAGTGTATATACATAGAATACTTGATTTATGTAAAAAGTACAGAAAACTGTACCAACAAAAATTGCAATGAGCAAAACTAACAACAAGCAAAACAGAACCAAGTATATGAATACAAGGAATAGGCCTTCAGTGGTCAGGAGGAAAGGGGTTGGGGGGAGGGGGGAGGCAGAGGCAAGAACGGGGAGCAGCTTAGACAAGAACCTAGTATAAAGGAACCATGGACATGGACAACAGGTGGGATTGACTTTGAGGGGAATGGGTGGGTGGGGAGGAGGACAGAGGGGAGCAAAAAGGGGATGAATGTAATGCAACAACAATAAAATTTAAAAAGAATAAAAAATAAATAAAAAGAAAAAAAATTGCAATAATAAGTAATCCTATCATTTACATTGAACATTTCTATAATGTATGCATAATTTAGCATATAGTTATAGTAATGGTCATATGGTATACATATAATTCTGTATATTTCATTTAATATTTAAGCATTTCCCTGCATTATTGAAAATTTATTATGACATCATTAATAACCACATAATAAATTGAACCATATGAAATTGCTAAATTTTTATCACATTTGTCAAGATTAGTAATTTCATATTGTTTAATCTAATAAAATACTCTTGCAATGGCTTCTGAACATTTGAACATTTTAGACCCAAAACCACACTAAGAATTACATTTTTAAATAGCAGCCCCCCGCCTCCACACACACACACATATGCACACACAAATTTATAGACCAGTTACTAAAACTATAACTGTACTTCTATTTTTCTCCTATTAATGTTGTTAAGATCCTTGCCATTAGTCTAGACATTTAGTCTACCACCTACTAATGGTTGCAATCTGGAGTTTGAAAACATGTTTTGTCATGCAACTATATTGTAATTTATTTAACCATACTTCCCACTGCTGGGCACCTTAATGCATTTAAATTCATTTTCATTATAAATGATGCTGTGGTAAACATTTTTCTCTATTTCCTATTATCTTGACTTACTTTCTTAGGAAAGACCTGGATGTCTTGGGTTAAAGAGCCCCGGGACCCTGAAACTGAGCCGTAATAATGACTACAGTTTATTGATATGTGTGGGGCCTTGCGTTAGGCAATTTCCATGTAATAGTTTGAGTCAGCCTCAGGCAACCGTAGGGAACAGGTATCGTTGCCTTTATATTATATAGATGGAGGCACGGAGAAAATATGAGGTCTATCCCGAGCCAGTTGTGTGGCCAATATTTTCAGGACAGACCTCGTAAGAGACTGAGCCATGGGATACACAGTGAACTGTGGAACCAGACATTGACCCCAGACCTCAAAGCCCGTGCTCTGACTTTTGTGGATGGGATGGAGTCCTAAGTGGAAATAGTAAAACCTGGACTGCAGTTAAAAGATGGAAGTTCATCTCAGACATCGTCTAGCAAACAAACGTTAGGGCTCAGTCTCTCCCTCGTTAGCAGGCCGTCTGTTGGGATGGTTGGGAACAGAGACTCTAAATCTATCGCCCAGGATTCAAATCTGGCCCACGACCTGTTTTTGTGAATCAACTTTTATTGGAGCAAAGCTACGCTCATGTATTTAGAATGTGTCCGTTGTTGCTTTTGTGCTGCAGCAGCAAAACTGAGTAGACAGTAGAGACTAAGTATCTTGGAAAGTTAAAAATATTTACCATTGGGCCCTTTAGGAAAGTTTGCCAAACCCTGGCTAAAACTGCAGGTTTTTGAGTCTTGGGCGGAGCTAGGGTTCAAGCCTAGTTCTGCCATTTTGTTGGCAGAGTGACTTGGGACAAGTCACTTTGTTGCTGGTGGAAATTAGGCTCTTCCACAAGATTGTGAGGAAAGCAATTCAAAGACTTGTGTGCAGAAGATCATGGGGTGGCAATGTGGTTTATTCATGTGGTAGGCTGTCCCTGGGATCCCTCTTTGGCTGTCTCGTTATAGAAAATCAGGGCCAGAAATAAAGCCCACGGCCAGAGATCCTGTGCCACATTGATGTCCAGTCCAGCCTGGCATCCGGCTGGTTTAGCTTGTGTTTCCAGCTGCCGGCCGTTACTGTGCTGTGGTGTTCAGCATCCCTTCTGAGTTCCATGGGCCAGGTGGCTGCTAGGGCCACGTGGCTATGGAAAGAAAATGAGTGGGCCCACTGTGCGAGTGCAGGTCACAAGTAGGAGAGACCGAGAGTGAGAGAGTTTCCCTGTTCCCCTTGTATAGTAGCTTGGGATGGACCAGGTGCTTTTTCAAAATAATCAACTCATTTCCAGGCTCTCATGGGCTCTGGGTGAGTTTATACCTCCTAGTTACACTGATAGGCTTCTATGGTCCAGCATCACCCATGTGCCCCACTACAATTTAGTACTGAGGTGGGGGCAGAGAGGGGTGTTAATCCCCTTGGGGGAGCAGTTCTGTGGTCTCCTGGGGTGTGAAGCTGTGGCTTCCTGGTGAGCAAGTGGGCTCATGCTCCCCAGTTTGTTAAGCTCCACATTTAATTCCCTTTTGCTACCTTTCTTAATATCTAGCTAAACACAGATTTAACAACTTACCTCCCTGTGTTTGGGGTTCCTGGTCGATAACATATGACTAGTAATACAGGCCCTTTTTAGCTGCAAATTTACTGCCTCCCTCCAAGGTGGTCAATTTTGCTGCCAAAACTAATTTTTGAACTAACGTTAAGCTACTTCTAATTATTTTTCTCTCTCTTCCTCCTTCCTTCCTCTTTCTTTTTCTTCTCTTTCTTTCTCTCCCTGTCTCTCTCTATCTATCATCGATCTATATCATTTATATTGCATTCATCAGAGGATATTAAAAGCAGACCTTGTTGCCTTAGCACAATATAAGCTTATTCATCACCCCCAAACAGTGAACTATGAGTGGGGGGCTGTCTTTCGTACAGTCATTCAGAGATCCAGGCTCCTGCCACCTTGCCGTAAGGCTGACTAAAACATGTGACTGCGCAGGCTCCGCCGATGGAAAGACAGCGGGAGGAGAGGTGGCCACTTCCACTCGCCTCTGCTGGGTAAAAGCACAGTGGTGGCCCCACGTGACTGCAGGACAGGAGGGGATTAGGACCTAGTCCTGTGATCGCAGGGTGGAGCACATGGACACTGGTGATCAGTAGCAGATTTTTGCTGCACAAACACCACACATTTGACCGTAGCATGCTGCAGACTCTGCTGGAGACATTAAAAATAGAGAGTATTCTTTCCTTTATTTCCCTTGCCCTAGGGGATATATCAATGAAAATATTGCTGCATGGGATAGCTGTCATTTTCCTGCCATTGTTTTTCTCTGGGACTTTTATGGTGTCATGGCTTCGAGGGGAAAATGGGACAACTGTAGTAGAACAACAGTTGAAATAAAATAAAAACATATGTTAAAAAATAGAGGGAGAAGCAAGATGGAGGAGGAGTAAATTGAGTTACACCAATCTCCCAACACCGAACTGGAATTACAAATTAATTGGGTAGAAATCATCCAGAATAACCAACAGAACACCAGCTGGAGAGAAGTCTTGTTACCACGGACAGAACAGAAGAGCGGATTCATCACAACGTGACCGGTAGGAAGTGCAGAGACCTGAGAGGCTGGCGGGGCTCCCATGGGTGGCAGCTGAAGGGATAAGAAACATCTCAGCAGCCAGGGCTCCACCTGAGAAGGGTGGGATCTAAACCCCCAACTGGCCTCCCAGCTGAGAGTAAAACAGCACCCAGCTGTGAAAAGCAAAAAGCCTCCAGGTTTAGCCCACTGGACAGAGAGTTCTTAAAGGGACCATGCAGGAAAATACAGAGGCACCACCTACCCTGGGCACCAGCAGAGAAGGGCAGAGTGGACTTGAGATGTTGGGGAAAGTTTGGGTCAGTGGCTTTGTGGGGAGAGTGGAGGGAACAGCCCGTGAGTCCAGGGCTGACCCATCCCCCATACAGCCAGCAGACCACTCTTCTCCAAAGGCGGGGAGCCTGAGGGGAAGCCACAGCCCCACCCATAGGAATTGATCTGCCCCACCCAGCAGTGCCTAAACCTGACCTCAGATCACAGACTGATTGGATTAACAACTAAGGGATCTCTGGTAGTCTCCAACTGGCTGACTAGGCCTAGACTGGGACTCAAGCTGAAGCCACCAAGCACAGATCTAGGAAGTAAAAAAAGTGCACCTCTATACCACAGAAGGTCACACCACTAAGACAGTAAGTCAAAGCAGGACAATCTAAGAAGCAGAAACAAACAAAAGCCACCTAAGATGGGGAGTCAAAGAAATAAACCCTCAGCAAAAGGAAAGGAGGAATCCCCAGGAAGAGTGCAAAATGAAATAGGGTTAAGCACCCTATCAGACATGGAATTTAAAATAATGATGATAGAGAAGCTCAATGAGCTCAGTGAGTTCAAAACAAACTACAAACAACTCCAGAGGAATTACAAAGAACTCCAGGGAAGCTATAAGGAACTTACTGAGAACTACACCGGCATTAAAAAGGACATGGGCACCATCATTAAGAGCCAGGAGGAAATGAAGAATACAATTTCTGAATTGAAGAACACAGTAGAAGGAATCCAAAGCAGGCTAGAGAAAGTAGAGGATTGGATCATCAAGCTGGAGGTCAATGTAGAAAAAAATTCCCAGGCAGTGCAACAAAATGAAAAAAGACTGAAAAAGAATGAGGAGGTTTTAAGAGAGCTGCAGGACAACATGAAATGTAGTAACATCTGTATCATAGGGATACCAGAAGAGCAAGGGATAGAAAAAACCTGTTTGGAAAAGTAATGACAGAAAATTTCCCTAACTTGAGGAGAAAAAAAGTCATGCAAGCTCAGGAAGCACAAAGGGTCCCAACAAAGATGAACCCAAACAGGCCCACTCCAAGACACATCATCATGAAAATGGCAAATTTCAAAGACAAGGAGAGAATCCTAAAAGCAGCAAGAGAAAAACAGCTAATAACATACAGGGGGGCTCTGATAAGGTTATCAGCTGATTTCTCAATAGAAACACAACAAGCCAGAAGGGAATGGCAATAAATAGTTCAAGCAATGAAAAATAATGGCCTGCAACCAAGAATACTCTACCCAGCAAAGCTGTCATTCAAAGTGCAAGGTGAAATAAAGAGTTTCCCAAACAAAAGAAGGCTAAAAGAATACATCTCCATCAAACCAGCATTGCAAGAGATACTAAAGGGTCCACTTCAAGAAGATGAAGAAACAGAGAGACAGATAGGAACACAGGTACAAAGGGAAAAATAGATAATGGATAAGTACCTATCAATAATAACCTTAAAGGTAAATGGATTAAATGCACCAATCAAAAGACATAGGATAGTTGAATGGATAAGAACCAATTTTAACTTATGAATGCTTTAAAATGATCTCATTATAAATAGTTTTACTAAATAAGGTATGATTTTGTATATTACTTGTATCTGCATTACTGCAGGTTAAGTCTTCTTAGATTGGAATTATTTCACAATATGGGAAAATCATGTTATTTGCAATAATTTAGAAAAATCAAATGCAGTTAAGGAAAAAGAAAAAATAAGAAAATGTGGATGTATATTACATAGAGTACATTCTATCTTTCTTATTCACTGTTACAAAATATGTGCTTATTTGTGGGTGTGTAATATATAGATTTTGTTAGCAATTTATGTTTTAAATAGCAACCAACTGGTGATTGGTGTGTTATGAAATCAGTCAATCTTTAGGTTAAAAAAAGATGCTGAGAATGAAGACCAATTTGGATGGAAGTTGCACACTACTAAACTATATGATTCATATATATAGGCAGTATATATTCTCATACTAGCATGTAAATTGGATGAGATTCCTTTCAAATAGATTGTAGAAATATACATTTCCAGTTATGAAGGCCCCCAAACTGGGGATGCTTGGGAAAAGGAATTAATGCTATTGCAAACTTTATTATGGAAATGTGAACATACCTAACCTCTACCTCAACAGACTCTTAAATAGTTCAGGGGTTAGTTTAGGACCACATAGGAAATCAACCACAAGTTCAAAAAATAGCTAGAATACTATTCTACAAAATTATTTAAATCCTAGGGATTTTATTTTTTACCTCAACTTAGTAGACATAATAATTTCTACTCTGGGGACCAGCTGAGCACTGCAAGTGCTATTATTTCTGAAGGCTTCAATTTCTAAAACATATGCAGAGGAAAAACAGAGAGTATTGAAAGAAGTAAGATCTGTGCATAGCCAATAAATAAATAAATAAATAAATAAATAAATAAATAAATAAATCTACTATTTAAGATGGAAAACTCCAAAAAAGAATAAGTGTAGTTCCAATAGCTTAAAATAGAGTTGAGTTGTATTATGGGAATGGGGAGGATCTGGCTCAAAAACCAAATTCCTTTTTTACTATGGGTTTGGCACTGTCTCTAGGACAACTTTCACAAAATTGAGTTCTGCAATACACCATTTCTGTGATATATTTCACAAAAATAAGTATTTTTGTAAAATAAGTATTAAAGAAGAAAAAGAATTGCTTAATTTGCTACAATATATCTAAAATACTATCATTTAACATGTAATAATTATATAAGCTATAGGCATATTTAAAATGTTTTGTATTAACTCTTCAAAATCCAGTATGTACTTTACATATGTGTAAAAATAAGTATGTGTATAAATGTATTTTTGCATGTGTTTGGTAATATTGCAATTCATATTACTTAAAAGAGTAATTCTTTAAACAAATGAATTAATGTAGGCATTTTGAAATAATGAAAAGAAAACATTGTATTAATATGATATGAGAAGCTGACAGAAAGCAGTAATTAAATGGTGAATTTAAAGGTAATTAAAGGTAATTAAATGGTGAAAGAAAAAAAAGGTACACATTGGTGGTTACAGAATAGACAGGGGGATGTTAAGATGAAGAAAGGAAATGGAGAAGCCAAAGAACTTACATGCATAATGCATGGACATGAACTAAGGGGGGCATTGCTGTAGGAAATGGGGTACTGGGTGGAGGGCGGCAAAGGAGAAAAATTGGGACAGCTGTAATAGCAAATTAAATAAAATATATTTAAGAAAAAATATTTTAAAAAATAGAGAGTGCACACGCAGCATTAGGTTTCTGAATCTGCAAGACTCTGAATGACAACACTCACTGGCTCTGTGGACTTCAGATGTAGCTGGAGGTCTATACACACACATCGCATAGGCAAGATTGAACCAGTGCTAAGAGCCCCATAAGACATCCTGCAACTGAATCTTGGTTCCCCTACTCCTTGTGTGGCCTCCAGCAGGTTACTACACTCCTCTGTGGTCCATGGCTAAAAGGGAGATAATGGTACTTAGAAGATTAAATAAGTTAGTATATATAATTCTTTCAACACAAAGCCAGCCTAATCATGAGTTCAAAAGGTCAGTTAGCATTATTGTGTGTAGCCATTATTATTGTTTCTCTTAATTTTAAACATGTAGCACAGTGACTGACGTAATAACTGCTTACTATATAATTGGATGCAGAACTATCCTTCGTAGCATCACAGACAGATCAATTCCTTAGCATTCGCTTGAGTACATTCAATGATATGAGACTGTTGTTTAATAAGATGACCAATGTCATTATTCACTGGCTTTCTTAGAAGAATCTCCAATGTAATAACTGCTGTGGCTAATGTCTAATAAGCTGACACTATTACTTGTTCATTCTTACATTATACTGTGAAGTAGCCTAGTTTGCTGACAGTTTACAGATCTGAATGCTAAGCCTAAAGAGTTTACACACAGCTCAGGGCCTCACAGCACTTGGGAGCATAGTGGGGTTTAGATTTAGTCATATCTGGATCCAGGACCCCTCCTCTTTCATTCACTTTGCTCTTCCGCCTTTAAGAAAATTTAGGAGAAAAGTCCATTTCCCTTTATTGGGAGTCAGAACAAACCCTGCTGCCCCTTTCAGGATGCTATTACTACTCACAGTATGTTTGTCGTCTAATCACTTTTGCTTTCTAGAGACCTTCCAGGTAGCCAATCAATGTAGAAAAATAATTACAATAGCCTAGTGTTGAATTTGATTTTAATATAACATTTATTAATTTAGTCATTAGTTTGTCTTTAAAAGAAATTTAACAGCATGCTCATAGTATATAGCCATTACATCTAATTTCCCAAATTGCAATCAACATTCATCATAATTATCAGAATTTTACATAAATGTTGTAATAGCAATGTTATGCAAATCTTCTATCATTAACACCAGACTAAATTTACATGTGAAATTAAGTGTAATGTGCTCTACGTAATTGATGGTACATTTCTGTCACTTGAGTAATTTTGAGGAATGAAATTACTAGTAGTTTTCGCCTTACTCATTCTCTGCAAACCAGCTACGCAAATTTCATTAGGTGAACTGGAAACTTTGATTTCTATAGTGTAGCTACACAAAGGCTGTGCTGGGATTAATCTTGTGGGTAAAATGCAATGAACACTAATACAACATTATCATGCGGTAATTGTTAGCTACCATCAGCAGGAGCCTGGTACCTACGGCACTCTCACATGACCCTCTGTCCCCCTACGAACTGCTGCTGCTACATCTGAATAAACCCCACTGCCTGGGTCTAGCCCACCGCCTGGGTCTTGACCACTGCAGTCTTTTCAATCCACACCTCCTGCTCAACCTCTGGCAGCTTTACTCTTCTCTTCTTGTTGCTACTTCTCAGTTAAGTTATGTGAGAGGACACATTGAAGTCCTTGGCCCAGATTCTTCATTTTAGTGGCATTCAGTCTGCAGGAGAACCTTGCATGTGATAGGAGGCACTTGGCTGCCCTGGTGCTCCTGCCCCTGCAGCCACTGACTGACCCCTCCAACAGCCGTGCCTTTCATTTCTCATCCTGACTTCACAAAGCCCTTCTTCCAGGCAGCTGGCATGACTGCATGAACTTCACCTTCTCAACGTGACAGGCTGTATTGAAATATAATTCTACCAGTTGTAATATTTCTTGATCTGCCATCTCTTTCTCACCTCCAAGGGCCCTAAATGTAGCTCAGGCTTTCATCAGCTTCTGTCTGGACTATTGGAATAAATGGTAGCTACAGTAACACCTCCCTTATTCACGGTTTTGCTTTTCTGGGTTTTATTTACCCACGGTCAACCACAGTATAGGAATATTAAATGAAAAATTCCAGACTAAACAATTCATTTTTTAAAATTATGTGCTGCTCTGAGTAGGGTGATGAAATTTTGTGAGGTCCTTGCTCCATCTGCCTGGGATGTGAATCATCCTTTTGTCTAGCATCCGTATGCTGCAGATTCTCCCCATTCCAAGGTCACTTAGTCACAGTCTTTGTTATCAGATCCACTGTTGCAGTATCACAGTGTTTGTGTTCTAGTCACCCTTATTATTTAGTAATGGCCCAAAGCCATTCATATAACTTTTATCAAGGCATCACACTTCCTGACTTAAAAATATATTACAAAGTTATGGTAATCCAAACATATTGACATAAAGACAAGACATAAAGACCAATGGAACAGAATAGGGAGATCAGAGATATAGTCAACTGATCTTTGATACAGGTGCCAAGAATACACAATGGGGAAAGGGAAGGGATAGCTTGTTCAGCAAATGGGATTAGGAAAAATGAATATACACACCCAAAAGAATGAAATTGGGCCCTTAAATTATACTACACACAATTATCATTTAAAACAGATTAAGACTTCATGAAATTCTCAGAAGTAAACATTGGGGGTGGGGGGGGGTATGTCATGACACTGGAATTGGCAATGATTTCATGCATGTAACACCAAAAGCACAAACAACAAAAGAATAAATAAACAAGTTGAGTTACATTAAACTAAAAGTGCCTGTGCAGCAAAGGAGAAAATAAAGTGAAAAAGGTACTTATAGAATGGGGGAAAATATTTATAAACCATATATCTGATAAGGGGTTAACTCCAAAATACTATATGAGAAATTCCTATAACTCAATAGTAAAAAACATCTAATAACCCCATTAAAAAAATGGGCTGAGGACCTGAATAGACACTTATCTCTCTGAAGAAGATATACAAATGGCCAACAGGTCTGTTAAAAAAAATGTTCAGCATCACTAGTTATCAGTGAAATGCAAATCAAAACCACAATAATATGTCACCTGACACCTATTAGGATGTCTAGTATCAAAAGACTGAAAGATGATAAGTGTTGACAAAGACATGGAGGATTTGGAAAACTTGTACACTGTTAGTAGGAATGCAAAATGGTGCATTTGCTATGGAAAATTGTACAAGAGTTCTTCAAAAAATTAAAAATAGTACTACTATTGATCCAGCAATCCCACTTCCTAATATTTATCCAAAAGAATTGAAATAAGGACATCAAAGACATGTTAGCCCTCTGATGTTCATGGCAGCTTTTTTCACATTTGCCAAGATGGAGAAACAATGAAATGTCCATAGATAAATGAATGGATAAAGGAAATGTGGTATATACATACAATGAAATACCATTCATTCTTTAAAAGAAAAAGCAAATTCTGTAATATACAACAGCATGAATGAACTTAGAAGATATCATTCTAAATGAAACAAGCCATCATGGAAACACAAATACTGCATGATTCCACTTATTTAAGGTATCTAAAATAGTTAAATTCATAGAATCAAAGAGTGGAATGCAGGTTGCCAGCAATTGGGGGACTAGGGACACGGAGAGTTACTAGCCAATGGGCATAAAATGTTTCAGTCAAAGTAGATTACTAGGCTCTAGATATCTGCTGTATGACATTGTCCTTATAGTCAACAATAATGAATTTACACTTAAATATTTGTTGAGAGAGTAGAACTCATGTTGAGTGAAAAAGAGTAATGAAAAAGAATTAAAAGCTCAAAAAGCAAAAAATAAAATAAAATAAAAATCAAGCTCAAATTTTCCAACCAAAATGATTCAATCTCTTTCAGTGTCTAAAATCAGCTCATGCTAAAGGAAAAGTCTTAAGACTTACCTCAAAACTCACAGCTCCATTGTGGTCTGTGTCAAATGCGTTGAACAGAAAATGTGCATACGTTGTAGAGTCTAAAATGTTGAAAAGAGAATATCATTTAGTCAGCATTTCAATAACCTATGTAAGAATTGTATAGCAAGTCCAAGTCAGGAGAATTTCCTCTGTCTCCTTTAACTTGTGCTTTCCTCCCAGTTGCCCACAACCTTTGAGTAGAGGACTGTAATTTGAAATTCACATGAGAGAGCTACCCACACAGAAGCCACTGATGACAGATATCTCTGTAACTTTCTGGCTAGAAATGCCCTGGACACATGGGAGTCTTGAATGATGTTACTGACTCTACTCTAGGATGAGTAGTAGGACCACCATTGGTGGGTGGGAGAATTAAATGAGACTCATCTAGGCATTGCTTCGTGTTCAGCAGGGACTATCTCTAGAAGTAAACAAATAAAACTACGCCTAATGAGACATAGACAAATTGCTATTCTTAGTGTTCTTTCTCAATTTTACAAATTAGATAAGCTACTGAGACTCAGAGATTGAAAACCTTGTTCAGTCACAGTCAATGAGTAGAGTGGGACATAACTTAGGATCCTTCTGACCAAAAATCCACGCTGGCCCATAGCCAGTAAAGTTGAGACAGCAGTGACTTGGGAAGTGTCTGGCCCCTTGTTGGAAGGGGATTCTGTGGTCTTATAGGCTCCTGGTTACCCTGCCTGGGTCCTGGTGGGATTCAAGGCTCTGAGAAATGGCACAGTTTTGGAAGGCTCTCTGTCCCAATGTCTTACAATGCTACCTATTGTAAATTCTTTGAAATCCAACACTTCCTCTCCATAGGTTCTTTTTCCTTCTAATTCTTCCTTCTTTCCTCTTTGTTTCTCCTTTGTCTCTTTAATCTCTGAATTCTCCTCTCTTTCATTACAAAGGTATATTTGTTTCCTTGTTGTTTTCTTTTCGCAGTACCATTTTCATTTTTAAGTGTTTCTATGCTTGACTCTTGATCGAATCTACTTGATTATTTTAAATGTTTCATCTCATGGGTTTCAGCCATTTTCCTTAACCTTTTTTATATTAAAAAAGTGTAACCTTTTAGCTCATTGGCTGTAGCCTTTTATCTCTGGTTGAAAATCCATTTCCACTTCACAACTTTTAACCTTTATTTTTATTGGTATTTTTTAACAAAAGTTCTATTCACCTTTTACTTTATAAATTGCTTTTCAAAGCTGGCAAAGAATCTTCTATTCACCTTTTCCTTAATGAATTGCTTTTTTAAAAGGTTGTCCAAAAAGTAAGCCATAGTAGCAGGAGTAGACAATTGTCCTTCCCAAGTAAGGGAGGTCAGAGGTCATACCAGCTTTTTTTCCCGCTCTCAAGCACCCCTGTTTCTGTATGGATTATTGTTCCTGAATGCTTTACTCCAGTGGTTAGGATATTGAAGGCCCCCTATTTCACGAGATCGATTGGACATTCAGTTTGTCAAAATGATGGTGGCATTTTCTTTCACCTCTCACTTTTAAATATGATCCAAGGAATTGCTTGTTTTTTAAACATATGAATTGTTAACACTGTTTTCAATGAACTAAGTAGGTATGACAGCTGGGTCTACATTATA
Source organism: Noctilio leporinus (assembly GCA_004026585.1). NCBI lineage: Eukaryota > Metazoa > Chordata > Mammalia > Chiroptera > Noctilionidae > Noctilio > Noctilio leporinus. Next base: position 63,054 of record PVIW01000030.1, read on the forward strand.
TGTAAAGCCATCATAGGCAGAGGGGATGCCCATTGAGTAGGATGGGTTGCAGGAAGAAAGCCTTCCACAATTACCAGGGCTTTCATTGCAAGCAACTGAGTGCCATTAGCTGGAAGCTCCATTGCAGTTACCAAGAATTGGCAACCTATTTTCATTCGAAATGTTTTCTTTTCAACAGTCCTCTTACACAGAGTTCTGCAACTATTTAGTGCCCTATGGAGAGAGAAGCTGACATGTGGCATGCTTAGCTCATTTCAGGGAGAAAAGAAGAGATTTGGCATATTTTATAATGAGCTTCATTAAGCAGATCTCTGGTTTAGACAATCAGGGTGAATGCCTTTACCTTAGCAAGCAGAATTCACCATGAAAAATGGCTCAGAACAAACAATGTTGAGAACGTTTTTTTTTTTTTTTTTTTTTAATTTAACAAACATGGGTAACTCTTAAGAATTACCAATCTTCTTAAATATATCTGCTCTTGCTTTAAAGTTTGCTCTAACAAGGCACAAAGGATGTCTCATTCTTCTAAAAGTACCTTGGCCATTGTCCCAGAAGTTAAGCCTATTTTCCAGCCCAGGTACAAGGGGCAGAGAGCAATTGTTAATGGTGCAGTGACGTCTGACTGCCTGAACTTGAATCTGAGCTCTACCAAATATTAGCTGCGTAATGTTGAACAAGTTGTTTCACCTCCCTGTGACCCAGTGCCCTGTAAAATGATAACACTGTGTACTTCATAGAGCCATCATGAAAAGATGAAATACTATATGCAAAGGACCATCCTAGGCACACATTACATGTTCATAAATATTAGGTATTCTTCTTTTTTCATAGACAAGCCACTGTTATTTCAGCTACCTTAAAGACATGCGATCAATTTTTTTGGTGTTTGTTTTTTTATAGATGTAATGTATTTTCATCTGAAAAGTCTCCTGTTTCTGATAAATTCTATTGTATGTGAAATGATGGGTGTTCTAATTTGATACACCTTCGTGCTCAATGCTTGTGTCATTGTAGGCACTAGGTTTCTGGTGGAGTTTGGGCTTCTCTGGCAGGTGTTTGTAGACACTGAAAACTTTTAAAAGGAGGGTATGATGATGCTTGCAGAGGAAGGAGCCTAGACTGGCTGGACTGGGGGCAACTGGCTGGACATAGGTGTGGACTCATGAAAGAAAGCAAAACGGTCCACAAAATCTTCTATGGTCTGGCTGCACCTGACTGTGTTTTTCTGAGATGCTCAGCACTTATTTGCTAAAAGGATGAATAACTAGTATCCTGATCCTAGATTTCAGTACAGTTCAGGGCTCCAGAGGTATAACCGTAATCCCTCTTCTCCCCATATGATCTCAGTGTTCACATGTTCTTACATAAAACAAAAATAGGTCCTGAGTTGGTTATGCCAAGATTGCCTCCATTTCTTATACTTGTGATGTTGCAATTCTCCGGTGGGAGGACGGACTCGGTGGGTTCTTAGGCTAGGAAGGGATCTTGTTTAACAAAGGTGAAAAGTAAGTGCAGGTACTTTTAAGGCTTAGCTAAGGTCCCCTCATTAGTTAATTGTGGAGTCAGCAATAAAATCAAGACATCTCAGAACCAATTGTTAAAAATAAAGATTATTAGAGTAGAAAGAGAACTGAGGATACTTTGTTCCACATCAAAGGGAAACAACTGGAGACCCAGAGAAACAAACCACTTGAATACCGTGCCCCCAACTCTGGACTCTTGACTGAGTTCAGTGTCCGTAACCCCATTATTTCCAGACACCAGTGATTGTGTCAATTGACCCCTTCACTGGAAACCTATCGATACATACCCATTTCAGAATATTTGATTATTATATTTCAGATCTGAGGATTGAAATCAAACTGGTTGACTTTTTCTTCCCACTCAAAGTCTCTATTCCCTACCTGACTTTAGCACAATATATGGAATTAGCTTAATGCATTTGAATATAAGTTCATGGTACTGTTGCAATGGTAAGGCAGGTCCATATACACAAGTAGTCACCTCGGTTCAATAAAAGCCCTTTATAAATAATCACCCTGAAAATTCTTACAAATATCATTCTGTATATTCAGTGATGGAGTTACTTAAAAAGAAATATATATATTTCTATATTTGAACCTATCTAAGTGCCTCAAGTACCCTGAACACACTGGCTGCTCAATAAACTTTTATTGACTTAGAATCTTTTGACTGGAGCTCATTCTTTCATTCCTTCAATAGCTGTTTATTGGGTGCCCAGTATAGCCAAAGTAAGTGCAAAATTCTTGCAACGTAAGCAGGAGTAGCCCAAGAAACTGCAGTTTTTATGTGCTATAAAAATGCTTAGTGAGCTAAGAGCACCCAGGCAGAAGCTTCTACTGTATGTGAAGCTGAAAAAGTGTTGTTGTAACAACCCAGGCAAAGGCACCAATAAACCACGTCCTCTTGGCTTGTGTTATAGTAGCAAACTGTACCCCTTCCAGACAAGAAGCTTCGGTTCAGTCCAGCTGCACTGGCACCCAGAACACCTAACAAGCTGTACTGGGCAAACTTTCTTGCTAAGCAACAGAGAAAACCAAGAGCCTGACACAACACCAGTCATAGGAGGTTCTGCAGATGAGACAGCATCTTTCTGGAGGAAATGGTGAGACATGGTGACTTACGGAACCACCACTGTTACCGCTCATGATAAGACAAACCTCTTGCTTTCAGACAAGCAATCTAAGTAAATGTATTCAGAGAAGTGTGAGGATGGCCATAGCATGAATTTGCCTGCGGTTGGAGATGCTTTCTCCCTTTTCTAAGAGTGCCGCAAGATGCCATTTGCAAGTATGATGTTGTATTTTTTAATGATAAATCATTCTTTAAAATATTTCATTTCTTTTATTTATTGTGCCTGGTACTTTTTGATTTATGCATTCAATTAGCAAGGCAAATCAAATAATTTTTAAGAGTGCTAAAGTAATTTTTCTCTAAATCCCTTTGAATTTTGTAAGAAGAACCCTTTGCAAAGGAAGGGTGATGTTCTTTAATGCTAAAGTTTATCTCAAATAACGATAAATTTTAACCTGGAACTGCATCTAACTTGTAGCATGTAATAACTTTCATGTGAGATGATCAAAAATTAAGATTTGAGGGGGGAGGGGGGAGGCAGAGGCAAAGAAGGGGAGCAGCTTAGACAAGAACCTAGTATAAAGGAACCATGGACATGGACAACAGGTGGGATTGACTTTGGGGGGAAAGGGTGGGTGGGGAGGGGGACAGAGGGGAGCAAAAAAGGGATGGATGTAATACAACAACAATAAAATTAAAAGAAAAAAAAAATTAAGATTTGCATTTGTGCTAGGTGCTTTGATATTATTGCCTACCAGTACTCTGACATATACTTAAGTATATGACAAGCATGATTTTTCTTAACTAATTCCATGGTTTTTAATAATTTAGAAATATATGTGTGAATCAAACAATGTTACAAATTCTTTATTAACGCAGCCACTGGACACATTGCCATCTGGCTCTATGAGTGACACCTGTCTGTGGGCTGTTAGTACTGAGATGACATAGGGAAGCTGTCACCCGACACAAGTCTAATTTTGTCTAATAATGAGTCACCCTGTGTTTCCTCAGAACTGAATGCTAATTAACGTCTTTTAAAAGGTCAGCTTAAATGAAAATTTCTGTTTTGACAATCCACTTGCAAAATCATTTCACTCCATTGAAATACCTAATTCCAACTGCGTCGAACGCCAAAAGAGCATCTCATTTTTGTATAGAACAACTGATACTTCGGTGTTGGAAACTTTCCAAACACCGATTACAGATATCGTTCCATCCTACTGGTACAGCCACCATAGGAGGTGGGTGCCACCCAGCCATCCATGTGGTCACTCAGACAGGGTGAGTGTCCAGCACGTGCTGCTTCTTGCCACACGACAGGGACCGAGCGTGAGCCAAACAGAACAAAACCCCTGCTCCCTTGGAGGTGACAATCTAGTGGCAGAAAACAAACAATAAGCAATAACCCAAAACAGGTTCAATAGTATATATTGTGCTCTTGAGCGCTAAAGTGAAGCAGACAGCAGGGAAGGGGTGCAGGGAAGGTGTGCGGGGAAGGGCTAAGAGGCTCAGCTGAAGGCAGGGCGATGTTTGCACAGCAGCCAAGGGGGCGGCCCTGCAGTGGGTGCTGGAGGAAGGACACTTCCAGGCAGAACGAACAGGATGTTCCAACGCCCCGCAGCCATGTCGGAGGAATGGAAAATGGGCTCGTGTGGCTGGAACTTCGGAGCCAGGATGGAGGGTGGGGAGCGAGGAGGCAGGCAGAGAACTGGAGACCTGCAGCCCCACCTTGCAGGTCCCCACGCAGGCGGATGGGATGGAAAGCGGGAGGACAGCAGTGACAAGACCGGCCAGGATCACCCAGCGTGTGTTGAGCGAGACCATGGCAGGTGAGCAGGGAGGAAAGTCAGAAGCGAGGCATATCCATTCTTTAAGTGAGCAGCAGTGAAAAGACAGCAGAAAGGAAATGGATGAACCTCTCTGCATCTTAACTTCCACAGTTATTAAAAAGGAAGAGTCCTGGCCTGCAAACCCAAAGGTTGCTGGTTGGATTCCCGGTCAGGGGACAACCAGGTTGCAAGCAACATCTCCAGCCAGGTCCATAGCTGGAGGCAGGTGAAAGGCAACCATACATTGATGTCTCTCTCCCTCTCTGCCTCCCTCCCTTCCCCTCTCTCTGAAATATATATATATATATATATATATATATATATATATATATATATATATATTTTTTTTTTTTAAGGAAGTGTTGTTCCTAGGGTTGTTGAAAGGTGAGCAGTAATGCATGGGACAGTCCAACACATGTTAGACGCCTCCTGAGGGAAGCTCCATCAGCTCAGGTTGAATTTGTCTGCATAGCTGCCTTTCCATTTCCTCTTTTTCCTTCAGCTGCTCTAACCCCCTACCTTGGGCTCCCATAATAGTACTTTTTAAACCTCTATTCTCACTTAGGCTTTATTTTGATCATGCTCGTCTGCTACATCAAATTACAACAATCTTTTGGGGCAGGTACCACATCTTACTCCTTTTACACTACTAGCCCCTAACACATAGCTGGGCACACAGTAGGCTGTAAGACAAATTTGAGCTAGAGAGCTTGGCAGATGGTTGAAGGAGAAACAAAAAGTGCCAGTGGCCAACATATTCTTTACTCATCTCTAACATGCATGGGTTATCATTTTGCAACCCTGTTTAATCCTGTTTTCTTTCCAAATAAAATAATATCTCCGATGGCAGTTGTCATAGCAAAGTCACTGAAAAATAGAGAAACAGCAGAAAGAACACTACGTAAGGCTCCAAAAAGAAAAATCTAGGTTCTAACCCAGATTTGCTACTTAATGGATGTGTGCCCCTGAGCCATCCATTTAATTTCTCTAAGCCCCAGATTTCACATCTGTAAATTGTGGATAATTACCTCTGTCCTAATTTTCAGAGTTGGGAGAATCAGATGGAAACTATAATGAATGTAAAAGCTCTGAGACCTAGGACTAGGCCATCTGAGTCAGAAAGTGTTGGGCATTTGAGATCCATGATACCAGGTACCCAGTAATACTGCTGGATAGGTGATAATTTGTCAGTAGTTTACTTTCCCAATATACTGAAAATGATATGCCTTCACATGCTGTTTCTTCATTATTTTACATAATAATTAAAGATGTCAAGTCATGCTATGAAGGATAAAATCAAACTCAAGATTGGGAACACAAACACTTCAGCAAGGTATTAGTATTCAACACCAACACACAAAGAGAGTGACCTCACCAAATGGCCACAGAGGTCAATGTCAATTTTACTCCCCTCATAGAAATCCTAGAACATGGGGATTAGGTTGAAGTTCTCCCTGCCCCACAGAGACCAAGAATGAGTGCATGTCAAGGGTGAGAGAAACAGCTACATGTTTACCACACTGCCTGTCCCCAAGGCCAGGGCAGCACCAAGCAGGAAAAGAAAAAGATTGCAAACATAATTCGAACTGAGAGTACTTTAACATGTCCACATTTGTACTTACCTCCCTGTGGAAAGAATTGTGAGTAAATCTCTTTGAAGGTTTCTTCGTTAACAACGCCGCTGGGGCATTCCTGGAGAAAGTGGTAAAGAAGCAATATGAACAAAGGGTTCATAAAACGAATGTTTTGGATATTTTTAAACTGAACAGACTGCTGTACAAAGCTGCACTAAGTTAACCATGTAGTCATCATTACAAAGAGAATAAGGGCCCTCTGTAAAGTTTTTTTTTGTCCCAGTTCTGACAGAATGGAAAATATTGCACATGTAAAAATCTTTGCACGTAAATGTCAGAGCTGGCCAGACAGAGGTGAGGGCCAAACATCCTCCACTCTTTGTAGTTATGTGAACAATCTGGCCAGGAACCTGAAGAATGGAGACTCCTGGGCAGTGGAGACTGACAATCATGTGATAATCCAACATTGTCACATGTGGGATGCTAATTGTGCATTGAGGTTAGAAAGTGATAAGCTGTGTCTAGTCCTTTTTATTAGCTTCTCATGAATAGTTCCATCTTACCTGGGCTCCCTTGGGTCAGTTGTCACAGGACCTCCAAACTAATTGGTATTCTACCTGGATTCACTGGAGAAGAATCAGGGGTATTAACGTCCTTTGCTTTAGGGATAAATATTTTGTATACTTTAAATTTGACAGTGTTACTGGGAACTTTAATAATTATCTGTTGCAGTGCTTAAAGCTTCTGTTAACCCTTAAATTCATTGTCTCCGTACAAATAAAGTTTACTTATTAATTTGACCTTTATTACAATAAACCAGTTACTTACAACTTTACTGCGCCTTCGCATAAGAAATTTTCTATTTTCTCATTCATTTGTTTGAAAGAGAGGACTGCTAACACATGAACAATTTAAAATAATAATTTCAATATAAACTTGTATTTAGAGAGCTCGTCTGTGTGTATTTCACCCACTTAATTGTTATAATGAATCTATGGCTTGGATATCTCCATTCATAGAGGCAGTACCAACTGGAGACTCTGTGTTAAAGCACAGTTATTCCAATAGCCATGGGAGACCTAGGATGTGAGTTTGGGACTTCCCAGGTTACCACAAGTTTTGGATTAGATGAACCTTGTAGAAATAATGAATTCAAGAACCATAAAAAAGTAAATAATAAGTACAAATAAAAGAGAAAAAAATAAGCAAGCAAACTGCGATGATTAATTTCACGTGTCAACTTGTCCGGGCCATGCTACTTAATATTTCTGTGAGGTTGTCTCTAGATTTACATTTAAATAGGCAAACTTTGGGTAAAGCAGATTGCCCTCCATAGTGTGTGTAGGCCTAATCTAATCAGTTGAAGACTTGCATGGAACAAAAGGCCACCTCTACCGAGCCAGAGGGAATTTGCCAGCGGACAGCCTTTGGACATTATGTGTTTTACAGTCTCTAAACTTGAACTGCAACTCATTCTTGAGCCTCCAGTATGTTGGTCTACTTCCTCAGATTTTAAACTGGTTAATCTTCCACAACTATGTATGTGAGCCAATTACTTAAACCTCTCTCTGTAAATATAACATGTATTTGTAAATATAATGTCTGTTTGTTTTTTGTCCTGGAGAATCCCAACTAATACATAAAGGAATGAACAACTGACAGAAAACTCCAGAAAAAAAAAGAAGATGTCATGTATGTATGTAGTCGCTCCAAAATTTTGACTAAATGGTTAGCTAGTTGGCAGTAACAGGAAAAGCACTTTGGTGTTAGACCCTTTCACACATGGAAATAATGATTCATAGGCTATTTAACTCCACCTACTTGGGATAGTAAGAAGAGAGCAGTATGTGGATGGCAGGTAACCAATTTATGCAAGGTCAGAGCTGGAAACATGCCACCGTTAAAGTGATGCTAGTGAGAGGTGACGATAGAAGTGGAGAGACACCTGCACTCAGCTAATTTGTCAGCCACCTTCGGTCTCTAGAAGCATTTGATAAATTTATCTTATGATATAACTTAGAAATTGACTGTCTCATAGGTATTTGTTTTATGTTTTATCACATGTCTGTATTAAACAAAAATCCTTTCTCTGCTAACTGAAAGATCCTGGTTAATTTTTAAGAGGGTTAAGTCTCACCAGGGGAATATGTCTTAATCCATCTCATAGTCATTACATTAATTTACTTCTTTCACCATTAGGTCTTGTACACTTTTATTCTATAAATTTTTCTAGGAACTGGGTCATCAGCAATAAACAAGTCAAAGGTTTTGCCCTCATGGAGCCTACATATATCCAAGTAAAAAAGAAAGATCCAAAACAAAACAAAAAATGATAGCAAAGTGAGAATCCAGAGAATATGATCTGAGTTCTTATAGGAAACCAATGCATTTTACTACCTTCACATGAGAAAAATTAACCAAATTCTATCAAACTCTAGTGATTTAAAAAATGGTACAGATGGACTATTCTCTCTTTTTCCTCAGCCCTTTCATAGAGTGGTTTATCCACATAAGTGGTATCTCCATCAGGAATGAATTTGGCCAGGCCATATGCACAGCTAAATGCACTTAATAGACAACATGGCTGTATTCGGTTGGTTATCTCTTGCTGCTATAACAAACAGGCCCCCTCAATATATAACAAATTAAAAAGACTATAGTCTATTTCTTTCTTTCTTTCTTTTTTTAAATTTTATTGTTGTTGTATTACATCCATCCCCTTTTTTCTCCCTATAGTCTATTTCTTACTTACTTAACAGACTTGGGTGGGTAAACAGATTAGCAGATGGTTATTCTCTCAGAGTCATTAAGAGAGAGGCTAATGAAAGCTTGGCTATCTTCAACATGTGCCTCCTCAAGTCTCTGTGACTGCACCATCCAGAAGGAGAAAAGGGCATTGGGAAGTGTGCCTGCAGGTGTTTATGGGCCAGGTCTTAAAGTGGCACACATAATTTTCACTCTCATTTTGTTAGAAATCACTTAATATGCTTACCCAAATAACAACAACAACAACAACAACAACAAAAACAAACAGAGAAGTCTCATGGGCCCAAGAAGAATGTAAGACCACAGATCTATTTGGTGAACAGTTTGCAACGTTTGTCTTGGGGCTTATTTGGAATATACTCCAAATGTGTGTGTTCCAAAAGTTGTTCTCCTATGGATGCTCTAGTGTCACCATCATTGAACCCTGTAGCAACATAAAGTCTTTCCCCTGGTGTCTTTTAACATTATGATATTTTCAAGCTAACATGTCAACTGAGCTTAAACCTCTCAGGATACCTTTTCATTGAGGCTTCTTCAGTCTAGGAGCCCCCAGGTTTAGGGAAGGCAAGGAAACCTTTACTTATCTATGCTTTAAGAAGATAATATAAAGCCCTGGCTGGTAGCACAGTGGATAAGGTGCCGGCCTGCAAACCCAAAGGTCACAGGTTCGATTCCCCAGCCAGGGCACATAACAAGGTTGCAAACCAGGTCTCCAGCCAGGTCTATGGCTGGAGGCAGGTGAAAAGCAACCATACATTGATGTCTCTCTCCCTCTCTGCCTCTCCCCCTTCCCCTCTTTCTGAAAATGGTGAAATAAAAATCTTTAAAAAAAAAAAAGATAATATAACCTTTATAAGCCCTTATGATTTCTACATTGTATGTTCTAATGACATTTTGTCTGATTATTAAAAAATGATTGTTCTGTGAAAATACACTGCTACCTATGGAGAAAATTAAAATAAATAAAAATAATTACTACTATAAGACCATTTTTGTCATTTATTTAAGGATATGTTGATATGCTCTACAAATAATATAGGGATAATACAAGAATAGGGTATTTTCTTATGAAAACATAAAATATCTTATGTTTTCAACTTTACAAAATATCTTAACCATTTTCCATGTCATGATTTTTAATGGCTATACAATGATGTATCCACTGAATTTACCATATTGCTGTATATTAAGGGGATTTCAGTAATGTTGACTATGTAGGAATAATGATGCAATTAACATTCTAGTGCGCACATCTGTGACTGCACCTGTGGGTCACTATTTACAACTAATCTCAGTAGGAGAATCACAAGGCCAAAGGATTTAAGCTCTTCCTATGCACAGGCATGTTGCTTTTCAGAGAGGCTGTACTGTTTGCTATGTGCTGCTTCCACAGGTTTATGAGAAAGTTTTACATCTAGAGGGACAGCTGACCATAATCACGTGGGGGTTTCACAAGCACCAAATCCCAAAAATAAAGAGCACTAATTTGCTTCCCTCACAAATCTAATTGTCATTCTGAAAATTGCAAGAGGACATTAAAGCATGTGCACAGATCTCCCCAAGGAATAAAGTGATGTCCCTGTTCTCACAAAGACAAGGATGCTTGGATGGCCATTTGTAGGGCCACATGATCACAATGACAACTGTGTACTGAGCTCATATTCCATTACCTCCTTCATCACTTTTTACTAACCAAAAAATGTAGGAATTATTTAGAGCTTAAAAAATGAAGCCCAGGGAGATTAAAATTAAGTAAAATGTTGGCTGACCATTTTTCACAGAGCCATCTATTATTTATTCTTTCAACAAGTAGTTAGTGACTTCTCTGCATCAAGCACTGTTCTGGTCTTTGAGGAGATAAGAATGAGTTTAAAAATTTCAATTTTTGCTCTTATGGAATAAAAGTTAGTGAAATAAAACTCATACTCCTGGCTCTATTAATTTCAGCATTAGCCTGTGTTTGGATTATCATTTGTTTTTCCATTGATTTTGGAAAGGTGGCCTCCTGGTAAATCACCTGTGGAAATACTTCCTTTGGAAAGAAGCAATGTTTGTTTTCTCCCACAGCCAAATGAAACCATTTCAATAAAAACTGAGGGCATTGATTAAAACTGTGTATATTAGAAATTATAGTTTGAGAATTTGTGGCAACATTTATATTTTTTTCAGCAAGTATCTTTAGCCCAGTAAGGACCACTACACCTTCCTCCTCTTCACACACACTTGACTCATTTATGAATGGCTAGACATTAAAGTGCTTTGGAAAAAGTTTCAGTTTTTAGGTCAGGTGAAAACAAAGTACTCCATCAAATTTTAAGGAACTAGAGTGTCCTGATGTTTTGCTTGCTGGTGTACTAATCTGTTGTGATCAGAGAGTGTTGTTATTTTAATTGCTCCTAAACCCTTCATCATGATATGATCGAGATGCAATAAATGTGGAATGAGATTTTCTAAGCACATGACTGCCATTCATTTGTCAGTTGGTGAAGATAAATTTTCCTTTTGGGGCCTTAAGGGATGTTCCCTTATGACTCTTTTTGGTCCCTTCAGGCAGTGTCATGATTCACGTGAAGGTCAAGATCAGTTGTGAATGTACAAAGAATATTTTGTTCTTTATCACTAATATCAGTACTTAAAAAGTGATTTTTATAATAACAACATAATGATGAAGATGGTGATGATGACAAGCTGATATATATGAGCACTTTGTATGTTTCAAGCATTGTGTTAAATGCATTACATGGATTATTTCATGTGAAGAAATAAATGCTGGTATTCCCTCCATTTTACAGATGAGCAAAGTGCCTTAGAGAGAAATGGCCCACATTCTGCTTATCAGAAAATGGTGAAGTGTGGTCTATTGATTCCAGATTCAAGAACAAGCAACTTGAGAGATAATTCCATTCCATGGCTTCATGATGAAGGTGAAGATATTGAGGCTGAGGTTACTGAGGTTAGAGGAATTGGCCATAAGCCACACCATGGGCTGCAGAGCCTTATCTGCTGTCTGCATTCCCGGACGGTGGCTGATACTTGGATGCCACAAATACCTTCGTGTCTATACAGCAGCGGGGCTGTTCTGTCAGAAGCATCTAGAATACTGTGGTGAAATAAATGCTCATGCTCCTGGGTGCTGGAATGAAGTAGAACTGGCTTGAACCTCAGATCTGCCACTTAAAAGCTGTGTAGTTTCAAACAAGTTGTTTAATATAAGAATCTTAAGTCTTACTGTTCTCCTCTGTAACATGGGAATAACTACTGACATCTGAGGGCTATTATAAAAAATGATAATGCATGTTATGTTATCTTGGCCCTCTTCTTTTCACGTTGTATTTCTCATTAAATATCAGGCACTAGTGAAACAGTAATAACCAAGAATTTGGCAAGCAGGATTCCATCCTACCAAGAGTCTCTGTACCATCACTGTGGCAATATCAGGGTTAAATGGTATTCAGCCAGTGAAACCCAGTGGAGAGCAGGTCTAATATAATGCAATGAGACTGTACCACAGATATGAGTTATGCCTTCTACTCTAGCATTATAAATTGAATTTACTCTACCTAATATCATCAGGAGCTTACCCTCAAAGGCCCAGGAATACTGCAACTGCAAATGATGGCTGAGAAGAATAAAGGCCACCATGCTAGAAATAAATGTCAGGAGAAATCCAGGAGCCTTTTATTCATTAATTTAAAGGAAAGTTTTTCCTAGTAATATTTAGATGAGTACCTTCAAAATATCATAGTTCATGTTATACGCCTTAAAGAGAGATCCATGTAGGCACAGGAAATTGCTAAAGGAATTATTGTTTCAGGTGTATCATGAGTCCTTACACTTTTACACCATAAGAAAGCCTTTTGCATTTTCTTGCAAGTTTTCAGAACTCAGGTGGAATGGTCTAGAGGTGATTACAATGGTATGCAAATCAGAGGCATTTTCTCAAGAACACACATATTTGTTCACTCTGCTGGCTGAATCTCCTCTTCTTATAAAACAGTCTGTTCTAGTGTATGTCATCTCCCTAGGTTCAGATGGTCATTAAATGTTTAGAGATACCTCTTCAGGAAGACATAAAATTCTGGTATAAAAATACCATGGGGAAAAGACTAAAAGTCCTTGTGAAATGAATAGCTCTTTGGGGACTCTTAATGATTTCGACAATGCCACATCTTTAAGCATCTCAGCATTTCATCATCTCTCACCCCCACCCCCTTTGCTAAGGAGGGCGCACCTGGCAGGGTGCTGAAGTGCTTCAGCTGAAAGTTTGGGGTTTCTACCAACAGACATGTCATGACATCCATGGTCTGTCCAATGACTTCTCTTTCTGCTTGATGAAGGAAGAAGGCTGCTACCCTGCTGAGGTGTCTGTGCCCGCACAGTGTGGGCAGAGGGACACAGAGAGAACACACAGACCAGGCACTCAGATCAGAGGAGGGAAAAATGGAGACGTGTAACTACCCAGGCAGGTGAGCATGCATTCCTCTGGCAAGAACAGGTGGTAGGTAAGCTGGCACTTCTTAGAGGAAGTCTCAATGGTGAGAGCCCATACCGACAGGGAGCTGTGCACAAGCTCACAAGCAGGGAGAGACCAGCAAGCTTCCTTGACATTTACAAGAACAAGTAGCTATAAACCACGACATACATCAAAGAGAAGCAGCTAAACTAGATGAGGAAAGGAGAGCAGATTTTATGGGTGGCAGTCCTTGGTGCTATTTACCAACAAGTTCTCTCTCCTGAACTTGTGGGAAGATTGCATTTCATGGGTCTCTAATGCTTGACTATGACCACGTGACAAACCGTCCAATGAATGGAAAGCAAATGTGACCTGCGATATTGAGGTTTATAATAAGTAACATCTCATATCTCATATGTACACATTTTGGTCTTCTTTCCTATTTCTGGCAATGAGCCTTTGGAATTTTAGGAACGGTGAGAGAGATGAAGGTTTCTCTTATTATGTTAACGAGGTGACTTTTGGATCCCATTGAAGCATGTTCCACTGGTTGTCAGAGAGGCAATCATGTAATTAGAGGGTTGGAATTTTCACTCCCTCCAATTTTCAGAGCGTAAAAGATGATTACTAAGAGCTAGAACTACCTTTGCATTTCTGTTCTAATGTCCCCAGGTGGTTGAACCCTTAGCAAGTCTCTTAGACTCTCTTAGTTTAAGTTTCCTTACCTGTCAGGTGCCCTCTAAGAAATGTTGACATCACAAGCAATAAAACAAATGAAAGTTAAGGTATGAAAAAAAAAAAAAAAAAAGACTTTAATAACTGGATACAACTAACATGTGTATTTTGCTGTTTCCAAATTTTACATTAAGAAACATCTTCATTCCCTAAATACACTTCCAGGACCTAAGTGGTTAAATATGAATTTCAGATTGTAAAAAAAAAAAAAAAAAGTGTGGAGAAAGAGATGAGAGCTGGATGATAATCAAAATTTAACACAGCTGCCTGAGTGTGGAGGTGGGGGTGCTGTCTGAGCCCCACAAGACCCTGCTACCACCATCAGGAAGGAGACCAAGATGCAAGGCAATGTTCCTCCTCACCTTCACCCTGTTCTCTTACTCTGTGTCAGAAGAAAATTTACACGGGATTTCTTTTAAAGGACTCAAGTTCCTGCTTACAGAGAAATCATCGAAATGTCTTGAACTGTTAGTCTATAAAATGTGGGAAATAGTAGCATTTCATAGTGAAGATATGATATAGCTTATTGACATTATATGTATAAAGATCCTACCATTATTCTAGGAACTCTACAAACATTGATTTAACAGTCTCTCCTCAAGAAGCTTGAGTTAATTCTGAGCAATAAAGCCCAAATTTTGCAGGAAAAGGGCTTCCTAGGGTTCGGTCTAAGTTATTGGAATGCATGTTGAGCTATTTGATTTAAAGACCCTTCAGAAAAAGATTTTCCTAACTTCCCTAAGTTCAGACAGACTTTTAAACAGTAGGACTGGAATTTGAACCTGACTTTGATGAAAATGTCTTCACTATTTATCTTACTAACCCTTACTAAGGTTACACTTAGGTAAGCGTAACTATAGAACAGAATAATACACTGATGGAGAACTCTTATTCCAATATTTCTCAACCCTGTTAATTCCCTCCCCCGCCCCATTACTAATAATTTATTCAAGAAATATTCCTAGACCTACAAGTGTTTTACCCACCCATTGGCGTTACAATCCATGGGGGAGACAGGCATTGTTAACATATTCACACAAATAAATATCATATGAATACCCCTCAGGGCATAACAGAGTGGAGAATCCAACTACTTTCATCAAGTAGTTCAAAGGTCACAGACCCTCCAATCCTCAGGTGACGACGCCCTTTCGTAAGAAAGGTACAGGACAAGGTCAAATCCAGCTCGAGCACCTTTTTATCATCACCATTCCTTTACTTCTACTCTCTTATTACCAGTTTCCAGAAAAGTACTATACTTTATCCCCATCTCAGGTATTTGCCCCTCGGCAAAGCGCAATTTCAGAAGCAGCCCTGAGCCTTTGAGGCTTGGCTGTAAGTCCAGGAACGTTTCTTCTGCTTAATTAAATTCTGTTTGTGGCTGCGAAAACTTCAGAAGTTTCTCTCCTTCTCTTTGCCTTAGAGCAATTCTTTAAAGCTTTTTTTCCCCCCATTATCAAGGGTCACAAAAGACGCCCGAGCGACGGCTGTGCCCGACCCACAAGGCCTCCAGGCTCCCATCACGGGCAGGGTCGCCCCAAAGGAGACCCTGGCTGGGCATGGGCGACGACAGAGCAAGCACTTCAAGGGGTCTCAGGTGGAGCCGGCCGCCAGCGCGCCGAGTGTTGTATTACAACGTTGAGACACAAGGGGGCAGCAGTGTCCTCCGCGGGAGCCAGAAGCTGGATTTCTAGCTGACGCCAGGGAAGCTCTGTCCCCACGCTTGGGGCAGGTCGGGCTAGATTTCTCTCCAGAAAGCTGTTTTTGCTTTAGGAAAGGTGACCCTGAGCTCCTGTCTCCAAGTTAGGTCTATGTAAAAATTAACCAAGTCCGGGAACAGAACCCAGAGACGATCATCTCCTCAATTCTGGAAGTTATCATGGGAGTTAATCAGCCTAAAATGACTAGCTCTGGGCAGTTGGGCCACCCTTACTTTTAGTGACCAAAAATCTGTCAGGTTGTAGGTGTCAGGAAACAAGCCAGTCGTCAAGACAGCGCAATCATTCCAAAGTTTGAGCCTTAAACTCTTAGACATTTCTTCTTAACGCTCATGTGGGTTCTCGAGTCAAACTAACTCGGTTTGCTCGGCTATATTGCTGGGCCAAGTTTTAGCTCTTAAAACGGGAATAATGACAATACCCACCTCAGAGTTTTTATGCGCTTTAAATAAAGACCCACATGCAATATTTACTGCGCTACCTGGCGTTCACTATGGCGGGGGTTACTGCTGTAATGGTGGGGTGATCATGATGAACCTATTTAGTTTAGTTTGTTTGTTTTTCACTTAATGGAGAACATATTTTCCCTAATTAACTATCATCAGCTTATTTAACCTGAGAGCAGTTTTTATAGCCCTAAACCAATCTTTCATTCTCTTTTTTTATTGTTCTAAATTGCAGCCTTTGGAATTCAATCGCCCTCAGCTTGGAATCCACCCATATTACTTACTAGTTTGGGGACTTGGAATAAGTTACTTAACATCTGCAAGCTTGGGTTTTCCCATCATTCACTTATTCATCAACTATCTTTGAAAATGCATGCCAGAAGTATAGTAAATGTTGGGGATAAAAGAGTCGATTAGACAGATGACCCTCATAGGGACTTTAGTCTATCAGAAAAGGCATATACAAAACAAAGGAATGTGAAGATAATCACAGCTGCAGCTGTGAGAAGCGCTGGGCAGGTGCCCAATCTAATCCAGGGTTGTAGGGAAGACTTCCCTGAGGAAGTGCCATTGAAGAGACTTTACAAAGAGACATGAAGGACAGTAGAAGTAAGCCAGAGCTGGGGGAGAGGCCAAGGTCTCTCCGTGCACAAAGCCTGGAATATGTTCAAGGGCTGAAGAGATGGCAAATGTGTCAGAAGGGATAGCCTTATGCCAAGTTCATTATTCAAGATCTGCTAGATATGTTCAAGATCAAGGTCTTTACCATACCTGTTTTATAGGACTCTATAGAGAATTTAGTGATGCTTTCCAAAAAGTGCTCAGCAAAAGTTCCAATCACAATCTATAATATTGCTCTCTCCTTGCCCTACCAATGCTAAACTTCCAAGTACCATATAGTATTTATTCAACACATAGTTATGGAGCACCTGCTCTGTACAGGGTTCTGTGCTGAAGAAACAGAAGGAAAAGGACATGGTTTTGCCCTGTGGAATCTTTAATCAGTTATTACTTGATTTGTGTGTGTGAATATCAGATGTACAAGAGTTTAACAGGTAGAAATGAAAGTCTTTTGCTGTCAACTCCCAAAACTAGGAGAAAAACAACAACAACAACAAACATACAGAATAAATTCACATTGCTGTGGGTTCCAAGGTCAATTACTCTGGATTTTCAATTTATTAGTAGGAGTTACTTTTGCATCTTTCTTTGCTGTAACTAATGACTAATAATAACAATGGTGATAATTTCTGCAATGCATACATGTGCATGTTGCAGTTGATTAGAATGGATTTCTATACTTATTACTAAAAGAGCTACCAAGGTCTTGATGAGGAGCTATCCCTTTCTGGAGGGTTGACAGACCAGCAATCTAGTTGATGTAGCGATTGCCTATATGGATATGTTTAACCTGAAAATCTAAGTTGCCTAGATCTTATTTTTAACTGCTTACCTGTTTAAACATATTAAATGTGTATTTATTTGCTTAACATAGAAAAATCTTGATTTCTCAAAAAAAATTCCAGGCATTGAAAAGAACTATCAAATCAAATGATATTACCACTTTATGTTTACATATGCACATTTTTCATTTTTAGAGCTGGTGGATATTCGAGATGCTTATTTGCAAGTATTGCAAAGACATTATTTCAATCAGCAAGAGAGCCTCTTCAAAACTCACGTTACATAAGCTGGTGATAGCAATTTTCACTCTCTCTGGTGAAGCATAAAGCTACAGGCGTTAGATCTTGCCACATACTGAAGGAAAAATAATATATGCTTTCTTCAGTATCTCACATTTTCATTTTCTGATTCATTAGCTATTAACCTTAGTGTCTTAATTTATGCTAACTTTATCTCATGTTTTCTCTGTTTTTTATTATTTTAATGGAGATAAGAAATCTGGTAGTTACAATGTTCAGTCAAAAAAGGATTTTTTCCAGAGAATTGGAATGCCTGTATTTTATCTATTGTTTCTAATTACACTTTTGTTCTCATAACTAATGTTGTCCTTTAAGAACTACTTCTTTGATTCTACCATCAAAAAATGATTTGTCACACCTTTACATAAATATGTGCTTTTAGCTTTTTTTTTTTTTTTTCCCCATTTTATGCCACTGTTTCAGGCACTGGAAGTAAACTAATCTGGTATATCACTTATGAATAAAAAAATCAACCAAATATTATTGTAGAATATAAATTAATCAGTAGGACCTCATTTATGTGTTATGATTTCTCCATTTTGTGACTATTGTAATTATGAATCAATCAAGGTATCCTTACTTAAGAACAGAATAGAAACAAAGAAATTGATTTTCCTTGGGGATCATGTGGAGGAATGTAAGTTGTGGGGGAAAAAGATTTAGAGGTGGGTTAGTGCTGTTTTGACCAATTAGAGTTTGAAGTATTTATAATGGACTTCTGTGGGGAGGTGAAGAGTCAACAACAGCAATGAGTCGGGAGCTCAAGTAAGAAACCTAAGCTGACACTATGGGTCTGTGTTGCCATAGCACAAAGGTATAATGACCTCTCAAGGACAATATAGAGTGAAAAAAATCAGGGTGCTGAGTACACAGCCCTGAGGAACAGCAGCATTTAGAGAATGTAACTAGGGTGAGTAGTAGGCCATGAAGAAGACCAGAAAGAAGTAGCCCAAAAGGCACAGAGAGACACAACTGAAATGAAGAATGAAGAGATAGTCGAGGAGCTCATGACTTCCGGTCACAAACTCAGTGTAGAGTTTAATTAGCTCCAAGGGGAAAAAAAATCCTGGAACTAATAGGCAATTATAGCAATGTTTTAGAACACAAGGTTATATACAAAAGTCAGTGGCTTTTCTATATATCAACAATGAAAAAGAGGGATTTGAAATAAAAAACACAGTATAATTTATATAAGCACCCCCAAAATAAAACACCAGGTATAAATCTAACAAGATATGTACAAGATCTAAGTGATGAAAATGATAAAACCCTAATAAAACAAAATAAAATAATAGAATGACTAAATAAATGAATAGGTATCCCTTATTAATGGGTAGGAAAAATCAATACTGTCAAAACATTTGTTTTTCCCAAATTGATCCATAAATTCAGTGCAATCCTAATCTAAATCCTAGCAAATTATTTAATGAATATTGACAACTGATTCTAAGGTTTATGTGGAGAGGCAAAAAACCCCCACACATATATAACCCTCCCCCCTCCCCAACCAAAATAGTTGATAGGAAGGAGAAGAACAAAGTTGGAGGACCAATGCTAACCTACTTCAAGACAAAGAATAAAGCAACAGTAATCAAGACAGGTGCAGGAATAAATGAGTAGACTAATGGAACAGAATAGAGAGCCCAGAAATAGATCCACATAGATACAGTCAACTGATCTTTGACAAAGGAGCAAAGAGGAACTCTTCAATCAATAGTGCTGGAACAATGGGCATCTGCATGCAAAAGAATGAATCTAGGCACAGACAGACAGCATTCACAAAAACTAACTCAAAATGGATTGTAGATCTAAGTGTAAAACATGAAACTGTAAAACTCCTAGAAAAACATTGAATAAAACCTAGATGACCTTGAGTATGGTGATATCTTTTTAGATGCAGCACCAAAGACACAAACCTTAAAAGAACTAATTAATAAGATGGACTTCATTGAAATTAAAAACTTCTGCTCTACAAAGGACAATGTCAAGTCAGGTAGAAGACAAACTACAAAATGGAAGAGAACATTTGCAAAAGACACATCTGAAATAATGCTGTTATTTAAAACATAGAAAGAATACTTAGCACTCAACAGTAAAAAAACAAACAACTTGTTTAAAAAATTGGATTCAGACCATAACATTTCACCAAAGGAGATGTACAGATAGCAAATAAACACAAACATATGCTCACATCATATGCCATCAGGAAAATGCAAATCAAAATGGCAATGCAATACTATGAGAATGGCCACAGTCTGGGACATTGACACCACCAAATGCTTGCAAGGATGTAGAACAACAGAAACTCTCAGTCCTTGCTGGTGGAAATGCAAAATTCTATAGCCACTTTGGAAAAAATATTTGGAGGTTTCTTATAAAACTCAAGCCATATAATCCAGCAATCATAATCCTTGGCATTTGCCCAGAGAAGTTGAAAACTAAGGTCTACACAAAACCTGCATATGGATGTTTAGAGCAACCTTATTTATACTTATCAATACCTGGAAGCAACCAGAATGTCTTTTAGTAGGAGAATGGATCATTAAACTCTAGTACATCCAGACAATGCAATAGTATTCATCACTAAAAAGAAATGAGCTATTAAGCTTTTAAAGAACATGGAGAAAACTTAAATGCATATTACTAAGTGAAAGAAGCCAATATGCAAAGCGCCATATTATCTGACTCTAATTATAACATTCTGGAGAAGGTAGAACTATGGAGGTAACAAAAAGATTAGTGGTTGTCAGAGGTGGGTGGAAAGAGAGGGGTGAATAGGTGAAGTATACAGTATAGGATTTTTAGAGCAGTGAAAGTTCTCTGTATGATATTATAATGAGGGACATAAGTCATTAGGCATTTGACCTTATCCACAGGAACGTACAATAAAGGTGAATCCTAAAAAAGTGATGGAATCAGGTAATTATGTGTTAATGCAAGTTAATCCTTGGTAACACATGTCTCATCCTTGTGCGTGATGCTGATAATGGAAGAGCTGTGCATGTGTGGGGAGAGAGGTTATATGGGAAATCTCTGTACCTTCCTTTCAATTTTGATGTGAACCTTAAACTGCTTTAAAAATACCTTAAATTCGGCTTTTATTACATGTAGTCCAAAATAGTCTAATCTATACAGTAGATGGTAAAAATACCATCTAATCTATGATGTTGTTTCACCCAGCTATTTCTTCTTTATGGGGTGGCTACAGAGAAATATGTGTAGTCTTCTGTTTCTCTTGTTGGTGTGATTTGGTGCCTCGGGAGATAACAGTAAAATGGATGAGGGAAAGGTCATATTTTTCTTAGTTATTATTTCAATCTCTGACCCCAGGCATAAGAAATGATATATTAGTTTATTTTATGAACTTTCTTTTCACAACCAGAGGGTCTAAGCTTTAAAAAGTTATCCCAAAGGCCAGCAAGAAGCTGAGATGATTTTATATATATACACAAAACAGATTAATCTGTAAGAACATTGAAGTTTAAGAAATTTCAATTTCAGAATTCTTATTTGTTAAAATCAAATCTATTCAAGAAATCCTTTTTAAACCCCTACTGTAAGCCAGGCACAAGTAAATGAATAAGATGAACGATTTGAATTGACTTCTTGTTGTGACCTAATAATGACATTATGCGATGAATTTGTCTGAGAAGGAAAGTGTGGTAGAATGCTAGACTGGAAGCTCTAGCCTACCATTAATTAAGGATACAGAAATATAGTGCAACAATATGAACAAATGTTGAGGATTATATAAAATTAAGATTCTGTAATAACTGCAATTCAAATACCTCTTAATTCCTTACATTATCTGCTAATGAAAAGAGTCTGAGTACTATTATTTGGAAATGCCAATAGATCTTGCTTCTGAAACTGCTATGAAACAAATGCTTAGGAAGCTGTGTTAGTGTTTCAGATGGAAGCAGAGATGGAGGTGACCTTTGCTGGTAGAGCTGACAATGAACTCAGATCAGTGGAAGCAGATTTAATAACACGTGCAATTCTCAAGACCCCCGTTGTACATTGAGGTAATTTCAGAGCACCATGAGGGTGCTATATGTTATTTATTTAATGTGACTTTTGGATGAGTTTGATAAAAAATGCCAAGACTTTGTCTGGTCTTTCAAAAAATATCACAATAAAGGATCAAATGTAATAAGTGATTTTAAATTTTTCATTATAGACTTTTATATTTTTCCACCTTTGTGTAATGAACATAAATTAGTTTTGTGATTAGAAATAGATAAAAATTTTTTATTACAGAAAGAATACAATCATTCCTCCATCAACAAACTTATCTTGGTAAGTTTCTATCCTGCTCCTTTATGAAAATTGCAAAATTAAAATTAAAGTGACTATTTCTCACTCAACTAGAACATACACTATGGATGTCTAATATATCTGGTTATTTACAATTTGTTTTTTCCAGCCTGGGATGTAGTAGGTGGGTTGCAAAGAGAGTACCATGTGGTGAAGAGGAACAGAGTTTGGACTTGAAGTCACAGAGCCTGGATTATAGTTCTTTAGACAACTTTTCATAACTGTAGTATCTATTTTCTCAATTAAGATGGGCCTAGTAATAGAACCTCATTTACCAAACAAGGTGGCTGCAAAGAAGTATAAATAGTTTTGCAAGCTGTAAGGGGGTTATAGCCACATGAGTTGTCTTTAAGGACAATTATTCATAGTCATAAATCCTGCTCAGTGACTTAAGATAAGAAACCTTTTTTTCTAGAGATCTATTTATTGTGTAATTGGCAAAGAGGCCCTTTTGAAATGTTAATGTATGTGTAGGAAGATTAGATACATATAACTGGAAATGGTCAAATTATAATATCTATCCTTCCTCACATTGTGTATCCGGAAAGATAGTTTTTATGTTTCATAATAATAATGGTATTTACATCTATAAATTCCCTTTCAAATGTTCAAATCTCCCAACTGATTTGCCAACAGCAATTTATTTTTCAGACAGTTTTATTCTGATGTCAATAGTTTATTTGAGCACTTTGGAGTTTCTGCCTGACACTGTTATATAAGAGTATTAAACACAGTATGATACTTCTGATGCTTTTTAAAGATTTTGTTTTCTGCCTGCAATTTAATTTTTCATTTTAGAGTTTTCTCCTGCTCTTTTCATATTGATTTTATTTTGTAGCACTATTAAAAAAAGTGTTCAGTGAAAAACCAAAACCTTTTTGAAATGAAGGTAGATAAGTATATATGTCCAAGTATTTTTTCAATGAACTTACTTTTAGTGTAAGACTATTACATAATGATTAATTTTTTCACACAAATTCAAATTCTGGTTGAACCAATAAGCACACTTTATTGATTTTTGGTAATTCAATAAATGTTAGCCATAATTCACCTTTCAGTATGCAATGTTAAAATTATTTTTAAATGATTAACCTTTGTTTCCTGTGTAATTTGTTTTTAATAGAAATTGTCACTTGGGATATATTTTTCTTTTAAAAAACTGAGATAATCAGGTGTCCAATTACATTTTTGCATTTAAGGCTTCAATATCTGGTTATATCTTAAAATGAGTTATTTGGGAAAGTGATACTTTCCCCCTTTATTTGTAGGAATTTTACTACACTCCCTTCTTGATATCTTACTCTTTCCTTAAACACTTTTCATTGGTATTGTGATAGTGTATTTACATATATATGTATATATATATCTCACTAGATAGATTACTGTGGGTAATAAAAACACTTTGTGTGTGAGGTTCACTGCTGTATTCCTACATGTAGCATAGTGCCTAACAAGTATCACACTACTTCTTTTGAATAAATTAATAAAAGAACCATAGATTATAAGAAATGCGCATTATAAGGGAAGAGATGTGCATTTGACTACATGAAGATTTAATCCACGTGATTATGAAAATGCTATGTTAAAAAGTAAAACCCTGAAGTACATCAGATAAACATTTTAAAATATTATCCAGAACATATCATCGTGCTATTTTTCTTGTGTAATGAGGACTAGCTTGGCTCCCAATCAGCATACTAGTCTTTCCACCGAAAGGGACACAATTTAGCCTGGCCAATCATTGTAGTGCATGGTGACAGATAAACAGAGGACACACCAGGCTTCCATCCCTTGAGGGAAAGTCAGCTCTAAGCTACAGAGAAAGCAGTTCAGGCAATATATTTATAGTCTGTGCTCACAGGGAACTTTGAACAAGCGCATAAGCAAAGACAATGAATCTTTACCAAAGGGTTATAAAGCTCTGATTAAATTAAAATAGAAACAGCCTACTGTATTTGTCAAGAAGAGGTAAGATAGAAAGAAGATAATTCAGTAAGTAGTTGGTAAATTCAGAGCAAGCAAAAAATGGAAAAAAAATTTTTTTTCAGCATAAATTGAGAATTTCTAAGGGCTTAAATTAAGAATTCCATAGTGAGAAGGAAGTGGGAGATGATGAGAAATCTCTGATCACTGAGTGAAATTTTGTTTCTATCAAGACTCAAATCAGTGAATAATAGGGCATGCCTTAAGGCCTCCTTCTATAGTGTGCATTCAATCCTCCATAAAGAATCCATTCATTTTCATGTTAAATTCCCAAATTACTTATTTATTTACTTATAAAGATTTTAAAAATTCATTATTTTCAGAGAGAAAAACAGGGAGAGAGGAAGAAAGGGAGAGAAACATCAATGTATGGTTGTCTTTCACCTGCTTCCAGCTGGGGACTTGGCTAGAGACCTGGCTTGCAATCTGTTTATGTGCCCTGACTGGGGAATGGAACCAGTGACCCTTGGGTTTGCAGGCTGGCACCTATCCACTGAGCCATACCAGCCAGGGCTGTACATTTCCAAATTAAACCAACAAGTAAATATAACTTCTCTATGTGTTTTTATAGTCCATTAGCTAGCTAGACTTGGTAGACAGATCCTGTCCACCTATTGCAATTGATCAGAAAGTGAGATAGTCTCATCCAATCAGTTCAAATTCCTAGGAAAAGACCGACTGCCTGAAAGAAAAGGAATTCTGCTAGCAAACTACCTTCACACCTAAACTCCATTTTTTGCAGGATCTTCACCCTGCCAGCCTGCCCTGCTTATTTTGAACTTGCTAACCTCTGAAGTTGCACGAACCAATTATTTGAAATAAATTTCTGTCTCGCTCTCTCTCTCCCCCTAAAATGACTTATAAGCCAAAAGAAAAAGATACAATTAAAGAATAAAAGTTACTGAATTAACACAAAAGAATCATAAAAGAGAGTTCTTTTTATCTCTTGCAAAATAGGCATCAATAATTACTTTAGTCTGACCATGAAAATCAGGTGGGTACAAACAGATCTGTTAAAATATGTTTGAAGCCCTTAGCACTAAATAATGTAGAGTTCTTAAAATTATTTTTCATTACTATCAGTAACTATGCTCTAGCTTCCATTCCATTTAAAAAATTTAACTCATTTCTTCTTATTATTCTCAGCAATGTAGTCTTTCTCTGAGTCATAGCCTTAGTAGTCCTGACACAGTGACTCAAGCTAACACGTCTAATTTCTCAAACTTAAGAAAAGTTGTGTTTTTTTTTTAAGAAAAGTTTTGATGCAGAGTAAACCCGAAAGATGGAAATCATTAAGAAATAGAAACACCAAAGGTTTATCCCCCAAACAAAAAATGGTATTAAGTGAATATATAAGCTACATAAAATAGATAGAGTGAATATTAATAGGTGAAAATAATCTAAAAATGGTATTAAGTGAATATATAAGCTACATAAAATAGATAGAGTGAATATTAATAGGTGAAAATAATCTACACATGGGGTTGTTTGCTAAATACCAAACTTTTTTTTTTTTTAAGATTTTATTTATTATTTCCAGAGGGAGGGGGAGGGAGAGAGGCAGAGAGACATCAACATATGGTTGGCTTTCACCTGCCTCCAGCCATGGACCTGGCTGGAGACCTGGCTTGCAACCTGGTTAAGTGCCTTGGCTGGGAATCAAACCAGCAACCTTTGGGTTCGCAGTCCATCTCCTATCCACTGAGACACCAGCCAGGCAAACTTTTTAGTAAATAGCTATTTTAATAACTTCTGTGTTCAAAGAAGCCAGTGCTTTGTGAAAATTAAAATTCCGAAATAAATAGTTCTATGTTTTCCTTTTCTCTTGAGAAAGCCATGAGCTAACCTCTATTGCTCTAATATAAAAGATAGGAGGGCAGGCCCTCCCACCCTAGCTAGCTGGCTCTGTTGTGTAATGACTTTACCCTCTGCCAACCCTTCCAATGAATATAAAAGCTCAATGTTAGTGTTACAGGCTAAAAAGGACTCCAGTGTCACTAAATTTTTCTAAGGGGATATTTTCTGGTTTGTCTACCTTTGTATTCCACTCATTTAATGGAAGGAGGTAATAGGATTTTTCTATCTGCTATAGAAACTGTTACAAAAGTACAAAGACACAAGGTTAGAAAATATATTTTAGAAAACATAAAGGGAGAACAAAATAGTCTATTGGTTTTGTACCCTCAGGTCTTGCAATAATAATAATAAAGTGTGCCTGGGAATACCAAACTGTGCCTTCAGAGACGTGTGGTGGGACACCATGGAGCTCACTGTCACAGTCTCCCAGGTACTGTAGGGAGATTTCTAGGATGGCCCCAAGACCTCTTAACCACCTTGGGCACACACCCTGGGTGAATCTAACAAACTTGGACTTGACTCTGTGATGAGGTAACATCATCTGACACAGTGGAACAGCCGTAAAACAGAGGGCTTATTTGGGTGGGACTGACCTGATCCTGTGAGCTACACTCCCGAGAGTTTTCTCAGGCTGATTGAAGCAGAGTACACCAGTTATGAGAAGCAGGAATGTTAAAATCGCCATTTCTGGCTGAACCACGGAGGGGGAAAGATGGCAAGGAATGTATGCTGTCTTCTAGTTGCTGAGAGCTGGCCCTGCCTGTCAGTCAGCAAGGAGAGAGGAGGCTCGGTAAAATGGCCACAAAAATCCTGAAATCTGCCAACAGCGAGAATGAGCTTGGAAGTGGGTTTTCCCACAGAGCCTCCAGACAATGACTCAGCCTGGCTGACACCTGGATTTCCAGCTTTGTGAGTCCCTCAGTGGAGAAGCCAGATGTGCTGGACTCCTAAGCCTCATAACTGCCAATTCATACATGGGTGTTGCTTCCAGCTCTTACATTTGTGTCAATTTGCTATGCAGTAATAGAAACCCAATACATATGGTTTGGATCCCACATAAAGAGCTTTTTATTCCTTCTTTGACATTCGTTAATGCATTTGTGCATTATGTATATTTATCCATTTCTGAAGTATTTATTAAATGGCTACTATGTGCCAGGCTTTATAGGGTTTATCAAGAGTTTCTTTTTCCTTATGTTTAAATTTAATTTTACTGTTATTGTGTTACATCCATTCCCTTTTTGTTCCCCTCTGTCCCCTTCCCCATCCACCCACTCCCCTTGCAAAGTCAATCCCCCTTGTTGTCCATGTCCATGGTTCTTCCATTCTAGTTCCTTGACTAAACTGCTCCCCTTCTTTGCCTCCTCCCCCTCTTTCCCAAGAGTTTTTAACTTATAAGGTAATTTCAAGAACCAAATCCTGAAAACTATGTGATTGGGATCCTGGGATGTAATATCATCCACTCTCCCCAAACATGATCAAATAGAGATAATGTTGACACTTTACAAGCTGGGAAACCTTAAAATAATTCAGTGTGTAGTTTGGCCATTCATTTAGAAAGTTTGGTGGGCCAGATGGAAAGCTAGAGGTATTGCCCTTATTTTAAAAATGAAGGCAGTAGACAACAGCATCGCAGCACAATTATTTTGGCTTATTGAAATTTCCTCATGGTTTTTCAGATATCCAATGACTATTATCCTAGAAATTCCAAACACAGTGTCCCAGGACAGTTTCATGAATCTTCTTTCACAGAGGTAAGGAAGCAAACAGGAACCTGCCTAGAGTTTTCTGTCAGATAATTCTCCTCAGGTATGTGAGCTGATGTCCACTCTGTTCTTATGCAAATCACATGCTTTTGGGGAAATGAAATCCATGATCTACTCTGGGTTTTGCTTATTAGACAAAGCAACAGTAATGAACACACCTCAGCTCAACATAAAGTGTTATTCTTTAGCAAGAGAAAACATGTGGTGACCCAAGGCCAGACATCTCAAGTCACCTGCAGGTAGCCGACAGAACAAGACACAAACTGGTTCCTGCACTGATATATTGTTAATCAGTTTTCACCTTTTCTCTTCAGAGAAACCTGGAAGGTCTCCTCTTTCTCTCCTTGTCCTCATCTTCCCTCCTTCTCTTTTACATGCCTTCTTTCCTCTCTCCTTCTCCCCATTCCCTCCTTCCCTCTGTGAGTGGTACCTAGGGTCCCATTTTGAGATTTCATTTTTTCTCATTTTCACATTTTCTCCCTTACTCACTCATATGACTTTAGTCCCTTATATAATGACTCCTTTGTTTTATCATTAGTTCAGCCAATTTTTCTCACCTACAAACACAATTATCTTCCTTCTTAGGAATTCCCCCTTCATTGTCACAATCCTGCCATAACCAACAGTTCCCAAGGTGATATGATCATCTCTTTTGCAAACTCTCCTCCTCCCTTCCCCACATCAGTGACTGCATATTACATTCAGACCTGAGCTCAGCCCTGACTGCTTCCACTTCGTTGTTCACCTCCTCTTGTTTGATCTCCTGGGCACCCAAACCTGCTTCCTGCTTACCAGCTTTACTACTATTGCTCAAACCCAATGTTGCTCTCAAAGTGTGGGCCCTGGTTCAGTAGCATCTACACCCCCTGACACTTCTCAGGCTTAACACTAGACTCCATGAGTCAGAAACTCTAGAGGTGGGGCCATGACTTGTGGCCACATCAGATCTCAACATTTATCGCTCAGATCCTGCAACAGGCTCTAAATTGATCTCTCAACCTCTGGAGTTTACCTTCTCCATTTGCAGTTCTACATGTATCATTCTTCTGCTGACAATTTGGTATTGGCTGTCCAGTATCTTCTGGATAAAATTAAAAGTTTTGAATTCAAAATTATCATAAAAGACTTCTGGTCAAGATGGCAGCACAGGAAGGCACGGCTTGCCTTTCTGCACAACCACGTCAAAATTACAACTAAACTGTAAAATAATCATTCTCAGAACTGTCAGAAATCAAGCTTAATGGAAGTCTGATAACTACAGAATTAACGAAACCACATTCATGGAGATTGGTAGGAGGGGATGGAGATGTGGAACAAGCTGGCCCCACATCCACATGTGGTAGATAAAAACTCAGGAGAGATACCGCAGAAGTGAGGAGTCCCAGCTCCACACTAGGTCCTCCAGCCCAGAATTTCAGTGCTAAGAACATAAGTCCTTGTAAGTTCCAACTACAAAACCCAGTGGGGATTGAGTTGGTGAAAGAAACTTTGGAGTCCCAAGCAGTTCCTCTTAAAGAACTCACACACAGACTTACTCAGACTCACTCCCTCTGAGCTCAGCACTGGGATAGCAGCCTGAAAGGCACCAGTGGCATATAGGGAGGAACTGAAGTGTCTGACATCAAGACAAGAGCTGGGTGATAGCTTTCTACCATATAGAATATATATTCTATATATTCTACCATATAGAATATATTCTACCATATAGAATATATAGAATATATATTTCTATATATTGTTTTCATTTATCTTAAGTAAGTTACATGTGGGCACCTAGGGAGGAAGTGGCAGAACTGGGTTTTGAACCAAGAAGTAGAGTTGCTGAGTCTGCAATGTTCTTCTGTAGCTGTAAGACCAACTCTAACAAGTTGAACATAAATACAACTACAAAACCAATTGATTTCAAACTAACCCTATTCATTTACTATGACAAGCACTGCTGTTTTGCTGAAACAAAATTGCCCCTTACAATGTGAATAGAGAAGAGAAATCCACTCCCTATGGAACAAACTCACAGTAACGTGTTTGCGTGCTTCTGTCATAGCTGTGGGCTGTGTGCTGAGTCGAAGTCTCTCACTATCTTTTGAGAGACTTGAAATCCTCATTTGCCGAGTTGCTTTATGACATTTGGCCTTCACTTAGACCAAGCGTGTCATTTACAGTTCACGTCACCTTCTTTATTTTCTCACTAGCTCATGTCAGTGAACACAGAAGGGTTCGGCACCAGCACAAACAGCATAAATGGAAATGCGTCCCATAATAGTTTTCAAAAGAAGACATCATCTAGTGACCCTTCAATAGGGTCAGTAAACTATGGCTTGTGAGCCAAATTGTCTTTATGCCTACTTTTCATAAGGTCCATGAGCCAAACATGTTTTTTATAAGTTCAAATGGTTGAAAAAAGAAAAAGAATATACGACAGAGATTGATGTGGCCCCCAGAGTCAAAAGTATTTACTCTCTAGCTTTTTTATAGATAACATTTACTAACCCCTGTCCTAAAGTACTCTTACATCACTTAAAATCACATCATGAAATGAAGATACAAAATGGAAAATGTGTTTTAAAATACTTCAGGACCCTTGGGAACACATGTTCAGAAAGCAGGGAGGAAATCACATTTCTATCTACTGGAAAATGTGGTAATTTATTCATCATCCAATATTTGTGAGATAAAAGCACAGATAGACTATCATCAAGGAGAAGCACAATCATCCTTGGTAGGAGGACAAGGAGTAAATTACTCCCAGTATTGTCATGAAGAGGATACTACAGAAGGTAACATTGTCCTCCCTGGCATGCCTACAGCAGGTGTAGCAGCAAGTCTCACAGAACCAGTTTGTGTAACAAGCCTTAGGTGTAGTGTGATGACATCATTCCGAAATATGATGCAGTAAAGGTGATTTTAAGAGTATGGGCCAAGAGCCCTGGCTGGCAGCTCAATGCATAGGTGCCAGCCTGTGAACCCAAAGGTCGCTGGTTCGATTCCCAGCCAGGGCACATAACCAGGTTGCAAGCCAGGTCTCCAGCCAGGTCTGTAGCTGGAGGCAGGTGAAAGGCAACCATACACTAATGCCTCTCTCCCCTTCTTCCTCCCTCCTTGCCCTTCTCTCTGAAAATAATGAATAAACTTTAAAAAAAAAAAAAGAGTATGGGCCAAGGATTTGGCTTTCTATTTATCTAACTTGACGGAGACTTAGGAAGTATGGGAAGGCTGGATGCCCTTTGGGCAAATCTCCCTCACCATTATTCAGCTGAGGGAGCTGTTGACCACACCATTAAATGTGTAGCACACAGATGAAAATCAGCTTGTCTACAATGTTGGCTGAATTCATACCCATTCATGTGATTACTATGAAAACATGGTATGTAACTGGGATCATGGCAATGCAAAGTTGTGAGGATAAGATCAAATATAGAAATACAATACTTAATGAGGCCATGAAAGCAATAGATCTACTCCTGGGGACAGCTCCTTCAGTCACACAATGCAGATGTGACAGAGGACATATGGGAAACCAACACCCAGTAATGACAGTTATGTCAATAGGTACTGAGATGAAATCTCTGCTTTTAGTTTTTTAGAGGCAACTATACATAGCTCTCTCATCACTCATCATAATTTTTATTAATTCTTGTACTTTAAAAGGACATAATACTAACATTTATTTATAAGAACAATTATTTATATTTTATTAGCAACTTGAGTTGCATGGCTTATTCCGCTTTATGTCAGTGCAGTCCATATGATGAAATCATCATGTCCACAGCATAATTGCTCCTCTTGGAAAGTGTGCTGAGAAATCCAACTTGCTTTTTGTTAAAGGAGTAGTTTTTAGAGATGCTGGATGGGTTTACGGTTCTGCCATTATTGATTGAGACTCAACTATACTCTGGGCTCTGTTAGGCAGGTCCACATGTAAACTTAATAAAGATGAGCTTGGGGCCATGGCTGGTGGCTCAGTGGATAGGTGCCAGCCTGTGAACCCAAAGGCCTCTGGATTGATTCCCAGTCAGGGCACGTAACCCATTTGCAAGCTGGGTCTCCAGCCAGGTCCATAGCTGGAGACAGGTGAAAGGCAGTCATACATACATTGCTGTTTCTCTCCTTCTCTGCCTGCCTCCTTTCCCCTCTCTCTAAAAATAATAAATAAAATAAATAAATAAATATGAGCCTGTGATGAGAAGATTTCAGATAGTCATTGGGAGCCAGTTACCCCATCTCTACCTCTGTATGCAAAACTTTTTTCTTCTCCCTGGAAGATCCATTCAGCCTAGATTTTAAAACCAATTGTCAATGGTTTACCTGCCATCAGCTGTTTACTGCCTCTTTATTTTTCCCCCTCAGCAAAACTGATCAGCTCTTTGGAGTCAGGGCCTATTCTTTGTACTTCCATGCAGTTCAGAGTTGGAGGGGGAGGTACCTGCCCCCCACGCCTTCTATACATGGGAAACCTTGACCTAAACAGCCAGTATCTCTATCAGATGTATCAAAACATCATGTCCTTTGGAAGCAGCAAAGCCACATCTATTTTTTGGTTGTTTAACCTCTCCAGTGATACGAGTAATCTATATTCTGTAAAGTTTTGAAAATTGGAAACCACTCCGACACACTATGGCCCATGAATTTTGCTAATGAGAAGAAAAAAAGACCCAGAAAACACATATGTGACCTTGTTCATTCAGTAGGTGAATTGTGAGGTGATAGGGACTGTATTCAGAGCCTCCAAAGAATATGTTTTTGTTGTTATTTGGCCTAGTAAAATCCCTTCACACTCTGCTACAGGACAAGCCACGGAGTGCAATGTTCACGTGACAGGAACTCACATTCTGAATTTTTCTGCCTAGATATGAACTTCAGGCTGCTTTTCTCTCTCTTTCTCTCTCTCCCTGCCCCTCTTTCTCCAGTCCCAAATGGATTTATAAATTCCCATGGATGTGGATACATACTTTTTTTTTTTTTTACCCTTCCTGGCCACCAATTGCATTATCAGGATGAGTTTCAATGGCTGTCATTCTGAAAGTCATAGAATGCAATATCCCACTTCTCTGATATCAGAAATGTGAGGTAATAAATTTATTCTCTTGCAATTTCTCATGCAATTTCTTTTCAACAGACATCAAAAGCATAGCACTGTACACATAGCATGTACACTTCATGGAGCACTGCAGCTCATCTCAGTGTGTATGTGAGGGGTCTGTTCACATACACACTGTTACATGTGAGCAGGCTGACACCAGCCCTCACCCCTAAATGTGAGAACCTGAGGCTGCTACCTGCCAGAGTGCTGACACCATGCTGTTTAGGGCTGACAAGCACTCGGGAGGCAGCTGGAGAAACCTGAAATCTTCAGCATTGCTACCCTGGACATGAGCCTATGTTAACTTGAGGGGCTCACTCAGGCTGAGGGTAACACTCTGATGTGTATGACCAACTGGAGCACTCAGGAATATTCTCCCGCTTGGGCAACTGCTTCTTCTCACTCCCAGAGTGGACAGTTCATCACTTGAAACAATTTTCCTCATTGTTGCTGTTATCAGAAAACAAAGACAGCAAAAGCTAACATGGTTTATGCTGGAAAGTCATTTTGTGAAGAAAATGACATGCTTGGACCATCCACTTTATCCTTTATTTTATTATCCCCTCTAGCATCTGCTTATGGAGCTGATTTGATTTCAATTTTCATTTTGAAGCTCTTCCCTGTGACCTTGGGTCAGAGGCAATATCAGAAGCAATGTGTTTTGGTGGGCTTATTTGTTTGAGTCAGTAAAAGAAGGGAGAAGCACCAGAAATGGAGGTGGGGAGAGGGGGAGGAAGGGAGAGAGGGAGAGAGAGAAAGGGAGGGAGAACCATAGAAGGAGAGAGAGAGAAACTAAAGCTGTACTATTTGCATGAAAAGGAAAACTGACTACAGTTGGATGTGGAATTCTGATCATCTTCCCCAATAACTCGACACTGTTTGCATTGTATCAATCAGCAACAATCTTGGGCATAGCTACAGATATTATATCTCGATCCAGTAATATTTTATCCATTCACATGGTCACCAAGGTGAATGGAAAGGTTTGGAGCTGGAGGTGAGATTAGGGAGAAAACCAGCAGCAAGAATAAACCAGATAGATCGCTGTTTGCTATTAAAATGGAAATTATCATAATAGGTGCTTGAGACGGCGAATGTTTTTACAAAGCTCCTGGACTTGCCTTTTGTAAAATGTCATAAAACTTTAAAATTCAATTTCAACTGGAACTTTGGTACTCTTTCATTACATGTAGCTAGCCATGTGCTTGTGAAGTCCTGTAGCACTTGGTGCTTCCAGGGACACGGGAAGTTATCTGGGGCATCACCAGAGATAGTTGATGCAAATGAAATGGGTGAAGAAAACGAACTCAACACATCTGGGGAGTACAAGTGACCACCTATGGCTGGCATCTTCACCAACATCACCAGGCAACTTGAATCCTTTCTTTAATTTATAGAGGTAAAAGAAAACCCTGGGCTATACATTCTTCTGAACGATTAGTAACTCAAATGCTATGATTCCCAAAATATCCCAATGGGAAAGCAAATGATCAAGTGCACTTGATTCAGCAATGGTCAAAACAATGAGGCAGGGCTCTCCCTCAGATGAATTGACTGGTTCATAGGGAAGCTTTTCAAGTTTATTGACTATTATGACTAACTTTGGGCCAAGTATATACATCAAGGAGATCTCTGCTGAGGATACTTCTGGGAATTATTTTGCTGCATGATAAATATGTTTCCTTCCTTCAATCTGGTAGCATGAAGCCATGATGCTCGGAATGAGGGAGCTCTCTCATAACCAGGAGGCAGGACCAAAGGAGCAAAGGTAACTGCTCAGGATGGAGGAGGAGGAATCTGGGTGTAGTCACAATGCTGAGCAAGTGTGTTCCTGGAATGGCATACCTCCAATTTTCTGTTTGGACAGAGATGCATAGTGTTCATTGTTTAAATAATAATCATTGGAGTTTTCTGATATTTTCAGTCAAAAATATACATAAGGGACTTCGGAAAATTTGTCTTCCCTCACTAAAGTAAAAGCAGAAGCCCATCTGCTCAAAGGGAGAGAGATGAGAGAGGTGCACCTGGGTTTAGGTTTGGGACACGTGGAAAATTTCCGGAGATACCACGGATGATACTGAGCATGGTAGCTAATGAAATAAACTAAAGGGAGATAGCACTAACAGCACACCCCAAATAAAGGGGCACTGGATGTGGCCAGAATGGCTCCTCAACATTTCCAATTACCCTGTGAAAGGACAGGCTTATAGGTGGGTTCTAGAATGCAGCATCAACCAAAAGCCAAAGGGACAGGTGCTAATGGTGGAAAACAACAGTGTGGAAATGTTTCCTGAAGGAGTCAAATCAATATGAGACAGTGCTTGGTCACATCAACTAATGTAATTTGGCATCAGTTTCATTATCCCTAAATGAGAAGAAAAATAGCACCCAGCTCATAGGGTTTCATGAGGACAAAATGAAGTGCTCTATCTAATTGGTGTCACATGATATGTGGCATTTTTTGAAAGCCCCCAGTAAATATGTGTTGGGAATTAGGCCCGGAGCTCCTGCCAAAGCCAGAAAGGGGAGTACCACACACATCAGAAATCATGCCAAATAATGACTTCTGTGTGCACTAGGCATATTTTTTTAATCAGCCAGATGTACAAACACTCTACTCACCAAGTGTATTAGTAACTTTTTCCAAAGTTGAATTAAGGAAAATGAAATACAGTTCTGGCACAAAGTAGTCCATGTATCCTACCAAGATAAGCTCCAAATACACTGGCTACCAGCAACCGCTGCTGATTATTTGCCAAGAGCATTTTAGCCAGCACATGCTTTTTCTTTGGCTGAGCCGACAAGCTACCGTAGGGGCAGCGCTCCCCTCGTCACTGGACTGGGTGGGTGGAGAGGCGAACACAGAGGGTGAGCCAAGGAGCCAGCTCTCCGTGCAGCTGCGAGTTAGGTCCAGAAAACGGCCATTTCTTGCTGCTTTAGTTTCCCCAGTTCTCTTCTCTAAAACCTCCCCCACATCCTGCGTTCCTAGGACAGGATCCACAGCAACAGCATCACTTCAGGGTTTGCTGAGCATGCAGAATTTCAGGCCCTGACACAGGAGAACTGAAGCAAGAGCTGCCTTTTAATAGACCGCCTGGTGGTTTGCGTGCACACTAATGTGTGGGAAGCAGTGACCTTAAGGACTTGTCTGAAGCCACCTCATGGAAGAGGTAAAGAACCCTTGCTTCTCCCAAAGACCCTCTCCCTTCCTCACCATCCTTTTGCGACGTTGGATATGGGTGCTCAGGTGAGGCCCAGCTTCATGAAGTCATGATTGTGTCTCACTGGAGCCAGTGCTGAGTCACCAGTGAGCCCTGCCTTACATCTTGCTGACTAGAGAACAACAAAGCTCAAGGAAACAATATGAACATGGGGGCCAGACAGGCTTGGGATTTTCCAGGCTCAATCTCATCTAAATTCATTGATCTGGGACAGATGAATTCAACTCTAGGATTGGGTCTCCCCCTCTTCAACTCACAAGCAAGAGGCTCTGCAGCTTTATTTGTCACTGTTAACTCTCTCCTGACAGCCTTTGATGACTGGAATAGAGGGGTCACTCAGGGGCACTAGGAGAGGGCACCTAAAATAAGGTTGGCCACTTACCTTTGTTCATTGGATTATAAAGACAGGGTATTAAAACATATTACTCGTCTCTGTCAGTGTTGGAGCAAAGCAGAGTCGGTAGGAACTCCTGGGGAAATTAGCCCTCAGCTATAGGCTCAGAAATGCAAAAAAGCAAAGACATGTCAGCTCTAGAAATTTGCCTGCTAATTCCTGATGGTTTTTCAATTTTGTATCATAATCTCTATTGAAATTCATGTGTACTTTTGCTTTTGGCTTCCTTCAAATATCTCTTACATAGTTAGTAATCAGTATCTATCTATCTACCATCTATCTATCATCTATTATCTCTCTCACTCTTTGCCTACACCAGCTTAAATTCCTTAAATCCACATATTCCTGACCAAAGAATAACTTTGAAAGAAAGGCAGCTATAATGATTATTACTACTATGAGATTATCAAAATCATTATTATTGGAATACCTCCAACACTAGGTTAGGTTTTTATTCAAACTGTCAGAAATTATCTGTAAGTATCTGAATCATGAGGAGAAATGAGGAAATGCTATTTTCATATATGTTTCTGTGTTCACTGATGGCCTGATGTTCAAAAATCAGCAGTGCCTACCATTCTTGAGCATGATGGCAGCTGCTGATTAAGGGCACGTGTCATATGTCAACTACTATATCAAGCAGGGAAGGGATTGTCTCAGCTCTTAGACCTTTAATGTGGCATATTATCACTCAGATTTCACAGGAGCCCTAGCCAGAGTCAGAAAGGTAAGTGCAGTGACCTCACTAACAAAACTACTAAGTTATAAAGTGATGGTTCAATTATAGGTCCCGCTTGCTACCACATGCTCATAAATATAGTCTGGGTCCAGGCCTGCAGAGTCTTATCTCATCTGGCAACCAACACTGGAAATCTACCTGTTAACACCACCCTGAATTCCTCCTGGAGATACCGACACCTTGAAAACTTCAAACTCTTCATGATAAGAGCAACCATCAAATATATAAAATGTCTGACATTGTCCAGTAGAAGATGTGGACAAGGAAACAAGTCCATATTTTTATTCATTCCAAACAGGACGTGTAACCACCAGGTCAGGAAATCTTTTTGCTGAGAAAATAAGGTCAGGAAGATGCACCCAATCAGCAGCAGAGAAAGGAGGGCTCATAAAAGGCTGCAGAGCTGAAACGTGTCAGTCAAAACTGCAGTAGTTGGAAGTTGAGCCTCTGGAATTAGCCCAAATTGTTAACAGTGGAAAATTATAACGGTGGGAAATTGTGGCCATCTCACCATTCTTGTGACCTTGTTTGTGTAAATGCTGACTCTGACTACTATGTGGCTTGCAGATGAACAGTACGTTTGTATGAGAGTCCTAGGAACTAACTTAAAAAAAGAAAATCAGACTCTGACCTTCAGGCATCCCAGCTCTGGAAGGTTTGCTGAGCTTCAACCCTGGATCCAGGATGATGTAAAACATCAGGATGACGTGCAGCCAGGATGACTAAACCAGGATGACACGCCCCGGGCCAGCACTTCCCTTACCAGAATGGACTGTGCTCCTCTCCATGTTGGGAACTTTCCAACCCCCTCCCTTGCTCTCTTTGTTCTGGTCCTCTCCCCCTCCTTATAAAACCTCTGCCTCCGCTGAGAAAAGGAGATGGGCTTTGAGACTCACATCCCCCAGCTTCCAGGTGGCCAGCACCTGAAAAGAAATGATCTCCCTTCACATCAGCACCTGCCTCCGGAGTACTGGCTTTCATAGCAGCAGGCAGCGGGACCTGCTTTCAGTTACAAAGTCTCATCTTTGTGGGAAACGTCTTTTCCCTCACACCAGTTTTCTACACGTATTTCAAGTTTTGCCTTTAGGACACATTTTTAAACCCTCGTTATGCACACAAATCTCATGACATTCTGGCTCTCGCATCCTCCTTCATGGCTAATCGTATGTCTTCACCGTGAGCTCTGTGCCTGGCTTGAAACCAACTCCACACTGACCCCAACATGCCATCCTGGTCATTTCAATGGCTGTAATTAATGCCCCCTTATAAATTCTGTGACCTTATAAGCCCTGATTCAAATAACACCGTCCTCAGGTCCCCTTTATATTTCTCTCACCCTTAAGCCTAATTATTCTCATTTCTCCATTCTACCTTTACTTTTGCCTTGTTGTAATGTATCATGGTGTTATTGGTGAAACCCTGGTTCTTTTCACCAATGAAGTAAAAAATACAGATTGGTGAGCTTTTTAGTGTACATACAAAGCTTAATAGTAAAGGGGAGAGACAAAGCAAGGGTAGCCAAAGGCCAGGGTGGTAGGCTCACCCTAGGGTGGCCAGAGGTTGGGTGGCCAGCACCCATGTGATCAGAGGCCAGGTGGCCTGAGGTCCCCTGGCCAGAGGCTGGGAGGCCAGGTGCCTCTCATATGGCAAAAGGGCCAAGAGGGGACTGATGCTGAAGGGAAGGGGAGGGGAAGGGGAAGGGGAAGGGGAAGGGGAAGGGGAAGGGGAAGGGAAAGGGGAAGGGGAAGGAAGATAGTACTTTGTTCTGAGAACTTCTATAGTTGGTGGGATGGAGTTGAGAAGTTACATTTTGATTGGTGGTTAAAGGTGGAGCCAGCTTTTCCTGGGAGACAGGACTACCCAAACACAGGTGTGGGTGTGTGTGGGGGTCTGTTAGCCCGAATCCTTATCTTGCTCCAGACTATCTGTTCATTTTACCTATGTGACAGGAGGCAGACAGTTAACCAAAGTTATTTTAGGGGCTTCTCTTTAGGCGCTGTAGTTCCCCTCCCCTTCCAGGTCTTGGGATGAATACACAGTCTCAAGGTTTTCTTTTTTCCAGCTAGTGGAGATGACACACACAGACTTTCAAGGGCTCCCCCCAATCCCGCACTATCACAGTTTACTTGGGTTGCTCAGAATGCCTGGCAGCCCTCAGAATCACTGGAGCCGGTGAGACATGTCTTCCTTTGCTTTTAGCCTTCTGTATTAAGTTGTTAGATTGTTATGGGGAGGGTCCTGATTTTGTTTTCCTTTTGGCTGCTCATTGGACTATAACAATGACAGCTCATTTTACCACTTCTTTCTCCCTCTCTGATAACAAGCTCTTCCATGGCTTCTTTTTATCTGCCTGGCCTGTGTCCAATGTTTACTAAATGATTGCATGAATACATCAATATGATAATGCAATTACTGTGGATTTTGAAATCTAAAGCCAAATTATTATCCTTGCAATATAATCAGATACTATCTTTGAAAAGTTATTCTTTTTCCAGCCAGTGGCTTCTGTGAGAGTTGGTGCCAGGCAATTGGGAGAATGGGTAATAATTAAAGGGATAGCTAGCTAGCTGAGTCCCCCAAATGTAGGAAAACCAGTCATCTGAACTGTGAAAACAAAACAAAACAAATTATTCTTTAGATCCATGCACTCAAGATGAGTTGACATTCAGAGGATTAGTGGAAAATGAATGATATTTACTGCTATTGACCAGCCTGGACTGGGCACAAATTATATGGCTTCCACTCTGTAAGATGCTTTCTGAATGTGATTTCTGGTGGTTACAATGCCACACAGGACACGTTACTTGTCCAGCTGTGGAGATAAGAATTCTTCAGTTCACAGGTGTTAAAATAACCTTTATAATGTCAAATAGCTAAATGAATGATGAAACTAAAAGGTGTCCCTCAACAAAAGGTAGCCTATATCATGGTCCATTCAGGCTGCCATCACAGAATACCGTAGACTGTATGGCTTAAACATCGGAGGTTTATTTCTCGCAGATATGAAGGCTGGGGAGACTGAGATCAAGGTGCCGATAAATATGCTGTCTGGTTAGGACTTGCTTTTGCTTTTCATGTGTCTTCTTATTATAGCCTCTGCAGAAAGAAATGCAAACTCTCTCATGTCACTTTTTATAAGCACAATAAACCATCATGAGGGCTCCACTCCCATGACCTCATTACCTGCCACAAAGACCACACTTCCTAATATCACTACATTGGGGAAGAGGATTTCAACATAGACATTATGGGGGGAGGGGCACAGACATTCAGTCCATGACATCCTATCAGTAGCAATGCCAGAAGGCTAGGCTGGGGAACTAATGGTAGCAGTATCAATTTTAATGCTTTGACTTGGTAGGCAAGTCTCTGAAACAAAGCCAGACAGATTATTTTAGTAAACAACTATGATAAAAGCCCCACTCCCAGTTAGCAGAAAAATGTAATTCTCTTCAGTATCAGTGGAGCTAGCCTCTGGTGTGGCTTGTCAGTGGATTGGCTCAGCTTTCTTGACCATGCCATGCCCTGAAGGCATGCTTCTTGGATGCTGAAATCCTCTTGACATAAGTTGCTGTCCAGTGAGAGCTAAGGCCTATTTTTTAAGAGTGTTGCCAGCCTAGAGCCTGAGCAGAAGGACATCGGAAGTGCCGCAAGGAGGTAGCTAGCAGCTGCTCCCACCTGGAAGAACGCTACCAACTTTCAGCCAGTTGTAAATTAATCCAGTAGGCTTGAGTTCACTGATTGGGAAACTGAATCCAATGTACCCTAGGTACAAAGTAGGGTACAGATTTAGATTCAAAATTAAAGAACATACCACTGTGTGTTAGTTTCATGAGTACTATAAAATGAAACAATCCAGAATAATAGTAGGAAGACAATCAACCATTTTGGGGTGCTGACCAGGTGTCAGGAATTGTACTAATTTGTCTGTCTACCTGTCAATGATACATCATCTCATTTAATCCTCACAAAAGTTATTATATAGGTAGATGCCGTTATCTCTTTTTGCAGATAGGCAACGAAGTCACATGGCTAATGACTGACAGAGTTAGCACCCAAACTGAAGGTCTATAGTAGTCACTTATCAGTTTAAATTCCTTAAGGATTAAAGACCCAAAGGTAAGGGATATAGCACCTATGCTATGTCATGTTACTGGCTTTCATAATTGCCTTTGTTCTTAGAGTTACCTGATATACATACATAATACATATAACCACAGGTAACCCAGTCTTCAAGAACTACTGACATATAATTGAATATCTCATTACCTTAAACTTGATTAGATATTGTGTTTAAAATTTCTGACTTCTAGATTCAAAATGTTTGGAATATTTTATTTTGAAGCAAAATATAAGAACATGAACTAAGTATTTTACTTCTGATGTGTGTGTGTGTGTGTTTAACTCAGGTTTTCATTAGTAATTCATTCATTCACCATTGGTTTACCAGGGTAAACTTCAGAAGTGAGTACCTTGGCTCGTGGACTTGAGAAATCTGATCTCATAGACATAGAACAAGTGAAGTAATTTCAGTAGTGTATTGTTTTGGTCAGCTTTCTGTTTTCCTTGTAAGATGCGATATTGGGATGAAGGCTAGGTTTTGATTAGAAGATAAAAGTATGGAGACTAATTACAATATTATTGACTACATAAAAGAGATGATATAGAAATGAGCTATGGTATACAGTTCTGGGCTGAGGAAAAGGGGGTAAATTTGAGAAGGTTTTAGAAAAAGAATTCTGACAGGAGTTGGTTTAATAAATAAGGCTCATTCAAGAAAAAAATGGGTCAAGAATGATCATACATTTCTAGGCTGGGTAATTGGGTAGATGGTCACGAATCCCTAAAGATAGAGAATGCTGGAGAAAATGCAGTTGTCAGGCATGAAGATGGCATGATTCAAATGAGACATAGTGAATGGTAGGGTCTATGCCAGAGTTAGGCTGAAGTGATGAGCAGCTAAGGGGACCCACAGTTTAAGTGAGACACATGGACTTGACATGCTTTTTTATTCTTTGTCTCTCCTAAGCAACCTGTGTTCCAGTTTCTTCTATTTTATTCTTTTTTAACTTCTTAAAATGTTATTTATTAAAACATTAATTGTATTTTATTCTTCATGTTCATATACAATTTGTTCATTGAGTGTTAATAGACACACCAAATATGCACTTTCCTATCTATCTATATAAGATTTTGAGGCAAGAATGTGAATCCAAAGGATAAAGAATCATAGTTGCGAATTTGGAAAAAGAGAGTGCTAAGAAGTAGTAGAAATAATCTGTGCTGGTAAGGAGGCAATACCCTAAAGATCAGAAACTCTCCTTTTTGCTTTTTTTGTTACAATCTCCAGTTTATTCAATATGGAAGGTAGGTTGTGCTGGTGGTGACAGAGGCAGAGTGAAGGTGAAATCAATATGGTATTAGAGTATATATTATAGACGTGGGTGAGAATTTATGTCTAAAACATTGTGAAATTTGTCTTTTCCCAATTTTGTTTCAGATGAGAGTCCAGTCTCTCTTCACAGGCCAGTGGCAGAAATTCCAAAAGACAGACTAATCTCTGCCTCCTTTGCCTTCAAATCACAAAAGTAAAAAGAGGTGCCTGACCCTTATATCATTTTTGCCATTTTTTTTATTGCAACTGGTATTGTATTAATTTTTTAAAATTACACTTGCAT
The DNA here is from genome assembly GCA_004026585.1 of Noctilio leporinus. Lineage (NCBI taxonomy): Eukaryota > Metazoa > Chordata > Mammalia > Chiroptera > Noctilionidae > Noctilio > Noctilio leporinus. The sequence continues at coordinate 105,911 of PVIW01000030.1, forward strand.
TGCACCATGATTCATTTTTGTTATTACCATGGTTACTGCTGTCACATATCATCTTTGCTAATCAAGCTTGAGCTACTGCAGGAGGTTTCAAGTTGGTCTAACTGCCTCCATTCATTCTTTCTGACTCTGCTCTGTCAGAGTGAGATTTCAAAAACATAAATCTGACCATCGCCTGTGCTTGTTTCCTTGGTGATCTCATCTAGTCTCATGGAGATGAATATAATTTAGGTATTGAGGTCATCATTATTTATTTTCCAGCTTGGATATCTCCCTTTGACCTCTAGATATACGTATGCTATGACCAGCTCCACAACTCTCCTCAGATGTCAAGAAGGCATATCCTAAATCCCCAAACAATATGGGGTTTGTGATCTTCCTCTCCAAATGTGGTCCTCCTTTAATCTTTCAGAATGTCAATCTGATTTTCTAATTGCTTAGATGAAAAGGTCAGCATCATCTTTGTACAGGAACTGAGATACAGACAGGTTAAGGGGCATCTTCAAGTTAACCAGTAAGAAAGCAGTGGAATCAGGATGTGAACCCAGACAGTCTGACCCTTAAGTCTCTGCTCTTTATCCTTATGTTAGGCTGCTTCTTGAGCTCATCAACCTTTTTGCCCTATGACCAGGAATTTCATATGGTACCTGCATGACAAACACCACTACTCACCTCAGAGTGGAAAGAACCGTGGATTCTTGTTCTACCTAGTTGTATTAAAGAGCTAAAAATTCCCTTGGTTTAAGGACAATATTTTTTTAAATTTATTTTCACTCTATTTTTTGATAGCTGTGTGTTCTTATTGGAATACTAGATGGGGATTTTGAGATGGGAGCTCGAATGAGTCTGTTATAATTATGTCACAGTTACTAATTAGCTACATGACCTTGGAAAGTTTCTAAACCACTCTGCTAAAAAAAAATACCATACAAGTAATCGATGGTCCAGGTTTTATACTAATAACACAGAAAAGGAGATATTAAGTTACAACAGGGTCCCTTCACTTCTTGAGGGCAGCACTCACATTTATTTGCTTACTATCCATTTCCAAGTGTTTATTGTAGTTCCACATTCTGCAGAAGCTCAACATATGTGTGTGAAGTGCTGACTGAAGATTTCATGATTTGGTATGTAGAACAGACAAGGTGCCTTAGAATTCCTGAGGCAGCCTGGTATAGTAGAGAGAATTCAGAATGAAGAGAGGCAGAAGACAGAGTCTGAAGGTAAAGAAGGCAGAGAGCTTTCATTATTTCATTGATTATTTGACTCCAGGACAAATAGTCATCACATAGGTCAAGCCTTCAATATTTGTCTCTGCAAAATTTGGAGACGGTGGGATTAGTTGTGATCAAAGGTGTATTGACAGAGATCACCACACAGCCCAAAGAGTGTCAGCACAGGGCATTTTTGTTTCTGTTGGATGAATGCAAAGCAAGGACTTGAGAACTCAGCAAGAGTATCTATCACATGCAAGCACCTTCACTTACATGTCTTTTCTTTATGATGCATCACCAATATTATGAGTCGATGATCTTATTCCCACTACAAATAAGGAAGATGAGGTTCAGGGAGGTTTATCTGGTTAAAATGACTAGTTAGCACCAGAGCTGGGATTGGAATGCAGGATTGTTTGGTGGTTCTAAATTCTCCGCCTAGACCCTGAAACACACCTTCCCTAAATCTGCAGTACCAGTGGTACACGGAAGAGGGCAGCGCAGGTGCTGCTGGACTTGGCCTCACATCAACCCAGGTTCACTGGAGGAAAGAAAGCACTCTGATCAACTGAAGGATATTCTAGTCACACGAAACACTAATTCATTAGGGAAAGTGGGTAATTAGCTGCATGCTCCCTTTCTGTTTTCAATAGATGTCATCTACCCAATACATCAGTGACACTTATTAATGATAATGCAAAGTGTGCTCAGTAATAAGCTTTCCTTCCATTAGGGAACTGGGGCCCTATGTGGAGTTCCAGAAGAAACCAAGTCAGCATTGTTAGCATTCCCCTCACGCACTGATACATGGTGCCTAAATCTGCTCCCGACAAGCAGCAAATTGCTCTGTTGTGTATGGTATATTAAAATGTGTTTACTCTACTATTAGTTCACAAAAAACATTACTGCCCACTCCACCCTTAGTCACCATGGGTAACATACAGGGAATCAGAGTCCAAACATAATTAAAGACGACAAGCTGTAATAAATAACGCATCACAAAGAGCCTGCCTAATCACAACCTTTCATAGAATGTGTTCGCTGCAAATAATGTTTACTTCTTATTTTATTATTTTTTACGAAGAGCTCTGTACTGGGCCACGTTTCTGGTAAGAAGATTCAACTTGGATTTTCACTGCAGAAATTATGCTATTTACTTTCTTGGTGATAAGGCCCTCAATTACTGCTTGAAATATTTTCTGTTTTTCCTTTCTCTGGGCATTTCTATAAATAAATATTTTTTAATGATCTCTTTTTGGGAGAAGAAAGTATTGCAGGCACAAAAATGCGGAGGAGGTGCAGGAGAGGAGGGAAAGTGCCAGAGATGGTGAGATTAAAACCATAGACCCCCCCCCCCAAAAAAAAAAAAACCTTAACAAAAACTAGGGGGCTCCTAACGCAGCAGGAAGAAGCTTGCACACAGGACATATGGGCTGAAAAGGTCACAACATGCGTGAATCATGGAGGTTCACTGGCTGTAGGTGGAGGTTGATGAGCATGATAAACATTAGCCTAGATTGACTGGGTTTTGGGACCCAGACTTTCAAACAAAGGCAGATGGGCATGTGGAGACTCACGAGTAGTCTGGCAGCAGCCCCCAGGAGAGGAAGGAAGCTGTGGTGAGGCAAAGACCCCCACCCCCAACCACCACACACACACACACACACACACACACACACACACGTGTGCACTCCAGGAAGAGAGAGCCTGTTTGCCTAACAGCATTGGATGCCAGAAGGACAGACGAGAATGGCGCAGGGTATCTGGACACTGAGTCTGGCCCTGAGGGTGGTTGGGCTTTTTCTGTGTGTTGTGGAAGGGATTGGTCTGGAGCTAGGTCCAGCTCCCCCAAATTGGGCAACCTCTTAATAAAAACCTTTTTACTTCTCTACCAATCTTTGTGTCATGCCTGTGTTCCTGGGCAGTTGGCCCAACTCCACTTTGCTTTGGAAACAAAAGGGCATAGTGTTTAGGAAGCTAGATGAACTAAATAAATAACTAACTGCTTAACGTTGAGTGGTATAACCAGGAACTGTGCTAAGATAACCTAAAAAAACAAAAAAGAAAAAACGCTGAATACTTGGCTCCTGAGAAGGTAAGAACTAAACATGATGCGAAAATATTGTAAATCTCTCAGTCTACATTTTTGAAAAATTAAATTTTCTGCTTTCCTCAGTGTTGTGGGATCTATAATATAGATTATACTAGTCATATTATACATGTGTTTAGGCAAGATTCCCTCACAATATTTGAAGATCAATAGATGATATATTAAAAGCGAAACTAGAAATGAAGTTGTTCATTGGCTTACCGACAGTGGTTGGGAAAAAATGGTTCAGCTTATTTCCATGTTGACCTATTTCAGTGTTTATAAAATAAGGCCCTAAACCTGAAGGATTTGATAGGTAATATTTTAAGTCACTAAATACTTGTTTTTGTTAACTAAGGATCTTTGAACAATAGAAAGAAGCCTTCAAGAAGACAATGAGTTAATCTTCTGAAGTAATATTATCTGCTCTACTGGTCTTTTGAGGTTCCCCAGTAGTTTTAAAGACACTTTTTATTTATTCATTGTAGATGATATTAAAGTTTTCTGGGTGGTAAGAAAATGTTGCTATGACAGAAAAGAATTGGACAAAAAGCTGAAAAGTATGTCTGAGTTAATTCTTTCTTTTATTTATTTTTAATTTTATACTTCCTAACTAGACTCTAATGTCTATGAGTAGAAGACAATTCTCTTTTTCTAACTAATATGTATATAATACTAACAATATCCCTGACATATAGTTTAATATTCCATAAAGAATTGGTGCCTTGTATTTGTGGAAAGGATTAACAACCAAGAAGAGCTTAAGATGATAAGTTTTGACTTAATCTTCTAAAATTCTAAGGGAGTTGGAATGCCATATATTAAGGATAATTTGTATATTAACAAATATGCCTAGATAAGGGAATTACTGATGTTTATCTCATTTTCCTTTAGAAATTTCTTTGCATTTCTCTCAAATTAAATTAATCAACACAAATTTAAGAGAATGTATAGTCTCACACATTCAATTCCAATGTACTATTGAAAACTTTCTAAAGTTTTGGCAACTTATTTTACTTTTATGAAGATCTGAATCCCTGCCAGAATCACAGACATAATTGCCAGTTAGGTTAATATTAATGAATCCATTTAAGTGGAAGTTGTAAAAAATTTTAAAAAATGATCTGCCTTTATGGGGTAAATTCACTGCCAGTAACTTGCAGTGATGAATGATGCCCAGATTTGTTATTAGTTTAACTGTGAGACACCCAAAATTTCACATCAAGCTCTTCAAGGAATATGCACTAAAATTGAAAAATTATTTATTGGACTCCCAGTGATACATTTGTGTGAGCCAATTAGTTCTTCCTAAAAGAATAAGGAGAGTAATGCTGTTAAAATTGATCTGCACAGAAGTCTTACCACCGCCCTGTGCTTGGGTTCTGGGCTCTGAAGACTGGGTTCCATAGACAACAAACTATATTAACAAATCTCTTTGGATGAAGCTGCTCTTGAACTTGTTATGTATTATTCACTTCTGATGTACAGTGCTAAGGGAAGAAGGAGCCCCAGAGCACTCAAAAAACAGAAACTTACTATTATTATTTTAAAAGTCTTGATCCATTAAGGGATATATGGGTTTAAAGAAGAAATTGATACATTGGTCCCAGATTTTAAAAATTGTCTAACAGAATTAGCTGGAGTAATTTAGACATTCTTTAGTATTATATATTCTCTAGAAATATTTAGAAGAAGAAATGTTTATTGATTTTTGCCAAGTGCTAGTTGTTTTCCCAATCTAGTTTCTTTGTCCTCCTATCTATATACACTACTGTCCAGCTAGAGACGACATTTCTTAGGTTGCTCTGGAGCTGACTGGTTCATGTGACTAATGAACACTGTAAGTGAAAAGTGTTATCTCTAAATTAAGACAAGTTGCCCACCCCTACTTTGTGGCTCTTTCACCTTTGCTCTGGGCATTAACATGAAAGTGACCTAGTTTACACAATGCAGATGGGAACAGAAACCCACCTGAAGAAGGGTGGGTTTTGGAAAATATGCTGTATGGAACCTGGATCCCTGAATGTCCTATTGGATAAGGCTGTCCCATCAGCTTGGACCAATCCTCCTATGACTTGAAATGCAATCTTACTTACATAAAATGTAATCTTACTTACAGGATTGTTATGGAAAAATGGATAGAAAATCTTGAAGTATTTTAGAAATACTTTTGATGATTGTACTTCATATAAGGGTTGCTTTTATGTAAGTCTTTTAAAAAATTACCTATAACTCTAGGTTGCATTGTATATTGGAAACACTAAAAATTATATTATCAATTTTGATTTTTACAAGATCCTGGTGAGACATTCATTATAGAAAAGGTTATGTCAGTTTCTCCAAGGAGTCAAAAGACCAAGTACAATCAAACCAACATAAAGGACACACTTTCTAAATTTGTCCTTCATCAGGGGTGTGGGGCAAAGACAAAGAAAGAGCTACTGGACAGCACATAATTCATAGGAGCATCATGGTGACCATGGTGCTAATAATGATAATGATTAAAGGAATAATATCTACATTTCAAATGTTGTTAGGAGACAGGTTTTGTACTCTCTGCTTTACATTCATTATTTCTGCAAAGCATCCGTGAGGTGCCTTTCACCAGTTTTGCATATGAGTTAAGTAAAAGCCCAGAGAGGTCAAGTATGCTGCCAAATGGTAGTCAAAGCTGGAATCTAATCACATTGTCATTTTTACTTCAAGATAACTTCGTGGAGTCTCTATGCACTTGGGCTTCTTTTTTACTTAGAAAAATAAGAGGAAAGAATCAAGGGGCCTTAATGTCTATTGACCACACTCTAAATAAAAAGGATTATATAAACTATTTCTCATCATCTTGTCTACATGGGCATCAATATCCTGAATTTTTGAAGGAGAGTCGAATGTCCAGAGCAGCTAAACTACCCACCCAAGGTAGGAAAAGGCAATTGAAAAGTTTAACCCCAGCAGAGCACTTGTCCCATGTCAGTCCCTGGAAACCAGAGAGATAGTCACGTTTATCTGCATAGACCTGCCCACAACCTTCTCCTCACAAAGCTCTGGGTCTTGGAAGTCTGACAGAAAACTCTGCTAGGACACAGGAAATACCATTTTCCCTCTATACTTATACTCTGATTTTAAAGTAGTGCACTTAAGGAAGATCTTTTATCTGAGTCTTCAAGAGCGGAACAAAACCAATTATTACCTGCCCTGATTCTGATGGGAAAGGAAGATCTTAATCCCTAATTTGCTGACAGGGAGACAGAAGCTGCCAGGGAAGAAGTGATTTGCTGAAGGTCACACAATCAGTCTTTGAAAGCCTTAAGAATACCTCTGAGGGCTCAGGACAAAAGAGCAATTGCCTTCCCTTACCACCTCATTTCTTTATCCTCAGGGCCACATCCTACTCTCTGCCATGTAGGTGCTAAACTCTCCCTCTCCACCATCAGTGGGATTTGCACTTTTCATGTAAATGTACTGTGTCAAAAGTATAGATCCCTATAATTTCATCCTCAGTTCTCATCATCTATTTTTAAAGCTCTCAGTGTAATTAGTTCTAAAACACATCGAGTGGGATGGAAAGACCCCATCCAAGAACTTTCACCGCTTGCTGGCTCCTTTGGCCATAGAATAAAAGCTCTTAACAGAAATCAAGCCAAAGTTTGGGGTGATTTTTCATTAAATCTCCAAGGAGCTGTCTGAATGCAGCAACAGCACTAAGGGTGGGGATTCATTGCACTGGGGCCTGTGACATCAGACCAAATTCAGCTGCTTCACTCCACAGCATTAAGTCCCCTCACAAAAAGCACGGTGATGGACACCCTGTGGGGACTCTCAGGAAATCACACCCTTTTTAATCTCCTGGGTTTGAGCACTGTATTAGCAAAGGTGATGGGCTGGAGTGTCACCCCTATGATCATGTAACACTATCCAACACTCTGCTTTCGCAGACTAGAGAGACTCTTCATTGCTAACATGGAAGATGTGAGAGGCTGTGTGATGGAAAAGCCTCAGAGTGGTCCTTTGGTGAGAAACGATGGGAACTCTCTAGGAGCTGGGTGGCCCTAGGTCGACAGTCTGGGGATCTTAGAAATACAATCATAGGAAATGAGTTCTGCCAGTAACCATGGACTGGGGACCCAGAAGGTAATGCCACCCATCCCACAGCTTCACAGTAGCCTTATAAGAGCTCTCGTGGAGGGTCCAGCAAGCTAGGCACTTCTGGACTCCTGACCCTCAAAACCATAAGATAATAAATGTGTACATCTTTAAGCTACTAATAGGTAGTAATTTGCTACATACCACAGAAAGCTAATATCAACAAACATCTTTCTAGGTCAAAAAAGATATTAACACAACATTTTTAAGGGGAAAGGACAATAATGAAAGAAACCACAGTTTTGCTACCCTGAAGCTATCTTTTTGGAATATTGATTTTAAGCTGCTTATTATGAAACAAGACTCAGAAAGAACCGTTGACCCTTCCCCTGCCTGCCTAAGAGATTCAGATGGAAAGGCCTGATGCAGGAAGGGAATTGTGGGACACTGCTGTAGTTTTGTCTGCATGAAGTATGGTAAATAGGTCTTCAGCCAGAAACTTACTAGCTAGCTAACCCTGGGGTCCCATTCCTTCTGTATGTCCCAGCCAGGATTTTCCAGCCATGTGCATGCTGTTCTTCCTCAGATCTCCTCTGGAAATATAAGACATTTTCTCCTTTGCTTAAAATATATACACCCAGTGTTCCCTCGTTCTCTTTGGAATATGTCATGCTTACGTGAATTCTCCATGCCCATGCATTAAAATTTGATTTTCTTCTTGTTAATCTGTCTTTGTTAATTTGATTATTAGCCCAGTGAGAAGGACTCAGAAGGTGGGAGGAAAAGTATTAATTTTTAATCATTTTTTAGCTTAACATTATAAAGCATTAAAGTGATGCCTTAAAATACACATTTGAACCTAATGAATACTTTAACCTAATATAATTCAAAGGAGTGAAGGAAAAGGAAGCAGGCAAAAATTTGGGACAGAAAGGAGCCAGGAGTTCAAAGCATATAGATCTAACTACAGAGTAGAGCAGAAGTTGGTTTATAGCTGCTCATATGAAATGATACAATAATCAAAATATAATAATATGAGAATAAACTCTGTGTTTATGTACTCACGAGTTTAAAGATGCACAGCTGTATTAAAACTTAATGCCCCAGTAGACCATTCATGATCATCTAAAATTGAACTAAATTATGCTTGATTTTGAAAGGGAGCAACAAAGGGGGGTTATGAATCATGTATACAAATGCCTGTATGACTTTCTAGGTCAATGGTTCTCATTGTGGCCTTCTACTTGCTATTGAAATGATAACTAAGTTTTTAAATTAATAAGTTTTTTTTTTTTTTTTAAAGGGTTCTTGAATATCACCTCAGATTTAACTGAATCAGAATCACTAGAGGTAAGGCCTGTTATTCCTACTCCCCACACCCTTCCCACTCCCTGCACCCCTGCCCCACACAAACGTCCCCCACAAAGGACTTCATGAGGTTCCAACATAGCCAGTCTAACTAATGATTTGCCATTATAAGGCTTATCATTATTTGCTCCATTTTTCCTATATCAGATCCTTACACTCAGGATCTGATATAGATCCAGTTCAATGGTTTTCAGCCTGGACTTTGCATTATAGTTACCTGGAGAGCTTTATAAATCCTGGCGCTCAAGCTTCTTCTCAGAGCAATTAAATCAGAATTACCAAGCATGGCACCCAACTATTTGTAATTTTTAAAGCTCCCCGGATGATTGCAACATGGAGTTAAGTTTGAGACTGCTGATGTGTAAATAATACCTTGTATTTTTTCACACCCTTTCTAATACCTAGTAGCTCTAGACCCTGAACAATGCCTGGGAGGCATGGAGGCTGACCACAAATGCCCGCCTTTGATGGAGGGCAAAAGTGAGGAGGACTATTTGGGGCCACACTGTCATAACTTGTTTTTGTTTAACTTCCTGTTCATGGTCTTATTATCTCAAAAGCAAAAATTAAACAATACAAGCAAACCCAAACCTGTGCCCTGCAGATATCATTAACCAAATTTGTAGAGATCACTGCCACAGAGTGATCTGCTTACAAGTGAAGAGTGGGCCCAAGTCTGAGTGACAGCGAAGCTAAGAAACCTGCACTGTACAGTGGTGCTCCAGTGGGAGCCCTGGAATAGCACCAGCACCGCCTGAGAATGTACAAAGAGGGCACACTCTCTGCCCCAGTCTCAGACTGACGAAGTCATACATCAGAAGTCTGTGTTTTAACAGGTCCCTCGGATGATGCTGAGTGTATGATATTCTCCAGTTTTTATTAGCTGCCCACTTTTGGAAGCTCAGTTCAGCATGTGGCAAAAGAAATAATAACATGGGTCAGGGGTGATTCAGTAGGTAAGATGGGGTGAGGGGCTGAGAAATTCTCGCTCACGTCTTCCTTTTCTCCCAGACCCCATTGATATTAGTAACCATACTGGAAATGAAGAAGAAGGAAGACAGGAGGCTCTGGTGATTGGCATTGGCAGGGCGCCTTGCCATGCTAAGCCACTTCCATGTGACCATTTTAAGATATTGATAAACAGTTTATCCTTTTCATCAAAATATGGGGCATTTAAAAAGGCTTCATTAAAAATGAATATCCTGTCCTGGCTGGTGTGGCTCAGTGGATTGAGCGCCAGCCTGTGAACCAAAGGGTCAGCGGTTCCGTTGCCAGTTGGGGCACATGCCTGGGTTGCAGGCCAGGTCCCCAGTTGGGGGCACATGAGGGGCAACTGCACATTTATGTTCCTCTCCCTCCCTTGCCCTCTCTGCAAGTAAATAAATAAAAAAAAATTTTAATGAATATCCTAATTGGTTCCAGGGAAATGGTTTTTTGAATATAAGGGCTTGAGATAATTGCTGTTCAGGAAACCAAGGGCAGTTGGTTTGCTTTCTCTGATGCCAAGCTGGTTCCAATTGTGGCCACTCTGTGAACCACAAGCGCTGCTGACCCCCTTTAGTGCTTTTCTTGCTACGTTTTTAGGGCATTTTTTATTGAGTTGTACTTTTGACTAGGAGAAAATAAACAAGCATTAAGGTACTCCTCTTGTTTGATTTCTCAATGACATCAATTTTTATTTTCTGAGCAGACTGTGAAGTTCTTTCTTTTTAAGAAGGATCTAAAATATGCCCTTAGGCATATAAAGTCCTGATGGAAATTCATCTCATGAGGCAGGGTGGGCAGGACAGAGAAAACAATGAAGAAAGAGAAGAGGAAAAATAGAGAAAGAGGAAGGAAGGGAAAGGGTGAAAGAAAGGAGGCAGGCATCCACAAGATGAAAAGATGAAGAAAGGGGGAAAAAAGAGGAGGTATTGAGTGCCCTAGCCGGGTGGCTCAGTTGGTTGGTGTGTCATCCCATACACCAAAATTTTGCAAGTTCAATTCCAGGTCAGGGCACACACCTAGGTTGCAGGTTCAATCCCCATTTGGGGTGTGTATGGGAGGCAACTGATGGATGTTTCACCCTCACATTGATATTTTTTATCTCTCTCTTTCTCCCTTCCTCTCTCTCTAAAGATCAAGAAACATATCCTCAGGTGAGGATTTTTTAAAAAAGAAACAGAAAGGGGAGCAAGAATGGAGAAGTGAGGGAAGAGAAGAGACCAAAAGGGTAGGAAAGGGGAAAAGTAAAGCTGGGAAAAGAGGGGGAAGGAAAGGAAAGGAAACAGAATAATAAGCAGGCAAAAGAAAAAGAAATACATTAATGAATGCAGACTTTGGAGCCTGGGCAATATTTTGTGAAGGGCAACTTGGATAAGACATGCTGTGGAGACACTGGACCCTGAGGTCCATGATGGCAGTAATCATGATTCCAGTTTGCACTAAAAGAGGTGAAAGGCATGGGGATCCCATGCAGAGAGACCTACAGTGAAGGAGATGGAGTGAAAATGTAGATCAGCTGTCCAGGAATGCAGGGATGCTGGCAGGCTGGAATAAGTTCTCCTTTATTCAACAACCCCTTTGTGTCTGACAGGCAATCCAATGTTAAAAAGAAATGTTTGCTTATTGTAACATCTTTGATTAGAGCAAAGACATTTAGATGTTCACAAGAATGCGTATGATGTTCTCTGCTGTTACATTAGCCCTTCCTGAGCATTGACTTTGGGCCAAGACCTCTCCCAGCCTTGCCGCTCAGGGGGTTGCTGCTGCCAGGGACCAGAGCAGCTGGTTCACTGCAGGTCTTGCTCACCCTGAAGTGGGCAACTGGCAGTACGAGCACAACCAACAACTCTCTAAACCCCTTTCTCTTTAGCATGTTTATGTGTATGTGTCATCCAGAAACATTACACATCAAGATCCCTTTTATTTTCTTTAAGATTATATTTATTTAGTTTTCGAGAGAGGGCAAGGGAGGAAGAAAAATATCAATGTATTACATCGATCAGTTGTCTCTCACACGCCCCCAGCTGGGTTTCTGGCCTGCAACCCAGGCATGTGCTTTGACTGGGGATAGAACCAACAACATTTCAGTTTGTAGGCTGGTGCTCAAAGGCTGAGCCACACCAGCCAGGGCTTAAGATCCCTTATAATGAGAGTCTTGTGTCTGTGTAGAGAATACCCATCTCCATGATATCTCCCTCCTTTCCACCTGGTGTACCCCCACAAAGGCCTGGATGATAACAGAGAACCAACCAGGTTATAGAATAGTAATGGGGGGAGAACATTTTAGAAAGCCCAGACAGAGTGGTGAGGAGCAGAAATGGGATAGGGAGAGACTCCACAGAGTTAGGGAAGTGGTGGAAGGTCGTGTGCAGCACACATGATGGAACCCTATAAATACATATGCTCAGAAAACTCAACTAGAGTTGCCAATTCTTTGAGTAAGTATTTTATGGATATTAGAGCAGGGGCAGAGTTTCTCAACTGGATTGCAGGAGGTTGGATAAGGTACTATTTGAAGTGGTCAGATTTGAAAAGGCTGCAATTAGCAGAAATCTTTGGACACCACAGACTTCTATGGGCTATGGAAGTTGAGTTGCTTTGAGAGTGGGTTTGGGGAGCAATAAAGGCAATTTAATTGGTTTAATTGGGATTTCAAGGGGTCTCTGTAGCCATTGTGGCTTACAGATGTGTAAAAACACAGTATGTGGCTATGCATGCCATTTGATACATGACCACAACCATTGATACTTCTAAAGATAGATGCATGACAGCAAGTCTTCTCTTATATTCAGGCCATCCTTTCTTTGAAGACAGAAGCATACCTTCTCTGCTTTTGAAACCTGCAATATCTAGCTTACTACTGAGCACATACCAAAGGTTCAGGTAGAATGTGTGACTGATTGATTGCCTGGACCACTCACTGTCTCCTCCCCTGTGGTGTGCATGGCCTACTGCTCCTTCTGAAGATGAATTGCTGAGGAAGGAGGCTCAGAGTCACACCTGGATTGCAGATGTCAGAATTCAGGGGCCACCTACAGGCACCGGTGGCCCAGAGTCATTGCAGCATGGTCTTTTAGAGACTATTGAACTTAGTGTGACTTTTCGCTGGTATTAGGAATGGACATCCATGATAGACCCCAATTTTTAACCAAGTTTCAAATCAAGCTCCAATCTATAGCTTAAAAATGAAGAGACAATTGGAGCTTATTGAAATGGCATCATTATAGCTAAAAAAGAAAGAAAGAAAAAAAAAAAAACAATCCCAACTAAGAATTGAAATGAAAAAGCCTTTTTCCTTTACTCATGTTTGTTCAGTGTGTACCTACAACGTATGAGCACTGGCACACTGAAGTGAGTCAAAGTCCACAGGATTATCGACAATATTCAGACCTGGGAAAGACTGACGTGAAATGCACATACAATGGGGCTCTCGCAGACTATCTATTTTCCTCTTTCCCTCCCACTTCTCCATGCTCCTCTGGAAACTAGGTGACGGTAAAGTCAAAAAGAAAATTCTTACATTCTTAAATCCTCTGTAGAGAATCTGCAGCTCCTTCTTGGTGAATTTGCTCTGGGCTTCCAGAAGCTCAAGGGCCTCAGGCCGATGCCTGACAGTGGCTGTCTCCAACTCATCTTCTACACTGTCTGTGGAGGAAAAGCAAGCATTCTTAGGGACAGTCATGGCACACGGATGCTCAGGCATAGGTAAGTGGAGAGAAATGCTCATTAGTTATCTATTATTTTTCCAGAGGAATAATTATCACACTGCCAATCAATATGTACATGGGGCCCTGGCTGGTGGCTCAATAGATAGGTGTCATCCTGAGAACCCAAAGTTCACTCATTCCATGCCCAGTCAGGGCACATAACTGGGTTGCCAGCCAGGCCTGTAGCTGGAGGCAGGTGAAAGGCAACCATACACTAATGTTTCTCTTCTTTTCTTCCTCCCTCCCTGCCCTTCTCTCTAAAAATAATGATTAGAATCTTTAAAAAAAATGTATACTTGCCAGAGTTGACAGTATTGAGCCAGGATAATTCTACATAATATTTTAAGTATTTTCTAGTATATTATAACACTAACCTTTTCCAGTATAGTATGAAAAGTGAAAAAAAATGTCATGGAAAACTTAAAACCTGGGATTTGTGTATACATACCAAGTACTAATTATAAAAGTAGAATTTTAGTTTAATAACAATCAACATCACCCTTGTATCATGCACCTGTGAAATGGGACTTTGTTTATACTGAATGAGGGGTCATCTGAAAACAACAATTTCACCCAGGGCTGCAAAGAATGTAGTTAGATCAGGTGAGTAAAATCAGTGGCCAGTTTGATTGGTATAAACTCAGCCTTCATGTGTGCATCCTGGATGGGCTGGGGCTTTGGGGAACTTCTAGCCAGACCCTATTTTGCAGCCAAGGAAATCCATAGCTACAGATAAATTCTAAAACATTGCACTTTGCTTTATGAATTATATTTATACCATAATTTCTCTACGATGCTCTATGTAAAATAATTTTCAGTCCATATACATTTGGGAAATGTAAATGTTAATATAGTTTGGGAACAAAACACAAGAATATAAAGTTCCAAGAGGACTTGCAACAAAGAATTGTGTTCTGCTTGTTTAACCCAATGAACCCCTAAGGGTATTTGTCCACAAAACCCTCCTCCTCACTAGGAACACCTGCATATTTGCTCTTCAGTCATGGTCATGTAGAATACACATTGGGAGGTGTTGGGATGTATTAGGATCTGGGTAGTTGGGCCTCAAAGTATAGCATCCTTAATCAAGCCCAGCTTATTCGCAGTGGGGCCCATGGGAGGCCTAAGGCATTTTTCCTGCCACAGACCAGTCCAAGCCTCAGCTCAGGGACCCATCAGGGGCAAAAGCATCCAGGCCCAGTACTGAGACCAGGGCTTCCTTTCATTACATTCCTACCTCTTGACTATAGCCTCCCGACTCAGAGTGGTGCAATTCAGGAGAACAGTTTCTTCTAATCAGCTGTGGGCCCAGGACCACCAGCACTCCCAATTCCATGTTTCATGTGTCAATGGGAAATGCAGTCACTTTTGACGACAAAAGTCACATCATTTTTGGTACTTGATAATGCTGCATCTCACTAACATCTGTACCTGTGTAATCAACCCCCTAGGCCAGAGCTCTTACTCAGCAGTGAAAACAGGCCCATGGACGTCTACTCTCAGTACTCCTTCTTATCACCACCCTCAAGGAGTTCACAAAAGACTAATAATGGTGAGGAAACAGATACTTGGAATGGTTGTACTTGTCAAAATAAGAAAGTGGGGGTAAAAGCAAATATTTCTTTTGTATTTTTCGTATCAAAATAATTTGTTTTGCAACAGTGATCTGGAAGAACTACAGAATAGTGATTGATGGGGAAGAACAATAAAAGAGACACAAAAAGATGGAAAGACTGAAAAATAATCTCTATGCTGACAAGAGTAAAATTGATGAGAATTTTGGGGGTGTGCATCTAAAGGATGTGAGAAAAGATAATGTAGCCCATAAAATGCAGCTAGGGTTTAACAAATTGACCTCAGGTTGGGCTTTAGGAGGAAAATCAAAAAAGGCAAAATGGGGCTCCTTCAATTTTCTCTTTTATTCATTGAAGTGTATAAGTTGATTCCACTCAATGGGTCCTAAGCAAAAATGAAGGAAGATGGTACCCTCTATGATTGCTGTTCATCGATTGGGCTGGGTAGTAGTTATTGTAGTTGCCAGTGCAGAAATAAATGCCACAGAACAGGTCTAATGTAAACATACAATAACAAATAGAAAAGCTATGATTTTTGTAAAAAATGCTCTGATGTAACCTACTTTTGAATCATCTGCAGTATAGTTTCCTTAGCTTGAAATATTCCTCTTCTTTTTTTTCCATTTGGTGAAATGTAGTATATATCTCTTATGATCCAATTCAAATATTACTTCTCCTCTCTATAGCCTTCCTGGATTGCTCCACCATATGGACCGATGGCTCTCTGATCAGAGTTTTCATACCCTACCTTCCTTTCACATAGTATGTAAAGCAAAGCACTGTAATCTCTTCATGTCTGTCTTCTACGTTGTGAGTTTGCTGAAGACTGGGTAATGTCTTACAGATCTAAATATCCTCTGAAATTGACATAGAGGTTGACATCCCATGATGGCTGAAGAATTATTTGATAAATGAATGAATGGGTGAGTCAATAAACAAATGATTTTGCAGCTAGAGTTTCCATTCCTGTGGAGCCCTGTGAACCTGAGCTGCCGTCTAGAAAATCATTTCCCACACTGAGGTTTGTGGACCACTGGTGACCTTAACTGCTTTCTTAGGAATCACTGTGGTGACTCTGCATTGTTCTGAGAAATACAGTGTAGGCAAAAGCAGAGGAAATTTTAATCAGATTTTCTGAGGCGTCTTTCAATCATAGCATAACCTCTTCTAGACCTAGTGACCCTTCCTTTGGAAAGAAACAAAACAGCATATTAACTTCTTGGCCTTTGTAACCACCAGCAGTCAGAACCACATGCCTAACACAGTGGCAGACTGGCAGATGCTGAGACTGAGACAAAGGACCCAGGGCTGAAGGATCAGTGTAATTGTGTTACGTGCATGTGATAAGATGAGCAGCGTGTGCAATATTCAAAACACCACATGCAACATTCAAAACACCACACTCAGAATGCCCACCTGCAAGCTCTCTTGTTTTCCCAGCTAACTGATACCTTACTTCTTAATGACTCCTACCTGCCAAAGGGCTGCTTCTATTTCCAGGAGGCTGACAGGCACTAAAAACACACCTGAAATCATCAGCAATCACCAGCTTATGATCAATTTTAAAAATGACACCATCTAACTCAATCAAAACTCTGACTTCTGGAAGAAAACTCTGTGAAGAGCACAGCATGATTCTGCTGTGAAATATGTGATGGGATGCAGTCACCTCTGAAGGGCATGCATTTGGGGGAATTTTAAATACAGTACTTAACATTTATTGAGCTCCTATTATATGTTAGGAGATGGGCTCTCTTGATATTATTTTAGTCCTTGCAATACTTCAAGATGAGGTGTAATTGTCCATTTTTTACTATGTGGGTGCTGAGTCTCATACAGATAAAAAAAAAAAAAAAAAAGAGAGAGATAAGATTTACACCCAAGTCTTTAATGACAAAGCTTATGTCTTTACTTGGCCACATGCTCTCTCAACAGTGACAAAAATAATGACAACCTCTCTCCACTCTGGCACTGTCAAATATCTCAGAAAAGTTGACTTTATCCACTGGGTTAATTTCCTATCTCCCATTCTCTCCTTGCTCTGGGTTGAATTGTGCCCCCATATATAATATGTTGGAGGTCTAACCCCCAAATATGACTATATTTGAAGATGTGGTAAAGTTAAATGAGGTCATAAGGGTGGGACCCTAGACCAATACAACTTGTGTCTTTATTGGGAGAGGGAGAGGGAAATGGTGAGAAAGAGAGAGAGGGAGAGATACACCATGTGAGGTTACAGTAAGAAGGCAGTCATTTACCAGCCAATGGATGAAGTCTCAGGAAAAACCAACCCTGGTGGTTCCTTGATTTTGGACTTCTCACCTTCAAGAGCTTCAAGAAAATAACTTTCTGTTATATCAGCCACCCAGGCTATGGCATTTTGTTATAGCATCCTTAGCAAACTAATATACCTACTGATATTCAAATAACACACACTAAGAAAAGCAGGTGTTGTTTTTTATCAAGTTTGCCCAGTAAGGCAGAGAGGGATATGCAGTTTGTTAGTCAATTATATCATTTAATCTTTACAACATTCATCAAGAGAGTGATTATAATCCTTAATCTACAGATGAGAAGAATGAAACTTGAAGATTCTAAGCGACTTGCTTGAGGTCAGATGGCTAGTTAGTAATGAAGCAGACAAAGGTCTTTACAACCTAAAGCCCAACTTTTTAAGCCTTCTGCTTAGATTGTTACTAAAACCAACACCCTATAGAAAGCGTTTGCTCTAAGCCTGGCTGTATACTATCTCATTGTTATTGCCCTTATTTTACACAGAATAAACAGGAATTCCAAGAGCTTAAACATCTTACTAGGTGCTACAGCTAGTAGGTGACAGAGCTGGGATTTGATCCCTTGCTTTTTGACACCAAAAATCATGAGTTTGGTCAACATGCTATCTGAGGTAGTAACAGTTATATACCACTATTTTGGTCTAAAATCCTAGGGGATGAAAGACTTAAAACTATAGACCAGGTAGCCACTGAACCCCCAGTGCTTCAAGGGAAATAGGCCTGGCCTTCGTGTGGGGGTTCTAGAAGGGAGGCCCAGGGTGTGCTGATCAGAAAGGAGCAGAATAAAGTGTGCAAGGGATGAGCTTTCAGAACCAGGAAAAACACAAAGGGTTGCTTGCGTTTCCTGGTGTCATCGTGCCTGGGATAAAAAACCAGAACCAAGTGGTTCTGGTCTCCTGAATTACCTTCAGGACCCTGTGAACCCATCTATTGCAGAGTGGCTGATTCTAGTGCTGTCTTTACATCCTGAGACAGGAGGAATACAAATTGTAGTTAAATGCATGCATCTTCGAACAGATTTTAATTTTACTCAGACAATAAATTCTCAAACCCAGACACCCTTGAGCTTCCCCGTTGTCTCTCTTTGTTCTTTGTTTCTTAGAATTAAGTCTCTAGAGAGCCAAGGTTTTTCTATGCCTGAGTCAATGGTCCCCTTAGGCCATGACATAGTTGGGCTAGAAATTGGAATTCCAATCCCTTGAGAACACTAGAATGAGTTTTAAAAATAGCCATCTTTCCTCCTTTTTCCTACAACTTTTCTTAAAGTACAGTGGAAGCTTATTACAGCCCTACTCATGATTATGCAAAGTCTTCCCAATCCAAGGTCAAGCCACACCATCCAGACATACCTACAGAACATCCCCCTTTACAAACAAACATGAGTGTGAGGCCCTGGTCTTAATACATGTATTTGTGAACAAGGCCTCTAATGCTGAAACAAACCTGTTTTATGAAAAATAATGTCACTTATTTTTAAGAAGGTTGTTCAGCTCACAGGTCAGGTATACAGAGTCAAGTCCTTGCTGTGCTGTATCCTAACATGAGGCCCTCACCTATCTGCTTTCTTGGATCTGCCAAACTGATACCATAGTCTGGCCAGATGCTGGGAGCAGGTAGAGGGTGGGGAACAGGAGGGGCTGCTGGAGGAGATGCGGAAATGTCTGGGGCCAGGTTGAGGTAGCATTACCCAGTAAACCGAGCTTGTCTTTCAATGCTCTGCCCTGGTGCATGCAGTTTTACTCCTAGTGGCAGGTTCCTTACCCAGAGAAGATGGAAATATTGCATTGAGCATGTGCCAGTCTAGCAAGCTAATTGGATAGGGGGGCAAGCTCTCCTACCCCATTTGAGTACCTGATGAGGGTGGGACCAGGGGAAGGCAACTCCTGTCCACAGAGGTCAACATGGCAGCAGGGGGTGGTGCTGCACCCAAGAGGCCTGTCAGTCTAGCCTGGGGAAGAAGCGATTGGTCAGGAGGTGGGCCCTCGTGGAGGGGGTGGCCCTGATGGGCCCTCCTGAAGCTGTACAGAAGTTTGATAAGTTAATCGGTCATTCTGAGAAAGCACCTGGTCAGTCCCACACTCAAAACTAATGTAAAACCCAGGGAAACAAAGAAAACTCTCTAGCTTGTAGCTATTGCTCAGGACCTGCTTTAAGATAATGCGTGACGTCGGTGGCAAAGTTCATGGCCTCTTTCTTGCTGACCGAGTGGAGCATTCAGCAGTCACTGGTACCCAGGAGCACAGGACCTGGCTACTGGAAGCTCATGGCCAGTGGTGATACTGGTGCCATATGCAGTCCCCAAGGAGGAGACTGGAGCAAGACAACAGCTGAGAACAAGCTAAGCTTCCGGGCAGGTAGCTTAGCCAGCCACCTTGCGCTCCAATGGATGGTACTTTAAAATGGAGTAGGAATTCTGGGCACTGACTTTGGTTTTGGTCTTGCTGGGGATGGATGGGTTTTGTCCGTGTTTTGAAGAAGAGATAAGCCTGATGAGCCTGGATACAGGGAGTCCCCCATCCTCTCAGATCATTGAGAATTTGTATGAACACCCCTTTTCATTCTCACCAGCCTCTGCCTCTAGACTTTGCCTTTTGACAGTTGTGGGGACCAAACCCCACTTTGTCTCTGTTACAAGACTGCTGGCTACACTGGTCCAACAGCACTAGTTGGCACACTAAAAGTACTCAATAACGAAGTGAAATAAATGCATAACTATTTAAAGCAGTCCCAACCAGATTGGGACTGTCTACTACAAACAAGGAGGTTCATTTCTCAACACAACATGACTTTTCTTTTTAAAAATTTATCAATTTTTCATTATAAAATGAGCATAGATAATATAACTTTAAAATTCTATTTGAGCTGAATTGATTTGCCCAAGTCAGCAATTTTTAGTCTTTATCATCCTGTGACACATGTAAACTAATTACTAAAAGTCTGCTGCACACCAAAAAATATATATATTTTGCTGATCTGACAACAAAATAGGTATAATTTTGATTCATTAACACTGAATCAATACAAGCTATAGTTGTATTGGCTTTTGTCATTTTTTTAAATTTGATAATCTAAGGGCAAATGAGTCAGTGACCTTGACTAAATAATCAGGTATTGCATGTTTTAAACATTCTTGTGGCACACCAGTTGAGAAATTGCAGGTGTAAGCTAAAATTCAGCTGGATTGACTTATATTGATTTATCTCATTTATAAAAATACCTTCTGAGGCTTTACTCCTAGTGTTTACCATTTCTTAGATTTATTTAATAGTGAGTTTATCAGAATGACAATAACACCATGATGACAATGATTACCATCTAATAATATGTAACATATTATTATGTGGAAGCTGGATCCAGTGGCAGATATTGGAGGAGGGTTTGCCTTAATTGATTCCAGATTTTAATTTTACACTTAACAGCACTCTAGGATTCTTAACTATAGCAGTGGAAACTATTCCTGAGAAATTCTGTAGTAAGGAAATGCTATTGTCTGTTTAATATCCAAGTCTGACATATTAGGACAAAGGTAAAGCTGTCTAGGGGAAGATTTTCAAAACTATTTTACATGACACATGCAATCCTCCCTGCTTACTTTCTACATCAAAAACTGGTAGGCATCAACAGGTTACTCAGAGCCATATACTCAGAGTATCCCATTTCTTAGTTTCACCTCTCACAGAACTCAAATAAGTTGGCACTATGAAAAGTTGAGGAAACCGATTTTCAGGGGCTAAGGAATTTGCTCAAGTCAGCACAACTGTACAGTGGATAAGTGAGGGAGCTGGGAGCTGACATAACCCTTTCTTTCTTCTTCCTGTTCTAGCATTTGACTTCTCTGAATGGAGGTTTCAAACCTGGGCCAGGTTTGGGAGTAACTCTTTAAACTTGCCAAATTCAAATGCTCTACTTAAACATAGATAGGCTTGGAAGCCCTCTTAATTCTCTTGTCTTCTGTCTTCACAACTACTCATCCATCCACCCACCAAGAGCTAATTTCAGGCACACATCTGAAGTATATGAGTGGTTAACTCCAAGTTGATCATGCATAGCCCATGAATAGAAAACAATCCATCCATCTGAAAAACTGGGGAGTCCTAGTAATTCCCAGACCACCCAGAACATTGGAACCCCTCTAATTGTTGTCACTCAAACAGGGGTTTCTTCACCTCTAACCCTAAAACTATGTTAGGACCAAAAAGCTCTTCATCATTGGACTTCAACCTACTTAATATTCATATAGTACCTGGAAAATGAAAACTACTTTGAAAACAGCCAATTATTGTCAACATCTTCAGTTAGAGATTGTTGTTGATAATGACAATGCAATTTCTATTCTAGAAGAACTTGAATTATTTTATAGTTTTGTGATTGAATTCAACCAGTTATAAAATATAACTACTCAGAAGAAAATTGCTTGAGCTATTTCTCCCAGCATGTATGAATGGACTGTCTCTACCTTATTCATAAAGTTAAATTACTGTTTACACAACTTTGATTTTAAAATATAATCACCTATTGGAATACTTATTATTAACATTATCATATTATTACTGTGGTATGTCATGAAGGGACCCTTATAAAAGAGGTATTATTTCATAGGTGACAGGGTCTTACTTATTGGTGAGGAAAATAAACTTTATATTGCTAGTCATTATACACAGAGAGAAAAATCTACAGTAAAACATTAGGATGAGAGGTAGAAAAAAATAAAGCTGAACTTGTACATAGCTGCAGATAAAACTATTGATATTTTAGGTTATTCTTTTTGCTGGGAAAAGCAACAGCTGAGAGCACCTATGATCAAAACGAAAAATTTATAAAGTAGTAGAACATGAAAAGAGGTGAAGAAAGACAGCCCATGACTGTACACTAAATTAAAAATGCCCTAAGAATATAATTTCTCTTGACTTTTGGTAGACTTTCTGCTAAAAATGTAATAATAATAGCAAACCACTCTAATAACATTTGCTCTGGGTACGCACTTTACATACATCAACTCATCAAATTATCATGTGTATGCTGTATTCTGTTCTAAAGATGAAAACATTGGCACAGAAAGATTAAGTACCTTGCCAATGGTCACACAGTACCACAGCTAGTTCCATAGTTCATGGGCATGTTCATGGGCATGTTCATGATTGCAACCACAGCACCAAGATTGATGTCTCCCATAATGTAGGTACTGATAAAGTTTGCCTAATGACTAAATGACCTGGGCTTAAGTCCCACCTCTGCCGAGTAGTAGCTTTATAGTTTGGATCACTTAAAATCTCAAATCCGTTTTTTTCAGTTAATACACGGTGATAATAAGAGCACTTGAACAATAATTCTGGAGGTAAAATGGAATAATGCATGTCAAGGATTTTGCATATGGTACATCATAGGAACCCAGATGCAGATTTTCTGCTATTAAGATGATTTTGCCACATCTGCTCACCTAAAGCACTGATTAATTTCCACACTCTCACTGAGATAAATTAAAAGGTATTTTTATTCCCTCCAGAACACTCACTGGGGAATATCCCTACCTCCAAGCAGATTCAGAGAACTCTACAATTTACCCTGGAACAGCTTTTCTACCCAGTCTCAAATGAAACTGTTTTTGCTGAAAGGTGAATAAAGTTCCTCTGGTAATTCATCTCCAGAGCCTGTCTTTTTGTTGTTGTTGTTGTTATCATTTTTGTTCCTTTTTTTTTTTTTTTTACCTTCTGAATGCTTATGGGCAAAGGTGGCCCCATGCTCCTGTAAAGGACGTTTGCCCACCATACTTGCTGCTCCCAATCCCCTGGCAAAAAAAGCAACTTGGAAATAAGAAGGTTAAATTTTAACCCTGTAACCTAAGTAGATACATAGCAATGCTGTGTATTTGATAAACCTGGTGGGCTGTAAAATTGAGTGTGCTTGAGATGTTAGGCTTCTATTTCAGGGTGTAAAGGAAACTAGCAGAAACCAGCATTGCTGGGCTCATGATTAGACTGAATATTACTGTTTAGGTCAATGCAAATGGAAAAAATAAGTATTTATGACATCTACTGGCAACTGCACAAATGACTATGAAATCATTAATAAAAGAGACAAAAAGAAGGCTTTTGTTTAACTGAACTCATATGTAACTTCTTATAAATAGTCATCACTCCATCCCTGTTGACCCAAGTCAACAATAAAGAAAATAGTGGAAAAATCATGTGGGAAGAAAAAAGAGTTCATCACACAGGTAACCTGATCCCCCAAAATACACCAATTGACAATAAAGCTTGTTTCAGGAATGTCTTGTGTCCTGCAGGTACTTTAAGCCAATACCTGAAGTAAAATGATCATCTTTTCTTAATGTTCATGGGTTTTTAATTGCCTCATCTTGCTTAATGCCACCTGGAGCCTTTTGGTGGAACCACAGTGTCCCTTTCCTATCTTTTCCTCAGTATCACTAAGTGCTCCCCAGGGTTTCCAACAACACCTTCACCTTGTGTTTCAAGCCCATCTTCTCTCTTCTGTGACTGTCCCCTTATACTGTGGTGTTTGTTTTCTTCTCTAGGCAGAGAAGTCTAGTGAAGACCTGAAACTCTGGCATTACAATGGGGCAAAAGCTCTCCTTTAACACTGAGTAACTGTGAGGTTTTGGGTTTGTGATTTAACTTCTTTGTTTAGTTCTCTCATTCAACTGAGTATCATGTGATTTATTTTTTAAAATTATAGTTAATTGATTATTCTATTATAGTTGTCCTGATGTTTCCCCATTTGCCTTCCTCCCCCCAGTACCTAAGGTTTCTATAGCTAGTTAGTTACAGAACTAGGGTTTGAACTGAATAGGCCAATCTCAGCATTATCACTCTTCATTTCTTAACTCTAATACCTCTTGTGTTGTCTCTCACAGTATTTTACCTGAAGTCATTGTGTGTGAGTGATCTATACATGTCTATTTATTTCAGTACAAGGTCAGCCTTTAAAAGTTGTGATCTATGTGTTCTGTTCCTGGCATTGTTGCTTTCCACATAGTAAGTCTTAAATAAATGCCTTCTATGTTGAAGTCTACCAGACAGGAAACTGCAGTCCTGGGGTCCCTGTGTCTGGCTTTCCTATACCAACCCTCATTCATGGTTCAATGAAGATCCCTGCTAGACACATGATAGACCGGGATCAAGAATGCCCATTTTTCTATTTGTCACTAAATACTTACGCAACTTTGGACAAGCCACTTCATTGCTACATTTTCCAAGTTATTAAGTGAAGATTATAAACCTTGTGATCTGGTATTCTCTCAGGAGTTTTATGAAGATAGAATGAGATGGTCAACAGAAAGAATTTTAATTTTTTTTTACCACTACCTGAGGATATTTTTTTCCATTGTTTTTTATAGAGACAGAATAAGGAAGAGAGAGAAACATCAAATTGGTTACCTCTTGTAGGCACCAGTATGTACCTGGTCCTGGGCCTGAACCCACAACCTAAGTACATTCCCTAACCAGGAATCAACCAATAACCTTTTAGTTATGGGACGATGCTCCAATAACTGAGCCACATCAGCCAGAGCAAGAGAAAGAATTTTAAAATCTGTAGAAGACCATAAAAAGGGAGGGGACAACTATTTTAATTAATAAAATGCACAGTTTACAATATGTAAATGATAGACCGATTAGCAGTAAAACTGGGGTAAGTGGTTTCTAACTTTTCCCACTTCCTGACTTGCACATATAGTGAAGTATCATGAACAATGGAAACTATACGCTAGCTTTGGAAAGCCTCTTGTCATAGCCAGACATAAGCAATGCCGTATCACTGGCTCCTGCGATGTTAGATCTAGAAGGAAATGAGGCACACAGCCTGTACTTCTCATTTGCACACAATGAGACTGGGTCCAGAAGTTGAAGTCACTTTGGACTGTGTGGGCTGCACAAGGGTGTCCCACGTTGAATAGGTAAGTGGAAAAAGACTTTTTTATTTTGTAAAATGGTCCAAAATATTGAACCTCACTAAGTGAACTGGTATAGTACAAGACTCTGCCCCTTGCCCCCATACCTCTTACTGATGAGATGATTCAGGCAAGGGAGTTAAGCCCTCATCCCTCAGTTACCTATTCTGTAAAATATGCATAATAGAGAATGTCTACTTTACAGGGTTATTTTTTTAAGGTTTTATTTATTACTTTCAGAGAGAGGGGAAGGGAGAGAGGAAGAGATGGGGAGAGACATCAATATGTGGTTGCCTTTCACCACATCCAGCTACAGACCTGGCTGGAGATCTGGCTGGAGAGCTGGCTTACAACCTGGTTATGTGCCCTGTCTGGGAATCAAACCAGTGACCTTTGGGTTCACAGGCCAGTGCCTTATCCATTGAGCCCAGCCAGGGCTAGGGTTATTTTAAAATTATAATGAATTAAATTGTGCAATTTAATTAGAACCATTCCATGTAGTAGGTGCTAGGTTTTTGTTAAATAAATAAAAGTGACAATCTAAGAACTTGATCATAACATTTTAAAAAGATTTTATTTTTATGTATTCATTTTTAGAGAGAGGGGAAGGGAAGGAGAAAGATATATATAGAGAAACATCAATGTGTGGTTGCCCCTCATGCATCCCTAATCAGGGACCTAGCCCATAACCCAGGCATGTGCCCTGACTGGGAATTGAACTGATGACTCTTTAGTTCATAGGCTTGTACTCAATCCACTGAACCACACCAGCCAGGCCTGATCATAACTTTTTTGTTTGAGCTTATGCAGATGATGAAATTGAAAAACCTTGCTTTATATTTACAAATTAAGTTTACAAACCCTCATGGGTTATGCATCTGTTCTTCCAAAAATTTTCCTGACTGTATGCCAAGGTTACAGCTTGTAGCTAAAGTCACTAAGGAGTCAGCATGAGATTAATTAATTGTCAGGAGGTTAAATATATTTTTTAAAACTTCCTAGAGGTTACTGTCATTTTTTAATTGGCAGCAGGTTGGCAGTTAAGTCACTTTTTTGAAAACAAATCCAACAGCCAAACGCTGATGGTTTCTCAGCCAAGAGAGGCATCCATAATCAATGTGCTGCCAGGAAAAAACAGGAAAAACAAAACACTGAAATGCTATTCTGTATCTGACACCAAAAAATCTGAAGGAAAGTTAGGAAATTATGTTTTGCAATTACACAAGGCAATAAGATGGTGGTGGCTTGTGGGTTATGAGTAGTATAGCTTTATAATAACCTTGTTGCATTTGCTCTCCTGTTTCTGCTCAAACCAACAACAAAAAACCCTGGAATGAAGCTATATTTTGCTGAATCAATTATTTTGATTGAATGAGGACACAGATTCTGCCAGGAATGTGCTATTATGAAGCTAATAAATAAAATATGTATATGAATAAAAAACACATACAATCAAGTGTTTATTTTATTTGTTTTGCATTTGTTCCTTACCATTTTGTCATCAGTCACCTTTTGTAACTATCATGCCCTTTGGATAAATAAAGAAAGTAATTACTTTAGACTGGGGCATGGAGAAATAAAGTGAATCATTCAGTTACTCAATGAGGAAATATAGCCACAGACTTGATAGCACATATTTTTTTAAAGAAAAAGTATTTGAGCTTCCATAGAGTAGAGAAGGTAGGGATTTCTTGATACTAAGCCATTCATGACTAGCTAGTTACGTTCCTTAATCTTATAATTATCTACTCAATATCAACAAAATGGGTGAGCCAGCTATCAGTTTCCAAGATGTCATGGAATTAGCAACAACAAAAACTCTGGAATAAAGCTTTAATTTGGTGAATCAATATTTTGATTGAATGAGGGCACTGAGATTGAACTGGGTAAATGTTATTTCGCAGCAAATCAATAATACACCCACACACACACACACACACACACACACACACACACAATCAAGAGCAGCGTGATAGACTTTGAGAATTGTTGTGGGTCCTGTAGATCCCCAACTCCTGGTTCTTAAGACAACAGAATCTGGAAAACATGTCCCTTTGGCCTCCTGAGCCACCCTCTATCCAGGTTGCTGCTCTGGAACTGAGAGGCTGGTCTCTATGGATGTAAACTGCACTCCTTGCCCCCTGTATACCCACTGGGTGGCCAATGGGAAACACCAACAGAAGACCAGAGAGAAGAGGAAAAGAAAGAGGTTGCCCTATTATTTCTTTTGGGATCCCTCCTTGGTGGCGTTGGTTTGATAATAGTTTTATTCCACTTCAAAGGCCCAGGTCTTTGTTGTAAAGCTGTCTATGATAGTTACAGCTATAGTCATAGCTTTCTTCATCTGCTGGTGAATGGCAGTCTAGAAATGGTAACTTGCACTGTTGTGTGTTGTATGTTTCACCAGCCTGTTGGGCCCAGAAACCCTGCCCATACCTTTGCAAAGAAATCCCTTCATTAAACTCCCCTCCAGTGCCCCATGTTAGTGTGCCTTGTCTTTTCTGCCTGGACTCTGGTGCCAAGTTACAGTCATACTTCAGTACTCTTTAGCTTCAGAACTCATCAAATCCTGTACTCATCGCATTTTGATGAGAAAAAGATGTGTTTCAGCACTCAGTGTTTGCTCGGGACTCATCATACTTGCTAGAACTTGTATGAGTCATGATGCTGCCCTGCAGGAGAAAATGCTTCATCATTCAGTGCTCACCTGTTTCCACTGTCACTCATCATGAGTTCCAGGATGAATTAATGACAGTACTGAGGTGCCACTGTATAGAATTCCAGTGTTGAAAGTACTGAACTTGGAGTCGGAAAGTTTTTCATCCTAGATTTTTTTCAATAGTTTTATGATTTTGAACAAATTATTTCCCTTCTCTAGGTTTCAGTTTCCTCATACATAAAGTAGGCTATCATCCTTATAATAGGCAGCTATTATTGTTGGTATTGTTATAACAAAAATGACATGTAAAACATTTTAAGTAGGATGATCGTTTGCTTAGGCAGTATCTAATCCTGTGAACCCCTCTATGTGGCAACCCCATGAAACTGGCCTTCACTCACTGTAGTATTTTTCTAGTAAGGATTGTTCTATTGATATGACAGGCCCATATGTTGCAGTCATTCAATAATAGTGTCTATCAGAAGGCTAAGGGGATTTGGGGTGT
Organism: Noctilio leporinus; assembly: GCA_004026585.1. NCBI lineage: Eukaryota > Metazoa > Chordata > Mammalia > Chiroptera > Noctilionidae > Noctilio > Noctilio leporinus. The sequence goes on from PVIW01000030.1 coordinate 134,288, forward strand.
GGGTTTTATTCCCACTTGTAGTTATGTAATTTCTGCACAAATAATTACAGCATCTTGAGGTTGCCTCCTTTGTGAAATGAGGATGCAGCCTTACTTTTTCAGAGGAAGATGGCTATGGCTGGACTTAAGCTTTCCCATTCAAATATTTGTGAGTCACATTATGAAAAAGAGCTATAATTATCTGCCCAAACATGTATATTGAGTAGATCAATATAGGATTAAAGGGTTTAACTAGTTATTTCATAAATGGCTTCATTATCAAGCAACTCCTAGCTACTGGATTCTATGTGAACACAATTTTTTGTCTTTGAAAATAAATGCTGTCAATCTGTATTAAAGCTCTATCTCTTCACTGGATAGCCGAGTAATTCACTTTATGTTCCTTTGCCCCAGCTCAGCCTGATGAAGGCAGTGGGCTCTGGCATCAGGATCTCAGCTCTGTTTATTGAGAAAGTTGTCTTATTTCTCAGTTCCTCAGTTTCCTGAGCTGCCATATGGGGAAAAGAACGTACCTTCCTCAGAAGGGATAACAGTTGAGTTAATATGGGTCAGGTATTCATACTCAGGCTGTTTCATGTGCCAACTGCTTTGCATAAATTATCTTGTTTAGTCCCCACACAACCTGTTTTTTCTGATAATCACAGTGGTCTTTCTTCCTGTACCGTGAATAAATTACATGAGTGTCCTCCTTAGAAACTGTGATTTCTGGGTCCTCTTCTTTGGAACTCTCTCCAGACCTTCACACCACTGATCTCTTGTTTTAGGGTGTCAAATATCACCCCATCAATGAGGCCAAATAGTTCTTCTCCCCACATCAAGTTTCCATTATATTACCATAGGTTTACTTCCTTTATAACCTTCATCAATTCCTAATGATAATCCTGAGATTATCTTTATTTTCATTTTTATCATCTCTCTGCCCACAAAAGCTCCAAGAGGGCAGTGACCTGGTATGTCCTATTCTTTCCCCCATCCAAGGTTCCTCTCTCACATTGATATCACTCTCCCTCTTCTTCTCTCTCCATTCCCCTCTAAATAAATAAATAAATAAAACAACCTCACCAACATTTCAACTAATATAACTACTGATGCTAAGAAATTCAGTCATCAACCTACTTATCTAAAGATAATGTGCCCATTATACTTTTGTGCAAAATCTGACTACATATAACTGTCAAGCAAAACAGCATGAACCAGCTACCAATCCCAGAGGAAGATTCCAAAAATATTTGCCCATAGGATCTTACATCTTCATACCAGAATTGCCAAGGAAAATGGAATACAGCCAAGAACTGCATGGAACAATATTTTATTTATTTGGAGGAGAGCCTGAGCAAAATAATTCTTAATAGTGGGTGCCTGTCCTCCATGGCCAGCAGGTGCCCCAGGCAGCCAACAAAGGGCAATTGGCCACAGCAGAAAGACCGTGACCCCTACCCCTACCCCTGGAGTGTGAAATACTGAAAGCTGTGTACATGCCTGTGGATCATTGACATACACACTTAAGTACAATGAAGGAATATTTATTGAGCACAAAACAGGGAAATATATGCCCATACAAGGCAATGGGCCCAGCAAACACTCTGTGGGCTCTTATCTCTTGGTAAAGACAAGTTCCAGGTCTAAGGCCTATTCTTGCATGGGCAAGAATGACTCAAAGACTACACATGAGACTGCCTTTCCCAACAATACCATATCCATTGGAAACTTTGGCTTGCAAGGTATGGTATGTCCTATTCTATACTCTAAAGTCAGTGCCTAGATTTGCCAGGCATGGTCTCTCAAACAAATACTGTGGCATGAATAACTAAATAAGGATACTAAAGGGCCAGAGGATTTGTCTAAATAACTCCAAGCATTGGGTTTAGGAAGAGGCATAATAGGAATTCAGACTGCCAGGATGACATTACTAAAGCCCATGCCACCTCCATTTCCTTCTTTTAATAGTTGTTGGAAAAGATAAGGAGAGCATGAGCAAGAGTCCTACCACATACATGAAAAGGAGAAACTAAGTTAAAAATATTTTAGGGAAAATTGAGCAGAGTTTAGCGACCAATAAGGTGGTGGGTGGGGGAGCATAAAATGGAGGAAAGATGATTTGGTTTCAGCAGCTACGTAGTTTATGGTGTCAATAAATAATATCAGAAGTTTGAAGAGTGAGGTTGGGTGACAGTGACCAGGCTACTGCATGTGGTTTGTGCTCTTATCTGCATCCTGGCCTGGGTGCTCTGAGCAGTGAGCAATTGGCTGCACAGGGGACAGGACCAACAACAACGTGAACAAGCCAATTCTTCACTCATGGCCTGAATGTCACCAGCCTCAGTTATTACCCCATTTTTCACTCTTCTTGGAGGATTCTTAGTGTCAGGACGGAGACGTTCTAAAGCCAATGCTAATTATCAGTAGCTCACATCCATCACTCCTGCGCCACTGGAGGCCATTGCCTTGATCTGTCACCTTCTTCTGAAGGCCATGCCTGTTGTTCCCCAAACCTTTCCAAGGCAGCTGGGCTTCAATATTTGTCTTACATTCTCCTCAAACATCAAAGTCCAGATGGATGGTTTAACATGAGAATGCTGGGCTTATGATTTTTGTTGTTTTGTTACAGATGAGCAATAATACTTTGGGTTTAAAAAATTTTTTAGAATGTCTATGATTTTGCCTGCAGAAAGTAATTTGCAACTTTTTTTTAATGCTTTCATTTTAGGCACAGACAGAACAAATGTGCATTTCACAAATGACTATAAGATGGTATGATTTCCAAATATTGAGTCCATGTAAAAAAATTCAGAAGGTAATATATCTAATGTATTTAAATATTTGAAAAGCCAACTTAAACATTTTTGTCTAACATATGTCAGGAAACTCATATTCACAGAATTTAATTCTTTCATCCAATAATTCCAAATTTGGGAAAAAATCATCTAAAGGACATCTATAGATATGTGTATATAGATATATGTATGTGGATATATGCACAAATATGTTTGTTATCCCCATGCTATTCATATTATGGCATAAAAAACATCAAAAGGGAAAAAATCTAAATATCTAAATTTGATCAAATACAATTTATTTTTACAGTAACTATGAAACATGACATGCTTGCTGTGAAAAATGATGTTAGAGTTTTTAACAAGGATCATATGGATGAAAACATGCAACCTAAAAACAGATAAATATTTGGTATTGATGAGGTCTCAAATGAACACACAGCAATGAGAAAGTTGTTTATGCTTTCATGGTGGTCCTTTAATGTAGGTCAATCTAGCAGGGTCATGAGTGTGTTATGTGGTCTGTATATGTGTGTGATTTCTCTCTCTTTTATTTTTATTTTTTTTTGCATTTTCTTAATGTACTGCCCTAAACTTGAGTAACTTTTGTGAAGAAACCATTCACTTTCCCATCACCCCAGAAGGAAGAGGAAGAGGAGGAAGGCTACTCTGTGGAGGAATGTGTGGACACTGCAGATTACTATCAGGAATTGGATGTTAAAAGGAAGGCAGATTCAGGCTCATCAAGCTGACAGAGCCTGTCTGGGAACCAGACACGAGGAGTGACTACATGTCCTTTCTATGTACTATCCAAACACTCACTTGATTAGGGTAATCTAAGTGCTTCATAAATCAGCAAGAGGGTAGAATTTTCTTCAGGAAATAATTATTCTTTTGTTACTTGCAAAATATAAATAAATCTCACACATCTGCCTTCCTGGAAGAAGAAAACATTTAAGGCAAGGATCAGCCCTTTAGTAAGTGAACTGTCAGCCTCTAGTTCTGAAGTGGAGTGGCATCTAGTTTAGAACATGTCCTCAGCCACTGTGCCAGTCAGTCGCACCCAGAGCTCACCCAGTCACGTGCCCCCTCCTAGGATTCTCTGTGCATGGTGCCCCTGCTTTCCTGGTGGCCTAGGGTCATCTGCCCCTCAGACACCACCTGCCTTTTGCCTCTTGTTCTCATATCATCCTTTCCATTCTGCGTCCAACTGTATCCACCCTAGACCATAGACTGGGGTCTCATGAAATCACTGTTGCAAAGTGAAACAGCAATTGAATTAATATGGTCTCCTTTCCAAGTACTCCCACATGCTGGGGTGGATTTTTTGTGCTGGTAGCTAATAGGGAAAATGGTGGCTACCGGATAGGAGTTTTATATCTGTAGACCTCCTAGAGTTCACAAATCAGTGGCCATGGCTAGCATGGGTTCAATATCAGCCAGTTTTATGAAATCCCATTTTTATAAAAATAGTTTTTGAAGTCATTCTGCTCATTTAAAAAAGATCTTTCTTTTTTTTTTTTTTTCTTTCAAGAAACATTTTGACTTCTTCCTCACATTTGGTTGAAAATTGCAGTGCACCCTTAAATTGGCTCTCCTGATTCCAACTAGAAAGGTGAAAAATAATGGCTCTAATAACTAGCATTTGCTGACAAGTAGTGGCAATGAAAGCACCTGCAACTTCAATATCATGTAGGACCAAGTTTAGGTATCACTCTGGATTATGGCCTTCTAGGTGGTTGATAGCATGTTATGTTTTGTTTCTGAGATAGTATGCATGTGCACAATGAAGGGAAAAACATCAAAACATGGTTTCTCACCCATAATTATAATTATTTTGTCCATAGGATTATTCCTAATAAAAGTAATATTGTTCTGTTCCCTCTCTCCACAGAGTATGCTAGTAGGACAGATCTTTTTAAAGAACAGTTCTATTTACAGCTCTTTCTTTCTCAGCACTGGAATAGGGATTGACATATAATAAATGTATGTTGAATGACTAAGTGAATTAATTAAATCTTATCATTGTGATATATTACTTTTGGTTGGTGCCACAAAAATGAATTATTATTCTCTTCTGGGCCTTTTGACTGAATGTATTGGGTTGTTTGAAGTACTTTACATATTTTCTCCATTTTTATTGTGGAGACTAAGGCAATTCTAGGACATGCACATTTTCAAATTGCAAATTGAGTGCAGCAGTTCCTACAAAATGACATGGCAGAATATAAAGAGAGTAGGTGAGAACATGGGGTTTTACCTCTCACCTAGATTGTTTCTTCTAGCTTTTTAGTGTTTTGTTTCCTCACTGGCAAAGAACCCTACCTTCTCCAATTCTAGCAGTTGTTTGGTGCTTGAAAAAAATCATATATGAAAACATGTGTGTGGACATAGAATATTTGTTCACTATATATTACATTAACCACAAAATTGAAAAGAAAGAGAAAAATGCAGAGTACAATGATTAGTTTTTGTGTTACCCTGGCTAGGCGAGGCTGGCTAGGCTATAGTATCCACTTATTTAATCAAACACTAATCTAACTGTTACCTTCAAGATATTTTGTAGACGTGATTAACATCTACAATCAGTTGGCTTGCAGTGAAGGACATTACCCTGAATCGTGTGGGTGGACCTCATCCAATCAGTTGGAAAGATAGGCAAAAACTGAGGTTTCCTGCAGAAGGAATTGTCTCAAGACAACAACATCAAATTCTGTGAATCTCTAGCTTGCCAGTCTGGCCTATGAATTTCAGATATGCCAGGTCCTAGAGTATAAAAGCTTATTCCTTAAAATAAATCTCTATATTTATGTTTCTGTTTGGTTGTGTGTGTGTGTGTGTGTGTATGTGTGTATGTGTATATATATGTATGTATACATACATATATATGTGTGTGTGTGTGTGTATATATATATATATATATATATATGTATATACACATATGCATATGTGTTTTTGTAGAGAACCATGATTGATACAGGTAGAGTGGGCAAAGAAAAAGAGTCATATTTGTGTAAATGTTTTTCACTTTATGGCAGTTTTTTTAACCAAATGCTATTTATGAAGTTAGGTGATATTTAAACGACAACACCAAATGCATGTGGGCATCAAGGAGTTGACAACTTTACAATGTACGCTGATCTGCTAACAAGTTGGGCAACCAGGAACCCAAGAACTACATGGTATAGTCCCCTCCCTTCAAATCACACAAGAAGTTCCAAAAGTTCTGCAACCCAAGCTCCTGCCACCAACACCCTGCTGTCTATCTACTGATCAAGGACCACCTCACAATTGCTTAAAAGTTCCCCTGGGTATTTAGATAAACCCAAGTACATTGAAAGAGTTCATTTTGCAGAACATGATATGTAGATTCTCTTGAGAAGCAGAGAACTGCAGAACTGCAGTGCATGCAGACCTAAACAAACCACAAATATGTTTGAGGAAACAAGCAAACAAACTTGCTTTGGACAGCAGGAGACGATGTTTTAGCAGCTGAGCAGGGCAAGAGCTTCAGGAGCCGCTCTTTGATGCTGCGCTTGGTGCTGCTCTGAGCGTAGAGGAAACCTAGAAGATATCGAGGGGCTCCGTTAACGCTGTCTTCCTTCCGAGAGAGACGAGGGCAGGCTGCACGGGTCATCAGAGGGCACAGGCAGACACGGCCTGCATGCAGCCATCTGCTCAGGCCATCGAAGGCAATAGGTTGGGAAGCCAGCAGAAAAAATGAGTCCTTTCCCCCTCCTGTTTTTCCTCATTTGTGAGGTTTTCTTTCCAAACCGTTCTTCTTATGTTGCAAGATAACGATTAGCAAGTGAAAACAGAATCATGTGACTATATTTTGAGAGTGATAAAAGTAAAATTGGGTGGCCTTTCTTTTTAACTTTAAATTGGAAATAGAATAAATATCATTGACAGAGTTAGCGGGATTGAAATATTAATATTCAAACCCAGTATTAAACCCCAAAATTTTCTGTTCTCACTGCTCCTCACTTTATGGCACTTTATTGTTGATTACCAAGGAGAGAGATGCTTTGCATAAGTCACTCACACCACAATCACCTGTTAATACTTTTGCCTTCCCTGAAAGGGAGAAAAATAGATTTCCTTGATATGCAGCTTCATTAGCATAAGATGACATGCCCAGAAATGAAACAGGCCTTCACTTTTTCATGTGTTGACATTACTGGATGGAATTATTCAAGCAGAGTAGTGCCCAAAGAAGCAAGGTGTGTTTGAAAAATGTTAACCCAGGAGTAGACAAAGAGGTAGCTGTGACTTCAGCTAGTTCTGGGAGGACTCAAGGACAACCCTTAGCCACACAGTGGGCAAGCTCTAAATACCTGACTGTCCAACTCAACATCAGCCTACTACTCTGAGTGCCCAGAAGTCTGAATTTCCATATGCATGGCTATATTGCCTCCCCCAAATCAGTGCGATGAATATAAAGCAAACAGGAAAGGAACCAAGCAGCTTAGATCATCCTATTAATATGGGCCTTGCAAATGTATTGCTTGCTGCTCTCCTACTTTATCATTTTAATCTCATAATTTTGAAACATCTTGACCACAAAGCTACTGATCTATTTCCCTTCGGAAACAGTGTCCGTTGGCTTAAAAACCCAATGGATGTCTTACGTGGGGGATGACACATAAGTAACTTTGTAGATACAGAAATCCAATCAGATCATTTCCCTGGCCCTTTAAAACCTTCATGTTGTCCTTTGAAGACAAACTCACACTTCCTACCATGAACCCCAAACCCCTTATTCCCACGGTAACACTTTTCTCCACCTTCCCTCATGCTCCTAATGGGCCACCAACCACACTGGTTATACCACTTTCTTGCCTTTGTCAGGACTCACAGAGCAGACTGCTCCCCTGCTCCTGACACTGATTTGGTGTGAAATATCATGTTCACTTCATATCCCAAGTGCTGGTTGAGGGTCTGGCACATAGGAGGAGACCAGTAAGAGTCTGACAAATGAGTGAATAAATTCACTTTCAATGCCAAATGAGGACCTGATTTCATTTCCTTGATTAGTATCTAAGTAAGCTTTTAAACTTGTACAATAAAATAAATCTGATTTGCATAACACAGACTCTTTGGTTGAATTCTTTCCATTACGTTTCTAAAGGGGCACATCCATCCATCGAAGAGCCATTTCCTTCTCAAGACATTGGTTTCTGCTTTAGCACCCTGAGCAGGATATCTGCTTTTTCTTTCAAGTCACTTCAAACTTCCACACACCGTGTTGGGAACCTGGTGGGTCCCTCCCCAGCTATCAATTTCTAAATGCCTTTGCAGCCTATATAACTCAATTTAAACACACCTGCCTCTGGCACAGTATCCTTTGGTATCCTGAAACAGTCCTGAGGAAAGAGACCTCCCCTACCCTCTGCTCTACATTCTCTGTTGTTCCTGAATCACACCCTATTGTTCAGGATGTCATGCCTTGTAGGGGCCCGAAACCCTATTCTGACAAAGCATGAGAGAGAGAGGGAGAGCTCTCTTAGCCACTTGCAGCAGAAGAGAACCTTGAGTTTTTTCACCTCTTACCCAGCTCCTTTGCTTCAGATTTGATTTCTGCACCTCTAGGCAAACTATAATCATACCTGACACTAGTACATGGCAGATACTCAAGATATATTTGCCAGTAGTTTGATTCCCTCCTTTTACCTTAAGTTTCAATATCTGCCAAGCTTACTCTCTGTATAACCACTTCCAGGACCCTTAGGCCTGGGGGTGGGGGAGGAGCTTCCCACTTTCCAAACTCAAATCTCAGGGATTAAGGTTACACTCCCTGCCAGCACCCAGTATTGGGTAACTAATGGTGCTTTTTCAAGTATCATTTTAACTGCTCTTGAGACTACAAGGTAGAAAGGCTGCTACTTTTAATCATAAGTTAGAAGTCCCCAAGTTTAGTCCCTATTTTACTACTTTAAGCTGAATGACAGACAAGTTATTAAATTTCCTTGGGTCTCTTTTCTTTATAAAACTAGAGGATTTATAGTAAAGAACCTTTGTTGTCAAAACACAGTTGAAAGGTCCATTTTAGAAGTACACAGGGTGGGCAAAGTAGGTTTATAGTTGTTCATACAGAAAATAATACAACAATTAGTAAATAATAATACAAGAACATAAATATTTTTGCATATGTACAAGTTTAACCTTTCTTTTGGTCCACCCTGTTTTAAATATAAATTGGATATGACTACTACTTTGATTTTATGGTTTTTTGTCTTCAGAGACCTTTAGCTCCTAGAAGGCTAGATGAGGCCATCACATTGAGGCAGGAGATAGCAGAGGAAGAAGCCGAGGTGGTACTGTTGTTGCTGGCCAGCATCTAGTGGCCTGGTTGCCAGGAAATGACTTTCAGCACTTAAGTAGGGTGGATAGTAAACCAAGGCAGGGAGGAGGGGGGCGTGTCTCACCCCTAACTCAGCAGTCCTTAGCCTGGGTGGATAAGATCTCCAGGTGGTCCAATATCACAGGAAGCACCTGGCTAATGTGGGAGGAAGGGAGCCCTTGAGATTCTATGTATTGTTTCTACTCTCTGGGTAGGAAAGCCTTTGAAACTGTGCATTCGTCTCCAGGCCTGGAAAGGGGAGGAAGAGGGTACACAGTGCCTAAAGAAGAAGCCCATAGGACAACTTTGGTTCATTGCCTGCCTCTGGCTACTGTTTTATGAGGGGGTCCCTAGTGCATACAGAAAGAGCCTGTAAGTAACTTCAGTTAACTGCCCAACTTTAATGAACTGCCTCCTGTCATGTATCTGTGTTACAAGATGAACACATGGGTTCTGGAGCAAGATAAGGATTCTGGCTAATAGACCCCCATGCATACTAAGTCTGGGTAGTCACATCTGCCCCACACCAAGCTGGCACCATCTTTACTCATTAGTCAATATGTAACTTCTTTACCATATGTACTTCTATATAAGTCCTCAGGACAAAGGACTTAATGCTCTTGCCACCTTTACCCTGCCCTGAGCCTATATCCACCCCCTCCACCTTAACAAGGCTTGCTTTCATCCATTAAAGCATATTATAATAAACCCTGCTTACATACTAATGGACTTGCTGATCTGTAGTTCTTTGCTGCGTCAGCAAAAAGAACCAAGTTTCTCCCTTTTTTTTTTTTTTTAAAGACATTACTGTCTTTTTTTTTTAAAAAGATTTTATTTATTTTTAGGGAGAGGCAGGGGGAGAAACATTAATGTGTGGTTGCCTTTTGTACACCCCTATCTAGGGACTTGGCTCACAACCCAGGCATGTGCCCTGATTGGGAATCGAACCAATGACCTTTTGGTTTGAAGGCTGGTGCTCCATCCACTGAGTCACACAGACCAAACTAGATTATGAACAGCTCTATTATATGCTTATAGTTCTTTCTAGTTCTCCTTTATCACAAATATAATTAAACTAATCAATAATACAATCACATATTTGACATATCTTCCCTACCGCCATGTAAGATTGAAAGTTTCTACTTCCAGACTTTAGAAAATAAATGTTATTGAATGTGGTACCCCAATCTAAACAACTGTGTCATTGGACAAATTAGATGAAGAGACTGTTCACAAGCACTGAATAACACACAATGTAGAACTGTGGTGCATGGAAGAAAAGAACATCAGGAGGTGAGCCCTACAAACATCCTGGCTCATTCTGCCTAGCAGCCTGATTTTTCCAGAGTTCAGAAAGCTGGTATAACAGTAAGGACTTGTAACCCATCCCACCATTCTTTTGACATTGTTTCTGTAAATGCTGACTCTGACTAATGTACTTTGTAGGTAAACAGCATGTTTGTATAGGAATCCCAAGAACTAACTTCAAAAAATATAGACACTGACCTTTAGACAGCCCAGCTCTGGAAATTTTTGCTGACCTCCAATTGTAGAGCCAGGATGATGTGAAGCCAGGCTGACTAAACCAGGATGACATACCCTGGGCCTTCACTTACCTTATCAGAATGAACTATGTTCACCTGCATGTAGAAAACTTTCCAATCCTCTGCCCTTGACCTGTTTGTTCAGCTTTCCCTCTCTCTCCTTATGAAAACCTCTGTCTGCTCTGAGATGTTAAAATGGGTTTTGAGACAGGAGTCCCCAATCTTCTCAGGTGATCATTTCTAAAATAGATCTCATAAGCACCCGTCTTATGAGTTGGACTTTCACAGTGACAGGCAACTGAACCTGCATTTGGTAGCAGTGGAACTCATGTTCACTAAGCTGCGGTGACAGAAATGGAAATTTCTAGGCTTTAAAAGTGACCAGACTTTACAGGAGAGGGTATGGAGAAGAGAAATCTGGTATGGGTGTCAGAGAAAAGGATCCATGTGAGGATTAAATGCGTGTCATTGTTATAGTTAATTTTATGTGTCAACTCGACAGGACTAAGTGATGCTCAGATAGCTGGTAAAACATTATTTTGGATGTATTTGTGAGGGTGTTTCTAGACGAGATTAGTAGTTGAATTGGTAGACTGAATAAAGAATACCACCTTCACCAAAGCTGGTGGCCATTATCAAATAAGTTGAGGGATTACATGGAACAGAAAGGAAAAGGAAGAAATAATTATTTTTCTGTCTGAGTTGCCATCTTCCTTGATGGTAGCTTCTATTCCATTGTGTGACTGATTTGCCAGTTGCTATTCTTAAACCTGAATTTGCTGAAGAGGGGATTCTTTTCATTTATTAAAAACAAATGTATTGAATGCCTACACTAGGCATTGTCCTAGGCTCTGGGAATCAGACAAAAATTCCTGCTTTGATCTATCTTGCCTTACAGTCAGGGAAGAAAAATCAGACAAAAAAATAAATAAATTGAAAGATATAAAATTTGCCAGAGAGAGAGAGTGAGTAGGGGTGAGGTCTAGAGACTTCTGTTTGTGAATGGTTTGGGAGATGGGATAGGGAACGCTTGTAATTTTAAATATGGTGGCCAGGGGAGGTGTCACTGGAGTTATATTTGAGCAAAAATATCTAATGAAATGAGAAAGTTTATTACCCTATTTTGATTATTAGCAACTAGCACAGTATATGACATATATTAGCAGTAACATACATTTGTGTAATAATTAATCTGACTTATTTATTAAGTTATTCAAGTAACATTTATTGGCACATAATTTGAACAAAGAAATACCTTAAATTAATTGGCTATATAAGCCACTAAGTGTGGTGATCTATTCATAAACTTATTACTTTAGAACTTAAAATTAAATCAACTTCCTTATCCCTGAATGTATAAGATAAACCAATCTCCTAGTATACTAGCACTTCAAAACTCATTATTAGAGTAATACAAAAAAAGAAAGAAGAAAAGTAAATGTGCAACATAGCAGGATACTTTATACTGTGATATAAATGAATGAAAATGCATTCATTTTTTTACCAACAGGAAGAGGTTTTATCTTACAAAACCTGAGTTTACTGAAAACAGACATGCCATTGTCCTCTTGGTGGCCCCAGGTTTCTGACTCTCCACATCTCAATAGTGATGTATGTGCCAGAGGTCATTTTTTTCACTGGCTGCTCTTCCTTTTCCACAAAAAAATGCTATTACATGCCAACATCAGTTTTACTGCTGAATGATGGGCCATGAATTATGAATTCAAGAAATGATGATGGTGGTAACACACGGTCATTTCACCAAGAGCATCATGGTTATCTTCTTTTGTGTCTACAGTGTGGCTGACAGCAAAACCAAATATCTTCTGTGCCTTTGCCTGGGAATAATGGCTCTACTCCATAATTTATAGCCCTGTTCAGTTTCTACCTTATGCTTTTGAATTATGCACAATGTTTTTCTTCCTAGACCCTAAGCCTGTGGATGTTTGATGCAGGAAAATGGCTAATAATGTATCCATGTCTCTCCACAAATCAATAACTATGACAAAGCCACCAGGAATTTCAATGGTCTGTGATCCTGTCTGTGGCTCCTTTGCATCAGTGACAAGGTAATTCATGGGCAGTGACTTCTCGCTGAGGCCAGGAAGTACATTCTCTACTTGTTGCAAACATGGGAATACTATTTATTCCATAAATAGGCAAACATGGGAATTAAAATGGAATACTGAAAATAATTAATCCCAAAGAAGTAAGGGCTAGAGGAATAGAGAAGTAAAGAGAATGCATAATAAGATGGCAGACTACTGAAAACAGATCGGACTTCATTTTATATTTTCAAATTTCTTCTCAAAGAAATAGGATCCCAGACAATTTGGAGTTCATATTCTGGTGATCATTGTGGTTGGAAATTGTCACCGCACTATACTGATTGCTCTTTGACCCAGCAAGTCACCCCTTTAAGAAGAGCAACAGCCGGGTTATTTACTGAAAACCATGGGAATATAGGTACACTTAATTTCTTCACTTTAAGGATTTTGGAAGCAGAACACTAACCTTCTTATCTGACCTGTTTTGTTTTCCCTGGTTATAAAATTACCTCTTTTTTTCTATCAGTTAATTAAGAAGGGGGAGTCAGAAGGTGCTTGAATCTGCTGAAAATAGCCTACAGAATCTAAATGCAAATAAAGTAAATTTATCTCTACTTGGAGCTGCCATTTAAAGACCCATGTTTCTCATAAAATAAATGCTAGTCTGTCTCAGTCCTGTTAAGTTTCTCTCTCCTCTGTTCATCTTTTTAGCTCTGTGTGTATCTCTCTTTTCCCTAGTCTTTGTCACTTCCTCACCTCTCTGTCTCCTTCTCCCACTCTGTATCTGTGTTTCTTTGGCTGCATGTCTCTGTCTTTGTCCTTCTATGTCTTTGTTCGCCTCTCTCCTTGACCTTTCTCTGTCCTCTATCTCTGTCTATCTGTCTCTCTGCCTCTGACTCAATCAAGGCCAGGTCCCATGTGATCATCTTTATTTTGTGTTGATTGCATGCCTCATGAAATATTTAGAGAGAGCTGCAGTCTGCTGAAGACAGGATAATCATTGCACGCCATCACTGAACAATTAGATGATCAAAAGCTACAGTGCTTTCCGAGTTTGTATGAAGTGCTTGTGATTGTCCACGGTATGGCCCTGTTCTACCGACAGAACCAGCCAGAGAACCCGGGCAGAAAATGAGACGGTAAAGGCATCAGTTTTCTTGGGCAGCCTTAAGATCCATGATTGAAGCCCAGTTTTCTTTCGTTCCTCTGCAAACATTGCCAAAAGTGCTCACTTACATGGTGATATCTTTTGTGTGGGAGTTGGGAAGTTATCTAGTGTTCTCTGCAAGTATGGTGACAAGGTCTGGCTGGGCCAGGATGGTGCCAATTTTTGATAGTTATCTTTACATTCTGTGTATCAGAACCCCTTTTTGTGTTCAAAAGTGTTCTGGTTTAGCTAGCAAATTATATGGTCACACTGCATTAACAACCAGAAGGGTCTGTTCCCACAGAGGCATGCACGATCATTTACTAAATGGTAGCTTCACCACACTGTAAGTAATGTAAGTTATGCAACATCATTAAAAATGTGTTTTAGAAATAGCTATAAATAGCAGGAAAGATAAACTAGGTAGCTGCAATGTTAGTATTGGCATACGATTCAATATTATGGCATTTTTCAGCTTTAACAAAAGAACCTCTTGCATGTGTGACAACATGGGTGAACCTTGAGGGCATTAGGCTAAATAAAATAAGCCACTCACAGAAGGATCAGTACTTGACACTCTACTTATAGGAGGGCATCTGAGTAAACTAGTCATAGAAGCTGAGATTAGAATAGTAGTTGTCAGGGTCTGGTGGCAGGGGGAAGTGTGAAGATCTTATTCACTGGGTGTAGATTTTCAGTTGTTCTGTTCAATCAACACATTCTAGAGATCTGCTGTGCCACACGGTGTTTGTAGTTAACAATACCGTACTGTGCACTTAAAATTTTCCGAAGGGAGTAGATCTCATGTTAAGCATTCTTGCCCACACAGAATAACATAAATAATGTGGGGCACTGGTAGTGGAAAGAGTTGCAGCTTTGTATTCAGAAAAAAAAAGAACTGGTTGGAATCTCAGCTCTGCCACATTTTGTTTGTGAGGCTCTGGAAAAGGGACATTAACCTCATTGTAGCCTCTCTGATCTCAACTGTACCATGGCAACACTAATCATGCCAGCCTTAGCCATGTCTGGATGGGGAGGAGGTTCAAATGAGGCTGTGCTACACAGCTCCTAGCTCATAATGTTCTCTTCCCTTGTCCAGTGGGTGCTGGGAGAATGTGTGTAAGGCTCAGCACCCAAAGCAAAGAGGACGATTTCAACAGTGACAGCAGTACCTTCTATGAGGGAGCACCAATTAAAGCCTATAAATATGAATATAAATCAAACCT
This sequence comes from Noctilio leporinus, assembly GCA_004026585.1. Classification (NCBI taxonomy): domain Eukaryota; kingdom Metazoa; phylum Chordata; class Mammalia; order Chiroptera; family Noctilionidae; genus Noctilio; species Noctilio leporinus. The sequence continues at coordinate 149,370 of PVIW01000030.1, forward strand.
AAATCCTACTGATTTACATTTCATACTTACATTTTAGCTCCCTAAAGACTCATTTCCCATGTTCACTGATCCTTACATATACATAAGCATTCTGAATCCTCAAGCAATGTAACTTCAAATTTTCCTCTGGGATAAGTCAAAAATCAGAAATCATTTGCATTTGGGTGAAGTTGGATCTTCTGATGACCAAAACACCCCATAAATATAATTTATGAATTGAATTTTAAAATGATTTGGGATTGTAAAGTTCATTTTCTTGGCCAACAGAGTTTCTTTTTTTAATTATATAATGAATCTTTCTAATCCTCCCCTACCCCCTCCATATTAATTTTCATATAGCCTAGGCTACCCTGTTCATTTTATGGTTGCCTAGTTACTTGACTATGGCCCTTTAAAAACTTGCTTCAATGCACCTTAAAAATTAGCTATTTTCTTATATTCATTCTATTCAGCTTCTTTTAATATAAAGTACTATAGGGCCTCATACTTCATTATAAGAACTTTAGCTTTTATTTAGAGTGAAATAGGGAGAAAATGAAGGACAATTGAGAATAGGAGTATTGTAATTTAGCTTATGTTTTATTCAAGAAATATTCATGGTGCCTAGTCCCTGCTCTCATGAAACTTAAAATTTAATGGAGAAGATAAATAGGAACAAAGAATTAAGCAATAACACAAGAAAGTCTTTTTAATTTCACCTGAACATGATCTTGCCTTAGGGAAAGATGCAGAAAAATAATGCCTAAAACACAGTGCTTTCAGCACAATTAGAACTTCCATGTGGCAAGTACTTTATAATCATTCTATCACTTAACTTGCACAAGTGCTACATGTGGCAGATAATATTATGATAGAAAAATGACAGGCACTGAAATTAAGGATAAAGCGATGCTTGCAGCTTTAAGTATCAAGATATGAGCACATGTCCATCTGTTTAACTCCTGGGTTGGACAGTCTGACTTCTACATTATACTGTGACAGCTCTAATCAATAATTAGACTATTTCACTTTTTGGGTATGTCCAACTGCATAGCCTTCAGCTACAGAATGTTTTACTTTGTGAAGCAGTATTTGCCCCCCTCACCCCCACAATTAGGCTTCTTACATCATTCTATATTGAATATGGTACAAAAACTCAGTAACCTGCATTCTTTTGCTAGAAATGCTGTCTCTAATTCCATTTTCTATAGGAAATCCATCAAATTTCTGGTGGTATTAAAAAATAATGCAGTTAAAGAAAAAGCTGTACTGGAGATCTGATTTCTTTATCTGAAAAATAGGGGCAATAATATGTGACTCTTACAAATCCCAAGGAAGTTAGGAGATAAATGAAGTAATTATTTCTGCAAAATCTTTCCAATGCTACAAGAAATAATATATAATCCATTATAACTTCCAATGTGAAAACTATTTCCTATCATTTTGGGTCATTGTATTCAAGTCTCATCTTTCAATAATGTATTTATTCTGCAAACTGATTTGTTCATTAATTTAAGCAGTAAATATATATGGAGTATATATAAGGCAGACCTAGAGCCGGACACTGGGAATGAAAATCAAATAAAATATGCATTAAGGCTCAAGGGCTTATAATTCTGTGAATACCAATTACTTGGTCTTGCCTGCCCATTAGAATCACCAGTGTGCCTTTGAAGATTAGCCCAGTTGGTCACTCCAGACCAACTGAACTTAAATGTACACCAAACTTGAGAAACATTGTTCTGTTCTGGGCCAAACCAGGCCAGGTAGGTTTTCCTAAGAACTGAAGTTTACAGTTTTGATATTGCAAGCTGACCTCTAGTTGTTTCTACATAAACACTGGACTAGATTGAATAGTGTCCCTCAAAAATTCATGTGCACAATGAATCTCATAAAATGACCTTATTAGGAAATGGAGTTTTCACAGATACAAATAGTAAAATTCAGATGAGGTCATACTGGTTAGAGTGGATTCTAAATTAAATGACTATGTCCTTGTAAGAGATAGGAACACACACACACACAGAGCCATGTAATAATGGAGGCAGATATTGGAGTGATGTATCTACAAGCCAAGGAATGCCAGCAACCACCAGAAACCTAGAGACAGGCATAAAGCACACTGTTCCCAGTGACTCCAGGAGACATCCATGCTGTCATTCCCACTTCAAGCTTCTAATTCCCTACACTTTGAAATAATATATTTCTGTTGTTTTAAGTTATTCAGTTTTCATAACTTATTATAGGAACCCTAGAAAACTAACATACACATCAGTTAACAGAATTTCAAGAACATCAGAAAAAGTCAAATTAAACCAGTGCCAAATATTTATCTTCTATATAGGACAGCCTTTTTTTTTTTTTTTTTTTTTAAGATTTTATTTATTATTTTTAGAGAAAGGGGAAGGGAGGGAGGCAGAAAGGGAGAGAGACATCAATGTGTGGTTGCCTTTCACCTGCCTTCAGCTCCGGACCTGGCTGGAGATCTGACTTGCAACCTGGTTATGTGCCCTGGCTGGGAATCAAACCAGCAACTTCTGGGTTCTCAGGCTGGTGCCTTATCTACTGTGCCACCAGCCAGGGCTAGAACAGCCTTTTAATATACAGAATCAGTGCTGTGTTCATGGTACCTTCATGATAGAACTGGAAAGTTTCACAAATTGTTGCCCAACATATCATCCTAGGTAAATCAATCACTATACACTATAAGTGAGTGGCTTTCTACCATGTGGAGTCTCCATGTGCTATATTCTGCAATAAACCTCTGTTGAGTCTAAGCATTCACAAACAACTAAACTAGAAGTAAGTATCTTCCCATCTTGGTTTCAGATTAGTCAGATGTTCATTGAACACTAGATGTCCAATATCACTGAGACTAATTGCCAAATTCCCTACAATGGCCTACAAAATGTGCACAATCCTTCTACCAAAACTCTTCTGTCTTATATTCTGGTTATGCTTCTCATTCTTTCTTTGTTACCCACTGGTCTCTCTGCCTTATGTGTCTGTTAGACAAGGAGATGGAGAGGCCTCAGGAGAAACCAATCCTGATGGCACCTTGATTTTGGACTTCCAGCCTCCAGATCTGTGAGATAATCAATTTTGGTTGTTTAAGCAACCCAGTCTTTTGTGATAGTGGCTCTAGCAAACAAATATAGCTAATCATAAAATTTATTGTCCAACTTAGAGCACCACTGAAGATGAAAAGTTATGATACCAAGACAGCTGGCATAAACTGTTACTTTTCAGGTATAGCAGGGTCTTTGGCAGCCTTTCACATTGTCTTGTCACTATGAACATGGAATGTACTTTATTTAGTTACAGGTTAATGCCTGATTGTCTCCATCAGGTCGTAAATTCTTTGAGGGAAAGTATTTCTATGTTTTTACTGCTCTTTACCCAATGTCTAAATGTCTGGTACATAGGGCCTTCTCAATAAAACAGGTTGCATAAATACATGTAAACTATGGGAGTGGTTGCACTCTTTGTTCTTTATATAAAGATGTCAGTGTTCACTGATCTTTATAAAAAAGCAGCTATCTCAATGTGACTACCAATTATTTTGCACCTGGTACATGCTAGGCAGGGCACTAGGCATTTTACATAAATTATTATTCATTATTATAATAACTATGCAATCTAAATATGGTTTCTACTTTATATTCAAAGAACCTAAGTATCTCAAGGATTTAAGGTCACTTCTCCTTTATCCCTCAGCTAGTAGCAAAGAGTTTAAACTTAGGTATGCATCTTTTTTTTTTTTTTTGAAATTAAATGTATTAGGGTGACATTCATTAATAAGTTTACCTAGGTTTCAAGTGTATAATTCTATGATATATCTTGTCTGTTGCATTCAATGCCTATTACTCAAAGTTGAATCTTCCGTCACCATGTTTCTGACCCTCTTTACTACCCGTTACCCTTCTTTTTAAATTCAATTTTATTATTTTTTAAATATTTTATTTTTTATTTTTAGAGCGAGGGGAAGGGAGAGAGGCAGAGAGGGAGAGAGACATCAATGTATGGTTGCCTTTCACCTGCCTCCAGCTACAGACCTGGCTGGAGACCTGGCTTGCAACCTGGTTATCTGCCCTGGCTGGGGAATTGAACCAGCAAAGTTTGGGTTCACAGGCAGGCACCTTATCCACTGTGCCACCAGCCAGGGCTTACCTGTTACCCTTCTTTTCCCTGGTAACCACCAGACTGTTATCTGTGTCTATGAGATTTTATCTGTTTGTTTTTCTTATTTGTTCTTTTGTGGCTTTGCACTTATTAATGCCTAGAAGACATTTGTACATTCTCAGCAGTTAGAAAGGAACATAAGACAAATTTCAACTAATTAAGTCCATTGAAATGATCAATAGTTACTAGTCACAATATTGTACATGTTGAGGTACAAATAATATCCACAAATTATATCAGGGTGAGTTCAGAATAAGTCATATTCAATTAAACAGTGTGGGTAGAAAGAACTTTAATGCTATAATTCTAAAGTCTCTCTCAGCACTATGGAAAAATCAAGGACCACAAACCAAATGCTCCTAAATAGAATGAGTAGCATTTGATTTTTAGCAATGAATGTTTTTGACTGACACATTGTGAAATACTGCCCTTGGAGATAAGCAACTATGTCTGATGCTCAACATTTTATTAGAAGCTAAACCAAAAGAATTCAATGTTAAAATATATCACAGCAGCTGAAGGGCTATGTCCTGAAGGAAAAAAAAAATTAATTTCATGCCAATTAAATAGGCCCTGCCTGATATCTTTTTATAAGAACTTAGTATCTTGACCAAATCAAAATATTGCCTAAGGTAATTCTTTGGAGTTACACAAAGTGAAGGCATACTCTGCATGCAAATTTGAAATAGCTCCATATAAATAACAATGTCTCTTACTATATGCAAATTTGAAAGTAATGCAATACTCAGAATTTTGTTATATTTTAAAAAATTTTCATAACTTCAAAGCTCTAAGACTGACTAAATGGTGAATTGTTTTGGATATTGCTTTAAGGCAATACAATATGCCTTAGCGCTTTCTGTTAAAAGGTCACCCTTGTTAGCATTATGGAAACTTTAAATTATTGATGTTGTCAAGAATACATTCTTCAAATAAAGCACAACCTTTTTATAATCCACATCAACCAGGCTCAATCTTCAACACCATGGAAGTAAAATTTGAAGCCCGAAAGTCCTAGCATCACTTGATTCAGTTCCACAAATGTCTGTTGATGATACAGATTCATTAAATGCTCCTTTGATGCTGTCTATTCCCAGGAATCTTACAGTTTTATTGAAGAGAAGGTGAACTTTTGAGAGAGAGAAGTGAAAAATTGAAAAATAAAACCTCTTCACTCCAGGGGCTAGTTCTGTGCCTACCTCTACCATTCAAAAGCCTCCCTTGGATCTATCAGATTCCCTGGCTCTTCCAGATAGACCTCCATGACATGCAATAGAAGGCTTCTTAGGGAACCAAAAGCCATATTTTAGAAATCTGCTATGACTAAACTTCATAAAAGGCACATTATAAAAGCAGTCCTACCTTGGAGATATTATGGGTTGGATTCCAGACCACCACCATAAAGTGGGCCGTGATGTTTTTGCAGATGGTGGGTCTTGCCTTTAATTTCTAAAAAGTGATGGGAGAACTTTTTAGTTTTAAGTACTGGATAATAAACTGAGTGGTTAATGCATGTGAAAACCTGTTGTTTTAGGAACTGAAGGTATGGCCCACCCTGACTCCAGGAGATCTCAAGGAACTTGACTTTTGTGCTCCAGAGGGGACTGCAAGCAATGAAGATAGTATCCGGGCAATTGGGCTCCAGGGAGAGACATCTGCCACTCAGGACACAGATAAAGAACTTCCCATCAAGGGATGAAAGAAAGGATGTTAGGGAAATTGCTGGAATGAAACTTTTATCTGATTAACTTCTTTCCAGAGTTACAAACCCCTTACATACACCTTCTCCCCAGCTGAGTTCCACATCCTTTACCCATACCTTTTTCCTCCTTATAAAAAGGGCTGGCTTATAAGGAAATGTAAGGCAGTTGCTTAGGGTAGAGGACTCATAGTCTTCTCAAATCACCGACCATCCGAATAAAGCGCCTGTAAAGATTCATTCAATCCCTGTCTCTGCGTATAGTTCTGGTGGTGACAGGCTGCATGAATGCTGACTTTCCTGGTTTCAAAAGTATAATATTTGTGAAGCACAAAATGTTTGTAATCTAGCACAGAAAACAAGGTCTGCCTGCACGGTCTGACATAAGCTTCATTAAGACTCATTTATCAAGGAAGACACTGAACTCAGGAACGTTTTAGTTTGTCTAATATCAGAAGTCTGAAAACTAATGGAATATGTCAACGAACCTGGTCTGTCCGAATACTAAGGCCATACATACACTTCATGTTCCATTCATCTCTGCCTCCCGTTATCACGCATAGCTTAGCATTGACTGTCCAATACATCTTCGTTATATGAATGAATCGATGTTAGTTGAATTCCAAAGCAGCAAGGAGGCTCCTTTTAGATAAATACGTCATTACATTTTTAAGTTTTCTAAAAACAATTAGCATTTGATTTGGATAGTCTGAAATGCCCGACCTTAGCAAGCCTATTTGTCATTTGGGGACAGGGGCCTTTAGAAAGCTTTCTGGAAACTTGCAGAGCCAGCCCTTAATTGGGGTCCCTCCATGCTAGGCTCTGCTGGTTAGGGGGAGTTGGCAGGCCTGGGGAAAATGGTGGTGGTAGGGGAACGCAGCATGGTCAGCAAACTTCAATAGTCTGAGGAAACAGTGCTGATAAAATACACTCAGATCATGAAAAAGGAACGTACCAGAGTTATGAAATTGAGATAAGATATCCTTATCGAGAGAAAGCAATATTGTGCTCTCAGTCCAAAATGTCATGGGGGAGCTTGTAAAAATGGCTTTCGGGGTAAAGAAAATGATAGAACCTATCTTATCCTCTAGATAACTAAAGCCATTAAATTGAACATGACCTCAGGATGGCATGTGTGTAGTCAAGGAGGACAATTGTCTGATAAATTCTTATAGGCAAGATAGATCTCAGATTCATGTATGCTTTGCAGGGGAACATGGAACCAAACACATTTGAGCTTCATGGAAATGATGATAAGTAACAAATACAGGGATTTTTTGAGCACTTTATACAAAGCACTATCCACTCTGATAATCAAAACAGTCTCATGAGATAAGCATGTTTGGTATTATAGTCCATATTTTATAAATGAGAAAATTCATGAAGCTTAGAAAATGTGGAGCTCAGCTGATGTCTCGCTGAGACTTTATTCCAAGGTTTTTCCCTTCACTTTCTTTCTACTTAAAATATGCTACTCAGATCATCAGCCTCCCCTGAAAGCTTGTTAGAAATGTAGGCTCTTTGGAGTCACCCCTGGGCCACTGAATCAGAATTTGCATTTTGATAAGATCCTCTGGTGAAATGTATGCCCATTAAATTGTGAAAGGCTTCTTCCAGATCACAGCTGGACAAGGCACCTGGAAATGTCTCCATCTTGGGACTCTTACCTCAATTCCTCATGGATGAGGGTGAGTAGAGGACACTAGTAATAATAAGTTGCCAATTTAGGAATCTTATCAAAATACAATCAGATTTAAATGTTGATGGCACCAGTGATATCAGTCAACACAGTGTAGGTTAAGGTTATAGACTCAGAATCCTGGGTGGCTTTGGGAACACCTTTTAATGATTCCAGTGTCAGGGCCTCATCTGGAAATGGGGATAATAAGAATACCAATGACAGGAGGTCAAAGGAAACGAGTACTCCGATCTGGCGTGTAGCGGGTATGCAGTAATGCTCACTCTTAAGTATGACACTCAACACTCTAGCTGCCTATTTCACCAAGAAAGAAAAAGAAAACCTTTTAAAGAGTTACCCTTGGTTCTTTATTAATTATGTCTTTGGAGCCCTATCACAGAGCCTTAATTCATGGTGATGCTGATCTATAGAATTCTTCCAGGTGGCTCAAGGTCATTGTGGGTTTCAAGCAAATTATCCTAGAATGAATCCCTCACACATTTTCCTAGACTGGTCACCCCAGGTATTATTTATTTTTTGCTCACATTCAGATTCGAAAGGCCAATACCTTTCGGAAGCTCTGGAACTTCTAGGGTTTAATAAACTTTAAAAAATTATTCTCAAAAGTCATAGAACAACTAAGAAGAAGCTCAGATAACCTCTCTTCTCTAGGAGGCTGAAGATTTGAAGACAGAAGAGGATAGCCTGTGCTGGGTGCCGAGAGCCACATGGGAGCTGCTGGTATTGAGTTCTGGGAGAAGAGGCTGATCACACAGCAGGATTAGCAGAAAATAAGTAACTGCAGGGTCCCCAGTTCAGCCTCTCAGGCCCATGTGCTGGTGCATTGGGGTATTTCAAAGAAAGGGATGCAGAAACATTAACTAGCTGTGTTAAATCTGGTATGTGCAGAGAAGTGTGAAGGCCTGATTTTATTCTGAGTGAGGCAAGGAATGTAAAAAATGCTTTTTAAAAGGGCATTTAACAAAGGTAAGTTATTATTAGTTATTAGTTATTAATAGTTATATTGCGCTCTTGCTTTTTTACACGGGGAGAATTTCCTAACCTCAATACATGTGGTGTGCAATTTCAAATTAGATATCATAAACTGCTGGGGCAAAAGTATGTGAGGCTAATTCCAGCATGCTGCTCCTCCACGCGCAATCATTATTCTTTATAGAACAAGCAAATCCTTAAAAGACAGATTGAGAGTAAGGATCTGAAAACGCTGCAAACTGCCAAAGACATACAAGGAACTTAACAATGCAAAATGAAATTTAAGTGGAGTATCTTAAGTTTTCTTCTTGCTTTTCTTACTGAATAGCAACCCTATATCTTCCTGTTGATCTTTATTGTACATGCTTGATTTGACATTCAATTCTCTGCTGCATTTCCACCAGGCAAATATGAACACAGGCGATGAGTGCCACAGCTAGAATATAAAACTAGTCTTCCTCTGCCAGGCCCTCACTCTACCACAGCTCAGTGACTTCCTGTTAATGTAGGGTCTGGCGCTTTAATTAGCCGAATGGAAGGAAACAACCTTTTTTTTTTTTTTTTTTTTAAATCATGGATAAAAATGTAAGTGAAAAATTATAGGCCACATACTTTTCCTAATTCCCAAGATAAACTTCCTATTTTCAAGTGAAAAACAGTTAGTTCTTTAGAAAATGAAATAAAACTGGATAGATCTTTAAATACAGCTTCATACTTTTAAAGAGCTAAGAATTGCCTTGAAGCTATGGTAAGTTAGTTGACACATATTTTTACCTATCTGCTCTTTCACCTGTGACTTCTTTCTTAGCTAACTTTGGAAATACCTGCCTCTATTTTTTTTTTAATCTTTGAAAATTCATTTGTCTTCAACCTAATTGAGGTTTTATTTATTTATTTATTTTTGTTTTGTCTTTAGGTTGTTATAGTTTTTACTAGTAAATTGCTTAATGTTTTATTATATCATACTGAATTTTATCTTTTTATTACTTTACTTGGGTCTATTTCTTATGTCTTCTCATCATCTTTTATAGTATTTCATTGTATTTTTGAAGTTTTACCTTATCCTTTTATTCTTTTCCAATTTTAGAACTTGTATTTCATGACTACTTATCATTTTCTCCTTATTTACTCTTTTTATCAAGACCAGGCCTTTAGCCACTTGAATTTCTCTCATTTTGATTTAGTTTTGGCTTGTGTCTTGTGTTAATTCTATTTTTATCACCTTTAAAATGTTTCTTAAGCTAATTTTGTTCTGTTTTGTGCAGGGTTTTTACACTTACTTTGAAAGCTTAATTTGTAATGATTGGCAGAGAGTGATCATAAAAGTGGAATCTGGGGGTGGAATCTTGATCCAAGCAAGGGAGCCTGTCCTGGGGCAAGACTCCCACCCTCCCCCGCCCCCGCTGTCTTTCTTGTTCAAGATAAAAGCTCCATGAGAGCAGTGGCCCATGCCTTTGACTTCTGCATCTTTTAGCTCATGGAGGTACCTAATAAAACTTAGAAAGTGTAATAATGATAATGGATAAAGGGTACAAAGAATTCCATGAGTCTATTAACAATTTATTAGCACCATGTGTCAGACATTCTTCTAAGGACTTCCCTGCATTAAACTCAACCTTCATGGCAATGCTCTGAGGAAAGCATTATCTTCACCCCCATCTAAACCTGAGGGCATTGAGATAAAGTGGGCTTCCTGGGGTTACTCAGTAAGTAGCATAGCCACGACTTGAACCCATGGCATCCATCTCTGGGTTTGGGGCTCTTAACCACACTTGCCCAGTGTTTGCCACATTACATCATAAATAAACTAGTCAATAAGGGTCAAGTAGAAGCAATATCTTTAAAGAAGCCCTTATGATGCAATAACTACCTAAGACACAACATAGGCTAGCTAAGAAAAGCCTGATACTTCTCTAGAAAATGAATGACTGGCCGTACCTTCCATTGCTGAAGCCTTCTTCTTTGAGCAGACTGCCATCAACCCCTCTCTGCTCTGAGGCAGCCCTTACAGTCCCAATTTTATTTTATTATTTTTAAAGATTTTATTTTATTATTTTCAGAGAGAGGGGAAGGGGGAGAGGCAGAGAGGGAAAGAGACATCAATGTATGGTTGCCTTTCACCTGCCTCCAGCTACAGAGCTGGCTGGAGACCTGGCTTGCAACCTGATTATGTACCCTGGCTGGGAATCAAATCAGTGACCTTTGGGTTTGCAGGCCAGCACCTTATCCACTGTGCCACCAGCAAGGGCCTAAAACTAGTATTTTAAAGAATTGCATTTTCTCAATGAGGTCATTTTCTTCTCAGTTAGAGTTCAATCATTCTTTAGCCCTGAGAAGAAAAAGTGAATTCACTGAACCAAATAAATATAGAACTCTCTGCATTTCTGTATGTGACATGTTGCCTTTCTCTGGTAGAATGACTCAATGCTCCCACAGTCAAGTTACTCACCTAGAGTTGAGATTCAAGTATCAGGAGAAAGATTTTATACATGCTTTTCAAAAGAGGGTGCAATTGATTTAATAACATTGGTTTAAAGCTAGCTACACAAAATTATTCAAACCTTAATTTCCCCAGCAGTGAGTTGTGACAACATGTTGAATTGTTGTCCAGTAGAAAAGCTCATTAAAGACACAGTGCCCAAAGTTTCCACTGGGAGTAGGTCACGTAGACACTCTCTGCCTATAGTGAACCAAAACTTCAGACTCCCCCAAGGAAATCAGGTTTCATTATAAACCACATTTTTGTTACAGAAAAGTTTTAAAAATTTAGCCACTCTCATCAGTTAGGGAATAATGTGAAACCTCCCCAAATCCAAGTTCTCAGATGCCAGACCAAGGTCAAACTTGTAGACAGGTCCTATAGATTGCAGCCTCTAGCCTGTATGTTAACAATGTCCTCCTACACAAAGCCTGAGGGCATTTGGATGGAAAATATTCCTGACTTTCTGGGGTCTTGCAATGCTGGACTAAAGGAAAGCTTGAGAGGTGCAGGGTCCAGACCATAAAGTTGGGCTGTCTGGCTCTGTCTCCCTTCCCTCTTCTTGGAGAAAGAAGAAAAATGTTGACAGTGGAAGGATTAATTATATCATCTACTTATCTTCCTTTTTGATTTTATTGTTCATCACAGTATTCATCAGAGTGAACAGAGGTGATTTTAAACCCATGGCATATTGTGAGATGTTGGTTATATAACGAAAAGCCCTCTATGTAATGTATTTCTGGGTTTTACATGTATTACAGCTTGAAATTTAAAGTCAACCTTTGCAGAGCCCTTTGGAAACATGAGAAATTCATTTATAAAACTCACTTCTTAAATCATTGATCCTGTAAATCAGAGTTCAGCCTTTTGAGATTTGGGAAAGTCGGGCTCAGTTGTGGAGCATTTGAACTTTCTGTAGTAGAGCTTCTACCCAAATCCCTCTACATACTGAATTTTCTGGAAATCACTGAACTTAGAAAAGCTTCTCTTGGGTTTCTTGGTACCATCTGGCATTTGTGCCATCAACTTAGTTTCTCCAACTCAAATAATTTAGCTTTTGGACATGGGGAAAATTGTAGTGTCAAAAATAATTGATTATACACCTCTAAACAAAGCAAGAAATTATAAAATTAACATTAGTATCAAAATATAGCCTACTGTATTTTAAAAAGATATTCTTGCCCTTATTTTTGTTTTGTTTTGTTTTGTTTTGTTTTGTTTTTGTAGGTATGAAGGATAGATGCTATGAAGGGCTATGAAGGATAGATGGCCTTTATCCAAGAAAGTGAGTGATTATTTTCATGAGCAGAGGAAGAGAAAGAAATGTGGGGGAATAAAATATTTAAATTGTTATTTTTCTTTTGAAGCTGAAATAGTACATGCAGCTTATGGGTCTATATTACTCAGAAGGTAAGGATAATTATCTCTATTTTTAAATATTTTAAGAACAATAATGTGCCTTATTTTCAGTTCTTTAAAATATGATAACACTTGAATAAAGTTAAAAGACTTTTCTTCATGCAATATGAATCATGTCATGGAATAGTTTTCACTAAAGAGAGGAAAAAGATGAAGGCAAATTTTTTTTCTTGCTAGCATTTTGACATCTGGAGGAGGGTTTGAGACTGAATTCTAATTGTTTGTTTTCAGTATTTGTTATAGTTTAAACTGAAATGTGTGAGATTTAGTCATAAAACCCTAATACTGTTAAAATTGTACACAACTGAGCAGTTTCAATACCATAGAAATTGCCATGTTTATCTATATTTTTGCAGGGGCATTTTTAAAGGTAGAAAATAATCCCACAGCACATACTTTTAAACTCCTATCTGTCTAAGCAGTGTTATATTAAAATGCCCATTGTTCTAGGACTTGTTAATAATTGAACACATGATTTATTTTCAGAGGATGAACTCAATTCTAGGAGGGAAAATAGAATGAAATATTAGAACAAAACCTAAAAACCATGTGTGTGTGGGTACATGTGAGCATGTACTTAGACACAAAGAAAATAAGCGTGATAAAATATGTCCAAAGTTAAAAATGCAACTTTTCAGTGTATGTTCTAATATATGGCAGCTTGTTCTCAGTTTTAAAATGATGTAAAAGCTATACATTATCTTATGATTAGAAAATACAGATTTTTAAAGATCTAATTTCATTACATTTCTTCTCCTCCCTCTCCCTTCCCTTCTTCTTCTTTTATTATTATTATTTTTAACCAAAGTTGACTCATTAAAATATGTTGAAGTGCAGATTTAATTTTTGAACTTTTGCTACAATTTTCATATAAATGAATTAAAAATGTTTTCTATGACATCAATTAATGTAAATAAATCAGAAAAACATTGCTAGGGGTGAATATATTTTTTAAATTATATTTTATTGATTATGCTATTATAGTTTCAATTTTCTCTTTTTCTGCCTCTTCCCAGCAACCCCCACTCCCTTAGGCAATCTCCACATCATTGTTCATATCCATGAGAGATACAAATAAGTTCTTTGGCTGCTTCATTTTCCAGTATTTTGCTTATATCCCCATGACTATCCTTTAACTACCAGTTTCTACCTCTTAGCCTCGTCACCTCTTCACCCATCTCCCCACACACCTCCTTCCATCTGGCAACCTTCAAAACCTCCATAGCCGTGATTCTGTCTCTGTTTTTCTTGTTTGCTTACTTTATAGTTTGCATTCATTTGTCAATAGATCTGTATTTATTGCCATTTTATTGTTCATAATTTTACTTTTCTTCTTTTCCTTAAATAAGTCCTTTAACATTTCATGTAATAATGAGTTGGTGGTAGTGAACTCCTTTAGTTTTTTTTTTCTTGTCTAGGAAGCTCTTTTATCTGCTCTTATATTCTATATGATAGTTTTGCTGAGTAGAACAACCTTGGCTATAGGTCCCTGCTCTTCATGACTTTGGATATTTCTTGCCAATACATTCTAGCCTGCAAAGTTTCTTTTGAGAAATCAGCTGACAGTGTAATGGGAACTCCCCTGTAGCTAACTAACTTCTCTTGCTGCTTTTAAGATTCTCTCTTTATCTTTTGGCATTTTAATTATAATATGTCTTGTATTGGGCCTCTTAGCATCCATCTTGTTTGGGACTCTGTGCTTCCTGGACTTGCATGTGTATTTCCTTCATCAAATTAGGGAATTTTCCTTTCATTATTTTTTCAAACAGATTTCTAGTTTCTTGCTCTTTCTCTTCTTCTGCACCCCTATGTGAACGTTGGAAAGCTTGAAGTTGTCCTAGAGACTCCTCACACTATCCTTGTTTTTTTAATTTTTTTTTAATAAGGTGCTATTGATTTAATAACATTGATTTAAAACTATACAAAATTATTCAAACCTTAATTTTCCCAGCAATGAGTTGTGACAGCATGTTGAATTGTCCCATAGAAAAGCTCATTAAAGACACAGTGCCCAAAGTTTCTATTGGGAGCAGATCACATAGACACTCTCTGCCTCTGGTTCTGTCTGAACCAAAACTTCAGACTCCCACTAAAGGAAAGCTTAAGAGGTGCAGGGTCCAGACCATAAAGTTGGGCCACGTGGCTCTGTCTCCCCTCCTTCTTTTTGGAGAAGGGAAAAAAAGGCTGACAGTTTAGGGATTAATTATATCATCAGCTTGTCGTTCCTTTTGATTTTACTGTTCATCACAGTATTCATCAGAGTGAACAGAGGTGATTTTAAACCCATAGTGTATTGAGAGACATTAGCCATGTTCCCAAAAAGCCCCTCATAAAATGTATTTCTGGGTTTTATTTGTATTAGAGCTTGAAGTTTAATACAAGAGCTCTTTGGAAACCCTTACATTTGAATATTCATGTTCCCTGGAGTCTTGTCATTTGTTTGCCTCTCTCTTTAATTCCCACTTACATAGGCATTGCTGATATATAAGATTAGATTTAAAGCAATAAGCTAAAAACAAACTAAAAATCATAATGGAGCTTAAATTCTAGTAAGGAGAAATATACAATATACTAATTAAAACTCTAACTGTTTCTCAGATGACTTCGGGTTCTACATATCCAAAGTAGAAGTCATCATTGTTGCCCCTGAAACTCTGTTCCTGAGTCTTTGCAAATACCCTGTTTCTCAGCTTGAAAACAAGGAATCCTTCTAGACTCTCAATTCTCACTCAACCTATCCCCACATCCCAACAAGCTCTAAATTATGTCCATCCTAGCTTCTAGAAATGTATCGAAATATTTTTATCCCTGATTTGACTGGCTTTATTTGTGCCGCTTTAATTTCTGCTCAACCTCCCCACGCTCATTCTCTGTGCTGCCTGAGAGGGAATTTCAATACGAACAACCCTATCATGCCACTCTTTGATTAATGTCTTTTAATAGCTCTCTAACATTTGAGATAAACTATTTCTCTTGCAACTAAATAGAAATCCTACTGTTTTTTCTTAGCAGTTACTTCTAAAGAAGCTCTCATCACTCCAAAACTCTTTCTGTGGTTTCCAAAGACATTTTTCATTTCATTTTATTTATTTTTTAAAGATTTTATTCATTATTTTTATTATTTTCAAAGCTTTCATTTATTATTTTTTAAAAATTTTATTTACTATTTTTAGAGAGAAGGGAAGGGAGAGAGGCAGAGAGAGAGAGATATCAATGTATGATTGCCTTTCACCTGCCTCCAGCTACAGAGCTGACTGGAGACCTGGCCTGCAACCTGATTATTTGCCCTGGCTGGGAGTCGAACCAGTGACCTTTGGGTTCGCAGGCCAGTGCCTTCTCCACTGTGCCACCAGCCAGGGCACAGTTTTCATTTTATATGAATCAATAATACCAGTTCGTGTCCTGTCAAATCTATCTTTTTGGTAAACCAGCCATACTCAAGGAGCCTGTACTCACTATTCTGCCATGGCCACCACCATCATCATCCTCACCTCTTAAAGGAACACCAACAGCATATCTAACAGTGCTTATTTGTGTGTGACTACTGTGTACACGAAAATTTTAACTTATGTAAGAACCCTAATGAAGTAGGTATCATTTTCATATTATAGATTAGAATAGTAGAATACAAGGGCTTAAATATTTTGCCTACAAGGTCATGATCATACACAAGATACCAATTTCTTACTAATGAATTGGGATTAATCATTTTCACCTCATAGAACTGCTATTTTAAGGATTAACTTAAAAAGATATCTAGTAAGGACACTGGTACCTACCTAGTAGGTATTTAAGCAATGACAATAATGATGATAAGGATCATCACATTGTATAATCTTTTGGCAAAAGAGATAGAGGTTTTGCAGGGAGAAGTTCTACCCTAGGTAAAGTCAGTCCTGAGCATATAACAATATTTACTGAAGGTCTTCTTTTCTAACCAGCTATTTACCCCTTAGACTCAGGTAGGTTTATGTAACACAAGCAGGGTATAAGAACAGGTTTGGAGTAGGTTTTTCTAATCACTTATTCATTTAAAAATCATTCCTGCATGATCTTTTATGTGCCATATTCTGAGATCATATATTTAAAAAGTCATGTCCTATAGATTTTATTACTCATCAAGATATATGATTACATGTACATAATATTGTCTATATAAATCACTAATAATTTTTACTTCTCTAACAAATACTTATTGAACAATTGCCTAGAGCTCTGATAGATATGAAGAAAAATCCCAATGTTCCAGTCTGTGAAGTAGAGGTTTATAATATCTATTCTTAGCTTGCATTCAGTATTGCCTACATCCCACCTATTCCTACTCCTCTTTGTATTCTCCTATATTTTTGCACATGTCTCTATCCTGAACTAGTCCATAAGCAATTGAAGGAAATGTATATATCTTGTTTATCTTTCATTCCCTCACCACTTCCCACACAGTACAAAACAAAACAGTTAAAATACAATTTAGCCCCAGGCTGGTACCTGAAAAATGGCTGGTAATAAAGCCACAGTTATTAAGACAGAGTGCAGGTCACAAGTATAATAGTCATGCCTGGCAGCCTTCCCTGTGGCTACTCCTGGCCCTCAGCACTGTCTAGAGTGTGAACTCAGTCAGACAGACTGAATTAATCTGCTGCCTAAAGACAAAAGATGTCCTTTTCTTGGTCTCTGTTCTACCTTCCTGCACAGCTTTGCTGACCTGAAAGGCCATGAGAAGCCTTCTCGGGGCAAAGGCTGTGCTGAAGCAGCTGCTGGACAGTGTGGCCACTTTCATGACTTGCAGGGAAGTTCTTTGCTCCGGGCTGGATCTCATAAGCACACGTTCAGGGCATGTGCTTTCAAAGAGGTTTGAAAGAATTTGACTTTTGAAATTGGAAAAACCAACAAACCAATAACCACGACCACACAGACTTATCCAAGGAAAACCAGAAGGCTTTTATTTGATCACTTAGAATTGATTTTCTATACAAATGAGGGAAGTGCCAAAGCCTTTTCCATTTCGAAGACTTTAGAAAGTTCTCACCTTTGGTATTGGTCAGCTCAGAGATGAAGCATATTTCACAAAGTCAATTCAATCCGGCCCGTGTTTCTACCACTGTGTTTGTCACCACTTAAAGACTGGGGACTAACATGAGCTTCAATAACGTAACTTGTTGCCAAAGATTTGGATTTTTGCAGTTTAAACTCTGAGGCTGCTTTGCAGCCTCATGGCATTGCTCCATGGACCTGGAAATGGCCAGCAGAACAGCTCCTTGTGCCGCTTGATTTCTATTGATAACTAACCCAGGAACTTTTGTTCTATAGGCCTGAACCAAAACTAGGATGCCGATAAATGCCTGCCCAACCATATGTTAGCCATTGCTTCCCTCTCACAACTGAGTTAGTCAACCTTTGGAAAGTTCAGTTGCCCCCACTAATCAGAAAAATGATGTAAGTGTATGATCTTGTTGCCCCTAGCAACCCGCCTCTTCGATGATCAGCTCACACCTTATTGCTTTTGTCTTTAAAATACCTTACCCCATCCCCTTCATTTTTGAATGTGTCTTTGTTCAGACCAAGGGCTATGTATGCCCTTCTTTTTCATACCATAAGTGAATAAAACTCTTTTAATTTCTTTGGGAATTGTGTTAACATAACCAAAGTCACTATGGATCTTTTAAAGTTGTGTCTGTCTTTGTCTTTGCCACTGTTTGTGATGACTAGTATCCTCAATCAGCTGAGATGCCAATATGATGCTATTTAAGAGCAGACACTTCCAACTGTTTCTCCACCCTATTGTCCCTGGTCACTGAGCACAACAGTAGGCCCTCTGGCTGTACATCACACAACTGCTTCTCAACTCTTACCCAGACTACTGAACCCCTTATAGTTCCTTCTAATCTGCCAATTTGCCTCCCCATCTAACCCTTTCCGTTGAGATTTCTTGGATTCATACTTCATCATAAGAACAAAACAAAGAAACATCTCCCTTCCATATTCTTCAGTATTGTAGAATATTCTTGCTATGTATATATTTACTGAAACTTGGTTTATTTCAGTTCCAAACAAACAAGGGCATTGTGCTACTGGTGATGCTGACCTCAGAGGTGAACTGCAACCTTTTCCTTATCTTTCCGTGAAAATTTGTAGAAACACTATTTTTATGTTTATTTCTCCAATTTCTCATTGCCCATTCACTATTTATCTAGTAGAAGTGATATTTTTCTCTGATCCCTCTAGCAAAACATTTTCTGACACATTTAATATCAACTACTTTTCTAATTAAATAAATTATTTAAAAATAATTTATTAGCATTCTCTCTCTCTCTATGGGGCATCCCTACACCTTTCCCCTCTTCTTTCCTCAAAGCATACCTCTGCTTTCTCTCTCTCTCCTCAGCTCCAAGGCTCCTTCTTTTGTCTCTGTAATTTGTTTCCTGAACCCACATAGCCCAGCTGGCTTTTTCTGCCCTTGCGACCTTCTAAGTAAACTTTAACCTGTATTTGAGAAAAAAAGGTCACTTATTAAACTTTTCTGTTGCATTTGACACTGTAGAAATTCTAAAATTCTTTAGGTTTTCTGATATCTTACTCTAAATCTATCACCATTTTTACCCTTCCTCACTATGAGGTAGTACTTTAATGCATTGTCTTATCCTTGTCTGCTACACATATCCTGGAGTGATCACCTTTGAGGACTGAAAAGCTTTGCTGTAATGAAGCATAAATTCCTCACTGGCTAGGTCATTGTTTAGTGAAAAGTCCTGTCCCTTATTCTTGTGCATTTAGGTTAACATACCTTTGAAATGCCAGAAGTTATACTCCTCAAGGGCATAAAGGCCCTCAAGAGAGCATAAAATCTCAACTACCCTGTAATCTGATCCCTTGTTTTCTTCCACCTCTAGTAATGGTGATCTTCTTTATTTTCACTCCTTAATTTCAAACACATAAAATAAAAAATGAAAACCTTATTTTCTGAAGCATTTGAGACCTTGCTTCCTATCAGTTACCATTAGTTTGGGCTCAAATAAGCTCATGAACCTTCTCTACAGGTCTAGGCACTTCTTACGTTGACACTTCTGAACTGTCCCCATTTGTCACTCCCATGCTAAAACTTGTCCACCTTGCAGCCTATGGGACAGCTCCTCCTAGAATTCCCATGCTTCCCTTGTTGCTAGATACTGAAATTTAAGCTTATCATCTTTGTTAAACAGATACACATCTTTCTTTCTTGCTTAAATGGAACGTGCCACCCTCTCAATCCAGAGTCATCTTTAATTATTCTTAAACTCACTTTCAGCTAATCACAAACTGCTTCTAACGTTAGTTCTAATATGTTTATATAATCTGTTGCTCACTTTTTCCATTGGCTCTTCACACCCATGACTGCTGCCCTGGTTCTGGCTATTACCAGTGTTTGAACTCCTGCTTTAGCGCCTGAACTTCCTTACCTCTTAGCTTTATTCTCCGTGTCTGTAAACTCCAAAGCAATGCTCCATGATGTAGCAGGTGTGACTGTGTCATGCCACTTTCAAACATCTTTTGCAATTACCTGACTTACCCTTTACGTAGATCCTTGCCTCCACCATGTACTTCACAATGATGTGTCTCTGGTTTTGCAGTGCTCTTCCCCACCTGAAAAGCCCTTCCCTTTCTATTCTCAATCATTTATTTTTCCTTTGTACAATAAAACACAGCTCAGTTATCTCCTCTAGGAAGGCGCTTTGTCCATCCCAGGTTGAATATAATGCATGTCTCTTGCAGTTCTACAATGACCAATGATTATAGTTATCACTTAATTATTTTGTGTTTATCTGTTCTTATGACTGTCTCCAAGAAGCTTGTGGGCTGTTTAAGAAAAGTGGCTGCATCTCATTTATGTAGGTGCTCTAAGCAGCCTGCCAAGTGCCAGCCACAAAAGAGACATTTAAAAATTAAATCAACAGTTGAGGGAGTAAGTCACCCTGAATTTTAATTTTCCATGAAGAGCAGGGAGAACATGTGCCTTTCATGTTCAGAGATAGATGGAATTAATGGGGTAAATACTCTTCAGACCTTTATTTTTAAACATCCGGGATATGAAACACATGATATGAATTTCTTATGTAATCATTTCTTATGCAGGACATTCAGGCTGTTGCTCACTTAGGAAAATAAAATTTCTAGAAAATAACTTTCTCACATTATTTTCTAATTAGATATCTCTTCCACCAAGAATTTTATCCAGGCTAAAACTGTTTATGCAGAGGGTTATTTTCATGATTCTTTCTTTCATCCATCTTTAGCCCACCTGTGCCCAGATTGTTCTACGAATAACCAACAACTAATCGCTGGAAGGGAACAGAGGCATTGCTGGAGTCGCTGGTGTAGGGAATCAGGGGAGGATTACGGAAACAACTTGGACTTAGCAAGAGACACACTGGGTTCCACTACCAATCACTTAATGACAATGAGATACTGAGCAAATTTCCCAAACACTCTTGGCCCTAATTCATGTCCTTTTAAAATAGGACTACCCTATAGCACTACCCTATAGGGTTATTGTACAATTATATGAGCTAATGCCTTTAAAATACCTGGCCTAATAATTTGATTCCCCCTTTCTCTATTTAGATTTGGTATGCAAGAACTAGATAGAAGAGCTAAAAGAGCTGAATAGGGGTTTGTATATTTGAACTATTTGCATGCTCCCTAACTCATGTTAACATCTGATGAAAATAGGGCTTCTGAAAGGTAAAAACTCCAGTAAAATAAAGTAAAAGGGAGCATGACATGAAGTTTTATATTTTTGTCCTGGTAATGAACTTACATCTGCTTTGCTTGACTGGTTGCAAAATTTTGTCCTTGACTATATGAAAGTAGAAACTGGATAAGCTTTTATTAATTGGAAAAGAAATAAAATAAAATAAAATAATGTCAAAGCAAGTATTTCAAAAAAAAAAAAAAAAAAAAAAAAAAAAAAAAAAAAAAAAAAAAAAAAAAAAAAAAAAAAAAAAAAAATTTAAAAAAAAAAAAAAAAAAAAAAAAAAGAGATATCCTTAATAGAAAGCATAGTACAGAAAAAGTTACAAATGAAAAATTCTGGTGTTAAAGGAATGAACAGAGAAGGACAGAAGAAAAACCTGTAAAGATAGAAATTCTCTCATTATAAAGATTGATGGTTTAAGCAAGGTAAATTTTTTGAGACTTATGGACCTGCAATGTTTAAGATGGCAAACAAAATGTTATTGCTAATTAAACACCCAATAAAATGTCACATGGAAAGGTTAACTCTTTTTAACAATGTTAGAAATTTTTTGCATTTAAAATGTCATTGTTATTAGTTTTGAAACAGAGCTCTCTGACAAAATAGGAATAAGCACATGGCTCAGGGAGGAAGCTAAGAATGTTCTATCATTTGTCCAGTATATAGAAATTTGGGGGAAAGTATTGTAGTGAAGTTTCATTCTTCACTTGAAACATTTGCATTTGACCATTTCTGTAATGACATAGGCTTAGAATAATTTTGGTTTACGCGGATTTGAAAGCAACAACAAAATGTATATATACAGAGAGAGTATTTTGTGTCAAGTCCTGCTCTGGATGGATGATGGAAAGAGAGTGAACACAGTAAGGTCCTGGCCACATGAAGGTTACATTCCCATGCGGGGAGACTTAGAATAGAGAAATCATAACAGAATGTAATATGCTATAGTAACAAGTAGACAAGTGTTAGGAAGAAAGCAAGTAGGGTTTAGAAATTGCTATTTCCCTGACCACACACTGTCATAATAATGGGGGGGGGGGTCAAAGTCTCTCTGAAGAGGTGACATTTAAGAAACCTCACTGAAGAGAAGGAACAAACATGTGGATATCTTGGTAGGAGACTTGTAGGCAGAGGTGAGGACATTTTGTCAGGGCCCCCTGGCTTGCCTGTCCTCCTTATCATCAGCCACTGCCGCAGTGGGAAGATGAGTGGGTAGAGAATTAAGAATTATGTTCTGGGTACTGGACAAGTCACATGATAAAGACCATGTAATTTTCCCATCCTAACCAAGATAGGCTGAACTACTTCTATCCTTGATAAAGGAACTCCTCTAATAAACACTAAATAATCTAGTCCCCAACTCAATGTCTATGAAATACTGCATCATGCTTATCTTTCATTGAACTCTTGCTAAGCACTAGATGCTTTCTGTGTATTATGTCCTCAATCCCCACAACACCTCTATGAGGCAGGGCTGTTAGTATCCACAGTGCTCTGATAAAAACAAAACAAAACAAACAAAGAATCCAAAACCCAAACAAAACAAAACACCTGGCTAGGGAGAGTTAAAGAACTTTTTCAAAGTGAGTCCCACAATTTCATTCTTTCTAAAAAGCTTATGTATTTTTTCTGAGATTGTTTATTTTGACCATGAATCAGGATCAGTATGCTTAATTAAGAAATGCATCTATAAAAATAATGAAATCCCCAAGTGCCAATGGAGAATGTATAAATATAGGCATTGTGTTTATTTTTGGATTCAACTTGTAAATATTTAGTCGATCATTTTATGCTGACATTTATTATTACATTTCTTTTAAAATAGAGCTGACGGAGTATAATTGCTGAGAAATAGAGTATGTTCTAGTAGTTTCTGTTCTCCTGGAGACAAGAGCCTGCCAAGACCTTACCTTGTGCAGCCTCAGCTACTTAGACAGAAGCTAGACAGCAGTGTGCATGCCAGATTTGCTTCTGGGTATTAACCATCTATTAATAGCCAAGGCTACCATTTTTGGCAGAAACAATGTTCCAGAAATTAAGAGCTGAGGTTCAAATCCCTGCTCTGCAATTTACTATAACTTATTTGCAGCCTATTGCAAGTTCTTTGTTAAACGCTCATTACTGCTGAATGTTTGTTACAGGCCAGGGACTATTCCACATGCTTTACATTTCATCCCCTTAATGGCCCCAAGTTGGATTATTAACCCTATTTAATGGAGGAGAAAGCTGAGCTCCGAGAGGAAAGAGAAATCACCAATGGCTGTACCTTTGGCCTCAAAGCTGGCATTTGGACCCCAGACTTCTCTGAGATAGCAGTTTCTGTTTCCCTCCTTACCTGGCACAGCGGGGCTTTAAGAAGAAGAATAATGTAAAAGAAACATTTACTAGCTTTGTAATTAGAGCTAGGTATGCAGATTCCATACAAGCTCACAAGGAATCATTTCCTTCATTCTGTCCATTTATAGGTTATTTTCATTAGCAGCCCAATCTAGGATCTAGTGTGCAAGGGACATATTCCTGGGAGTGTTGGGAAGAGTACAGATGGCCAGAAGGTGGGAAATACTGGTTCTGATAGCTGGGATAAGAGATCAAGTAGTAAGGTGAGCCAAAGTAATCACAGAATGCCTTGGCCAGTTGCTTCCCCTGAGATTGTCTCCATCCTGTTTTGTAAAATGGGAATAATTACAGACAAGTCATTGGGTGATTGTGACCAAATGTGTGAAAATAAGCACAGCACCCAGTTCCATTCCTGTGCATACAGAGACTTACAATGCAATGCTACACCCAACACCTTCTATCACTGTCAGGGGCAGTGACCCTGTGGGGGTCTCTCTGGCCACCTGAGCAATCTAGAGAAACAATTCATGTCAATGCTGAGCATGACGTTCATGCAGGCGGTGATCTTGCAGAGGCCAACAGACACACCTTGAACATGACTGCAGCTGCATTTCCATAGACTGAAGACTGATCTGCCCTATGCATTTCCCACTCTGTGACTAGTGGACCATCAGAGGGGACTTTCCATCGCTCAATGACTGGGGATTCAGGTCCTGATTAGGAATTCACTTCACTAGATGATGGAAACACTGAAATACAATGATTAATGTTCTCTTCATTAGCCTGGACATTTTCTTCTCCATGCAGTTCTACAGAGGCTTGCCCACTGTGCCAATAATCTGCATCCATCCTGGCGGTGAGGAAGAAAGCTGTGGGTTAGCCTAGGCATTTCCCCAAGGCTGTGCAAGGCTTCAGGAAATCCAGGAGCCTGTCTAAGCCTCAAGCTGTTTATCTATTGCCAGGCAACCCTTTCTCTGACTTTATCCCAAGATAAACCAAGATAGAGATAAACCAGGAAGATACGGGGGCAATATTTAGTCACTTACTCCTCTGGAAAAATGTCATGATTTGTGGGGAACTCAAATTTCTGTTTTCAAGGTCTGTTTGCCAAATATCCCCTTCCTTGTTAAAGATAAATGTATATATCATTGCCTCTCTCAGATATAGTTCAATCCCTAAGAAGAGACCCAATCAGACTAAATGACTTTCCCAAAGATCACAGTTCAAATAGGGATGCATCGGGGAGGAGAGCCTTGGTCTCAGAAGTACAGCTCATTAGAGCAAAGCTTCTCCCATTCAAACGAGCCTGTGAATCCCAGGGGTTTTCATCTATCATGTCTGCTTAGCTCTCTTTGAAATGTGGCCTGTGAACCAGTAATTGGTTATTACTTGGGAGCTGGAAATAACTGTTGAAAATGCCGAGTAGCAAGCCCTATCTAGACCTACTCATTCAGGACTGCAAGTTATCAAGTATTCCAAGTGATCCATTGACACATTGAAGTTTGAGAAGTAGGACATTATTTAACTCCCTCATTTTCTATGAAGGGAAACTGAGTCTCAATCTAGTAACTTTCCAGAACATCCTACAGCAGAATCCAGTTTAGATGCCAGGACTCCAGTTTAGTAGCATAACCTTTGACAATATTCTAAACCTCCCTGGGCCTTCATTTCTGCATCAGTAAAGTGGGGATACTGACAACCACCTTGCCTCCTTCTTGGCATAAAATACAAAAACATCTGTGCAAGCACATCATTAAAGTCAAAGCCATATGCAAACCAATGTGTGTGCTATATATCAAACCAAATAACCTGAGTCCTCGAATACTGAGTGGCTGTGCATGCTCACGCGTGCACAAACCTAAGTATAGAACTGGGCCATATATGAAAGGTTTTGCCCTACTTACTTTAGATTGTAACCTAATTCTCAGACTAGTTGCCAAAAAAATAAGAATCCTTTCTCCTCTAAATCTCAGGAGGGCTCTTAAAATGGATGGGCCCTCTGGGACTCACTGACATGTTTCCACTGCTAGAGAGTCAAGACATACCATGGGCTTTTATAGCAGGTGGTGTTAGACAGGGGTCATAAGCTCAGATGGGCAGATGACAGGGGAAGGCTGGGCAGTTTGTTTATTTTTATCAAATTCTTGACAGCCACTCAAATGAAGTATGGTTTAAAGAAGGAGGTAGGAAAGTAAAAGGATTGGGAGAAGAGGAAGAGGACAAAGGTGGGAGGAGGCCTGATAGCATCCATCCATTCATTAAACAATCACTATTTATCGAGCAATTGCTACATTGGTCTAGGTATTTTGGACACAACCACGAGCAACGTGAGCAAGAATGCACCCTTAGATGTCTTAAGGTCCACTGGTGCTGGTGGAGAAGGAGGACACATTGAAAACCAACCAATGACCAGGGCAACTGGGGGGTTATAAAAAGTGCTTTGAGGGACCTAATGATGGAGGGGTTTTTCTTATGATTGGATGACTAGGATGACTCCTCTCACATGAAAAGTTAACTGCAACTTTAGGGACAAGAGGACATGTGCAGACAAGGGACAGGATATCCCAAGCAATGCCAATGCTCCAGGATGATAAACTTGGGAGTTTCAAGGGAAAGAGAGAGGGGTGATGAGTAGAAAAGATAGGAGGTCAGGTGAGGAAGGGGTCTTTTCTGCTCCATGCTTCGGGTGATATATGCAGCTCATTGCGCAGAACTGCCCCACCCCTGCCCCCACATACCAGCTCCACTGCCAACCCTAACCCTGGCTACCAATCGTGGCCCTGCTCACACAGACTGGCTCCTGACTTAGGATCCCGTCACAGTCTTCACCACCCTTTGGACAGCGTTGGGTGCAGCAATGGGCTCGTAATCCAGGCTAGGCCAATTAAATACCTTCCCTGAAATGCTCCCCTTTGGACTCCTTCCAGGAGTGGAACAGAAAGAATTTAAGCCCAGGCCTCTCTGGATCTGGTCTGAAAGAGAAGACAGCCCCAAAGCATAGAGCCACCACACAGAGAGAAGCCTAGGAAAGAGTTGGAGAGACTTCCAACAACGAGGGAGACCTAGGGACCTTCTTACACTGTACTTACATTGTAAAAACCAATAAATGTCACCAATTTTTTTTTTTTTTCTGTGAGAATGAATATTTGACAAATCTGGTTAAATTCAATTCATCTCTGAACTTAGTACGAGACACCTGACGAAGCAATGGATGATCCCCATTGCCAAGAACATCTTTGGTGTGTTTTATTGCTGGACTTGTTACCTGTAAAGCCAGAGTTCCATCCAGCTGCACTGAATAAGAATTTTTAGAGGTGAGCCTGCCTATGTCTATTTTGAACATTTTCCTCAAGTGATGCTCAGAATCCCTTCTCAGAATCTTTCTAGAGCACCTAGCACCTCTCCTCTACTTCCCTAAGTCCTGAGGGATCAGTCCAATGTCCTTGTCTTCTGTTTTCAAGTCTCCATGAACATTTCTAACTCATGCCACTCTGAGGACTACTCCCTGACATTAAGTCTTCACTGGCCAGCCTTTCCAACTAGAGAATAGTGCCTTGAGGACTTGAGCTGATCCTTTGTCATTTTCATCTTCCCTAACCTCCCACTCTATGTGCAATAGCGACTTAAGAAAGCAATCACCAGTGATTGCTGGTGATTAAAATATAACCTCAATACAAAGAAGCCCCAACAGACAAACCTATTTTTAAAAATTATTTGGGATAATCCCCCTATCCTCTGGGATAGGGGGAAATAATTACAACAACAATAATCAACCAAGGACATTGATAATGACTAATTTGTACTGAACATTTCTTGCATGCCAGATCCTGAGCTGACTACCTGCAGCATCTCATAATCTAATTTGTTCCTTCTCAAATCCCTACCTGCAGTCTCTGGGATTTGACACCAAGAGGCTCAACCTGATGGGAAATGCTTTCAAGTAACTTGGACCCTAATTTCAACTCAAGCTATGCTTACTAGAGTGTCCTTGTCAATCTGTTTGAGGCTTAGTTTGCATATTTGAAAAGAACTGGGATGATAAACCCTTGACTTTTCTCTTGCCTGGAGTTTCTGTGAGAATCAGATGAAGCAACATAGCAAGTGCTAAATATGTGTTCAAGAAGCCTAGATAGAAAGATGAAGAAGAAAAATGACTCCTGTTTGTGGGGCAACACCAAAATTTCAAAAGCAATTGGTAGTTCACATCCCTGCTCCAGGATTGCCCCTTATTTATTCCCAATACTGCCAAGTTACTGGTTAAATATGAACTTATCTCAGAAGCAGGTCATATGTGAAAGAGAGTTTGAGTAGTATTGGAAAGCTGAAAAGCTCAGGAAAGCAAATTCAATAAGTATTGACCAAGGTCCTTCAGTTCTAGTTTGCTTAGATAACAACCTCTATTTTTCAATTAATTAGGCCAGTGTTTCCTTGAGTGAAATACTTGTAAGAGGCTCGACTGGGCAGGGCCCCAGTGTCCAGCTATCAGCTCTGTGGTCCTCCTCTAGGCTTGCTCTAGTGGGCTCTCTTACTCCGCAGAGGGTGCATGTCACCCACTGGACCTGGCTGGGGAAACTTCAAGGGAAGAAACAACAGTCCATGGGAAGCAGCGTTGCTTAAACACACCGTTTGGGATGTGACTCTTTGAGAGGAAGTCTGAGTGTCTCCTAAGGAGATGTGGGTGCATGTAATTTGAGTAGAGTTAGGAAAACCCTTTTATTTCCTTCTTAACAATATCAAAGTCATCATTGTTTAGCAATACATTATTGGAGATAATTTACTTTGTTTTCCCCTGAGGGATTTAGAAAATAATAATAATGGATCTCTTTGCTAATAGGAAGGAAGTTAAGAGCCTTACAGAACTCATTCCAGGCAGCAAGTAAGACTCCTAAGGGCACCGTCTCATGGAAGCCCCACAACCCCTCTCTGGTGAGAGCAGAAGATCAGAGGGTAAAGTAACTCCCCAAAGGTCACACAGTTGGTAAGTGGCACTGATGTTCTGTGCACAGATGTATGTATAAATGTAGCCTTTCCCCTACTATCCCATACAACCCTACTGAATAATGAAGATATCATTATACAAATTTCATGGAAGAGAGGGAGAGGCTGAGATTTGGGTGACTTTGAAAAAACTCCTTTGTAAATATCGAACACCAGTCACAATGCTTTTGCAGCACCTTAGAAGTCCAGAATGGAAAGTATTTCTCCTGCATTGGTTTATAAAACGGGTCCCAATACTGCTCCAAGCTACTCTAAAAGATTCCTTGTGGGAGGGCTGACTGTGGGTCATCTGTTTGGGCTTTCTGCCCAGGTGGTGCACTGATTGGGTTAGGCGGATTTCATCTGCCACCAATGAAATACTGATTCCTTCTCCACAGGAGAAGGAAATTTCCAGGAAAATAACTTCTTTATTTGAAAGATCTACAGCTGTTAGCTACCATGATGCCCTATCATCTCAGCCCTTGGGTCTTTTACCTTTGCCTTTTTCCTTTTTTTTTCCACTTTGAGTTAAGATATTGTGTGGAAAGTGAAAAACTTGCCAAAGCATTCATTGGCCTCCTTCGTTGTGGGTATTTCATTCTATCCATATTCCCTGGATAGGATAAATAAGCCTGGGTTGCTTTTAATCTCCATTGCTGTTCTTTGATATTGGAAAACATTCCACTCACAGACATTCTGTAATCAAAATCCCCAAGCCGCTGAGGAGAGATCTAACTAGATTTTTGGTGGCAATTTAACTCCAAGTTGATGCAGTCAATACTTTGCACAGGTGAGTGTGATGCCATTAGGGACTTGAACCCCTTTGTAGGCTCCCAGACTTTGCTTTTCTAAGCAGTCAAGAGACATGTGATGTTAAGGCCAATGAGATTAGAGTCTCTAAATCAAATTCTAAAGTTATTAATGCAATCATAGCCTTTTATTCTAGGACTCGTAAAACTGACTTGACTTCCCCAAATTTATTTGATGCTGTAATGCACCAAGGAGAAAAATAACATTAAATGTGGGGTGCCTAGCTTGGCTTCTGCTCTGTTGTTTTTGCTCAGCTTCTATTCTGTTTTCCATTACACACACACACACACACACACACACACACACACACATCAATCTTTGGTGGAATACAATTCTAAAATAATATGGGGATCTATTTGCTATGGACTGAATACCTATGTCCTCTAAAACTCCTATGTTGAAGTCCTCTAACCCCCTAACCCCCAGTGTGACTATATTTGGAGATGAGGCCTCAAAGGAAGTAATTAAGGTTAACTAAGGTCATCAGAGTGAGGCTTTGATTGATAGGATTAATGCCTTTCTAAGAAGAGACACTAGAGCTTTCTTTTCCCCTCTCTTTCCATGCACAGAAAACATAGTGAATGGGCAGCATCTACAAGCCAGGAAGAGCGACCTCACCAGAATCCAACCGTGCTGGTAGCCTGAACTTGGACCTTCAGCTTCCAGCAATGTAAGAAAATAAACATCTGTTGTTTTAGCCACCCAGTCTGTGGCTCCAGCTGACTAATAAGCAATTGATCTGAGAAATAAGTTCTAAATATTTGAGTCAATGTGATAGAAGTGAAAGGTGCATTATTCTAAAATTCTTGCAAACATGATTAGAACTAATATTAAATTAATACTGCAAAACTTTTGATCTTCTAGAAATAATTAAGCATGTGATTTATTTTTTAAGCCTCAAATGAGAACTCGCAACTTCTGGACAGACATGTAGTGTCCTTCCTAACAGAAGATTAAATACTAACCCTCACCACCTCCTCTCCCACCAAAAACATATATGTCTTTTAAGTAGGCATCATCTGTTTCTGCTTAAAGGTAGTAAATTTTCTATATAGTTGAGGGCATACTAACAATATATTGATTTCATTTGATCTGATGAATTCATCTTTTTGATGGAAAGAAGAAATGGGATGAAAAAAATGTAAGCTTATAAAAATAGTTGAAGATGGTACAATGCATTGGAAACTGAGCAGTCAAAAAGGATTTGATCTGAAAGAGCTGTATTTCTTTCTTTAAAAATAAAACAGGGTGGGGCAAATGTAGGTTTGTAATTGTTCATATGGAAAATAATACAATAATTAATAGCAACACAAGAATAAGCTCAGTGTTTCATATACAACGTAAGCCTACATTTGCCATACTCTGTATACAGTATAGTTGTTGAAAAGCAAAGGGCTCTCCTTCAGCAACAATAATAAAAATATGTTTTGCTTATAGTTTTATATCTATCTGTAAGTAACATGATGTCTGGCACTAGTGGGCACTTAATAAAGGATACAAATGAATGGTTATTAATGAATAACCTGACTGCAATTATAAGTGTATTTCTTAATAAGAAAAAAGAAAAACCGTGATTTTTGCCTTATTTTTATCTATGACAAAATTCATAGTAAAAGAGTTTCAGATCATATAAAGTATTTCAGCCTCTTTCAAGGTATTTTTTCCCCTCAGAATGACAGTGATTTATATCAGTTGTTAAATTGAGTAGTGTGACTTTGAATCACTGCCTGTTGGAGTCAACAGTCTTCCTTTTCATCCAGTGACACATGAGCCAGCTACCTTTTCCTCTTCTGTCATCCACCCCCAGGGCTCTGTGTCTCCTCAGAGACCCTCATAATGACTTGTGCAGAGTACCCACCTTTTCATAATAACCCCAAGTGACCAGACATAATTTGAGATGCCCATAGCACAGGAACCTAGCACAGCACACAATATTTAAATAATATATTATATATAAAAATAAATACACTGTAAGTTATTGCATGACTTGATGGTGTTAATGAGATTCATCTTTGTATTCTATAACCACACATGCTCATTCCAGTCTTAACAATGTTCCCCCAGATTTGGCCTTCTCCATGAAGAGATATCAAAGGAGAGTTATTATCAATCACCAAAAATGGGTCAGCTACAAAGGGTGGTTACAAGAAGGGAGGCAGTAGAGGGATGGGTGAAAAGTGGAAGGGAAATAGAGTCAATAATATTGTGATAAGTTTGCATGATGACAGATGATTACTAGAATTAGCAGGGTGATCAGAGTGTAAAGTAAAATGTTGAATCACTATATTGTACACCTGAAACTAATATAACCAATATAAAATTGAATACCAACTACAGTTAAATAAAACCATTTTAAAAATTAAGATGGTACTTAAACTTTCAAAAATGCATCAGCTAGATTCGTCTTCTCCAAGAAATGTGATGAAGTATTTGCTGCACTGAGAGTAGGCTATGCAGGTTGGTAAATAGTCATAGAAATACTTTCACATGTTTTTCTGAAGGAGCAGGAAGCCTTTCTGTGTAGGATGTAAGGAAAACTGAAAACTTGGTGCAGAAATCATAAACCAACTCTCTCATTTCAAAGTTCTAAACATATCCTTTCTATGTGAAGTAAGGAGATATATCTCCTTACTCTCAGAGCAGAACTAGTTTTATGAACAAGTATCAGCCAAGTGAACACAAGAATCCAAAATAGAAAGTGATGAGAAGAACATAAAAAACTGAACAGGCTCAAAATAATAAACTGAGTCTGCACTCAATGAACACATACACCTTCTAAGTTGTTTCAAATGGACTTTTAAGGATTCTGTAAACATGGACAAAATGTTCTTTTTTGAAGGAGGCTTAGGGAAAGCCCTTAAAAAGTTGGGTCTCACTAAGCCTACTACAATGACATGATTATTTTGTGCAGAGTGAACCCTTTTGATGGAACAATTAAAACTTTAAAATCAGATTAATGGATAATAATTTAATGTATGCCAAGTATCATGTAGGGTATAGAGATGATTAAATCATCAAATAAATTATAAGGTGCTTTATTTCATAAGGCATGGCCATCATGATAATGCAAAGTCAATCAAGATACAATTAACAACTACAATAGCATCAATATTCCACAAGGCATTCTGGAAAAGTCTGGCAACCATGCTGGTCAGGCAGCAACTGACTTATGGGGTATGGTAGCATTCATACAACTCTAATTGCTTCTGGTGGCAGATGTCACTAATGAGTCCCTGGGCTTTATCCTGCTGAGCCCAGACACATCTCTCAAATCTCTTAATTCTACACTCTTGCAGCCAATTAGCTAGAGCTGGCTGGCAAAACAGAATCTTACTGTCACCTGTGTCGTATATTATTCCTCACATGATGTGGTTTGGGTCTCCTAAGTCTACTATATATCACCTTCTTTGATTCCTGGCAGATAGTCTGTATTTTCTCAATATCTATTTCAACATCCTCCTCCTCAAGCCATCCTTTGTTGTAGAGACTGGAAAGTTAAACCCTACCATATCCAGACTCCCTTGCAGCTAGTGTTCCATGTTTCACTTGAGTTTGTAATGGAAGGAAGAGAGGCAAGGCTGGGGCAGAGGCACCATGGTACTATGATTGCAGTAGTCAGCTCTCTGCATGGCAGAGGTGGGATGAGTCTGCAGTTGGGAGCTGCTCCTATGAGTCCTTCCTAGAGCTTTTTGCTCCTGGCTTTTCAACTAGTTTGTAAACCACCTAATACCTGGTAA
The DNA here is from genome assembly GCA_004026585.1 of Noctilio leporinus. Taxonomy (NCBI): domain Eukaryota; kingdom Metazoa; phylum Chordata; class Mammalia; order Chiroptera; family Noctilionidae; genus Noctilio; species Noctilio leporinus. Next base: position 182,388 of record PVIW01000030.1, read on the forward strand.
TAAAATCCTTTCTTCTTAAACCTGATAGAATGTTCCTTTCGTCTGTAACTGAACTCTAATCTACATAGCTTTTGTTCCTTAAACAGCTATCTCTTAATACAAAGTCTGCACAGAACCTAGAGTAGAATACATTTCTACCACACAGTCATTTAGAAATTAGATTTCTATGAATGGACACTGATATTATGATAAATATTGGAAGCCTCCAGCTACCAGGTCTGCAGCTAAAAGTCTGAGTTTGTACAATTCTTTCAATCCCTCTGAACTTCAGGCTTTTCCTTTGTAAAATGATGGGATTATGCTGAATAATGTAAGGGCTTCTTCCATCTCTAGCATGCTATACACTAGATTAAATAAATTTTGAACATGTTCCTTTAAAAAGCTAATCATCCAGGACATTTAAAGAGCTTTAGTAAATATAATTAATCACCTTGGAGACAGATGACTTGACACTACTTTTCAAATGGCACCTTACAGCTTAAAAAAGTTTTAGGGACCCTAATTTTATTTTAGATATGGAAACTGAGACCCATGAAGGAGAAATTACTTAACTTCATACATCTACAGAGGGGCAGTCACTTACTCTTATCTAAATCAAATAACATTTTCCTTTCATTACTTCAATTTTTTAAGAGAGAAAGAGGGAAGGCTATAATGTGAATTTGAGGGCTTGTGACTTGACCTGAATAAAGGAGGTAAACCAAGGGTTTACATTTTTATTTTTCAGACTGGTTATTACCGTACAACCAGTCTCTTTGTATATTCCTGATACCTAATAAACTTCTAACATTTAACACTTGATGCCTATGCATGATTTTTAAAATTTGATTATAAATATTTTGATAAATATCTGCTTTTCTATTTTCAGGGAACCCTAATATGCCTTGTATTACATAGGCATTCAATAAATATTTACTATTATTTAATTTGTCTTTAAAAGCAAATAAACTTTTACTTCCATAAAGAATGAAATGGGTAAAAACTCAGGGAACTTTTTTAAAAAGTGCTTTCTGATTTCATCATTATAGTTCTTGTTTTGTTCATTTTTCCCACCTCACTTGGGATGGTGTTCAGACATGTATTTTCACTGTAGGAGAATAAGACAATAAATGAAAAAAAAGAGGTTAGTCAAAAAATGAAATAGAATCAAGTTAAGGAAATATACTATAATGTTTTTTAATAATTACTCAATAAGTTTGACATCGAGTTTCCTAGCAGCTAAAGCAAGGAATAAACTTAACTCTTTTCTAAAAACCAATAAACCAACAAACCAAACAGCACTGTACATGTATAAGGTAGCTGAGAGCACAGTTTTCACTATAACTCAGTAAAATGATATGGTGAAAAGAACACCTAAGTAAGTCAGAATAACCCAAGTAATTACTAATATTTGCATAGTATTTATAATACACAAAGCATTTAAAAAATGCATTGAAGTTGGCCTAAGCTCACAAGTTTGATGTATATGTTATGGTTATTAGTTATGCTCTAACTTTTAAAGAAAGTATGAGAGAAAGACAAAGGGAGAGATGGTGGGGGGAAGAGAGAAAGAAAATGATTAGAGTTATTAGGTTTGTCTCAATTCAAAGTCCATGTCTTGCTGCTGGACTGGTAGCCTCCTTGCTAACCAAACACATGATTTGGAGCAGGTTGCTTTCACCGTTGCACGTCAGCGCCCATGACTTTCAGATAAGGGATAATGATCTGTTCCTTTCCTGCCATAAAGGCAAATAATGAGATGCACATGGTAGTTCTCTAGGGTACCAATGTAGTCACTGTAAGTACCCTGATGCAGTGCATACTAATAATTATAATTTAATCACCAAACTGAGAAAATATAAAATTTCATCACAGCAATGGTTTAGTTTGTATGTTATAGGAAGTAGTGCTGGCTATTCTCAAACTTGCATGGTATTCTCTGATTTCTGGACTCAGGTCCCTTTAGAGGTGCTGCCCGCACAGATGAAAAGAGGGAGGCAGGAGTCTGACTACTGACCCTATTTAGAGAACACTTGTAAAATGCGTGTCAGCTGCATCTTCTGAGAAAATTAGAAATCAAATCCTTGAGCCAAACAGGGATTGCATTTGTACATTTTAACCTTAGCACAAATTGCCACTAGCGAGGCCTCTGGTTTCCTTAGTAACCCTTGCCCAATAAGCATTTATGGGAAAGTGTCCTAATGTTAGTGTTGTAGAAGGACACCTGTAATGTTCACTGGACTGAAGATTCACTTCTATGGTCCAGAGGACATAGTGGTTGAGCTTCCTAATGGCCAATGAACTGCCTCTTGTGGGAGAGCACAGACCCAATGTGAGATCTGCAACTCAGACCACTGTGCTCATTTCTTTAGCTGGAAAACAGGGTGCTTCCCCGAGAATGCAGGGGAAAGGAATACTTTCACTGAAGCCAAAGGGCAATAGAAATCCATTGTACTTTCTAACAAACTGACACTGTTGAGTAAGCCAACGGAGTTCCAGATTCCCCTGCAGGCAAGAATAAGTACAGACTTTTCCTGTCACTGAATAATAAAAACTAATGAAAAGGAACACACAAAGTGTAGTTTCCCTTTAGGGAGATTTCAGTAGATGGATTATTGTGCAAAGAACGACCTTCAACTAAATTGAGAGAGCACTAAAGACTGGACTTCCTACAAGCCAGCTATTTTGCAGAAGTAAGCAATAGCATCTTTCTTAAGGGTTTACTGAAGGACGGCTTCTATAGAGCTTGACTATTTGAAGGACATGCACAACTCTAAAATAACCTAAGCTAAAGTAGCAAACATCTGTAGCTGACAAGAAGCATCCAAGTATTCCATCCTGTTCTGTGGTGTCCTAGGCACCCTACAGTGCCTGGGAGAGGAGGGTGGATCGCCACCAGCAAGAACGCCAACACTTGTGGTCACCCTCTTATAGGGCAGGCAATGATGGACATGCACAGCCTGCAGAAGAAATGACACTGCTGGGAGCAGTGCTGGGAATTAGTCCTTCACAGCTGTGGGATGCCAAGCAAAATTGAAATCCAGCCATCATGGGACATGTTGAAATCAGTAGGTGTATATAAATCTCTAAATGATTACTTTGGCCAGGTGGAAAAAGGTTCCATTTATTGCTTGCTGTATGTAGGAAGTTTAGTTTATTACACCGAGGGGGAAAGATTTAAAATAAGGTATTTTTTTTCATATACACTAAGGCTGTTATCCAAGAATAGCATAAGAGAGGACAGTCACAACTCCAAAAAGAGTGTCTTGGCCTACCTCTTGGCTCCTGACAATAGGTGGGCCAAAATAAGTGACTTCAGCAGCATGTGCTCACTGTCTTCTATTATTTCAATGGCTAACCTTACACAGCATTTTACTTGTTATGGTTTCAGACAGTGATTTATATGTTTATTTACATATGAACACAAATTCAAGTTTGGTTCCAAAACGTTCTGACTATCTGCTAGGAAGAGTATAATGGGAATTACTGAAAAATATCATAAACTAATCCATAAAGGAGACTGTATTAAAATGCTTCCTCTTTTAATCCTCAGTCTGTCTCCTTCCCCTACTTGGAAAACTCCTAATCATCCCTCAAAGTCTACTATATTATCCTCTTTTAAAGGTTTCTCCAGCTCCGTAAACATAGTTCAATGCTCTTACTTTTTTTATACCATCTTCATCACATTTTATGATGTTTCTGTTGACCTATCTTTATCTTCCCACCTGAATCTTTTCAGAAGGAAGCTATATCATTAATAAAACTCTGCAATGAGACTACCTATGCTCAAACCCTGGTGTCACAGCTGTGTGACCTCAGGCACAATCCTTGTTGTCATCTGTAAAAATGAGGAAAATGAAAATATCTACTTGTTAATTATTGCAAGGATTAAATAAGATGATACATACAAAGTTCTTTGATTATCACCAGTTAAGTGTTTACCATTATTTTTTAATATTGTCATTGTATTGCTTAGTGTCAGGCATAGTACAGATTCACTACAATTGTGTAACAAAGGAAAAAATTTCATAACAAATATGCACTTATTTCTAAAGTGTTTCTTTATCAGTTCTCCAGACAATTACACTTAAATAAAGAACACACATGATGAGAGTAGGGACTGATCTTGCATGTTCCCTAATCCCAAATTAGCCTCCACTTATTTCCAAAAATATTTTTTAAAAAATCAAGAATATTTGTACACATGCTTATTTATACCCTGTAGAGTTCTGAAATAATTCAGGCAAGAAACAGTGGATATGGTTGGCCAGGTATGTATTAAATGACTTCCTTCAGAAACAGCCCCAGAAGAAGTAAGAATGAATCTGTTTCTTCTTTGCTGTAAACCCCGTCACTGACCTCCCTGTGTTCTAGTCACAGACACCTGGTGCTCCACCCTGCGCTGCCTCCCACACTCACCTGTCTGGCAGCAACTACCCCAGAAAAGACTTCAACATATGCCCAAGGAGCAGGGACCCAGGCAAATGTGTAGGGAATGGGTGTCCAAGCAAAGCAGTCCCCTCATCCTGAGAAGGATCCCAGGTAGCAAAGATTACAACCCTTTGAAAATCTAACTGAATGGTATTTGTTCATTCGAATAATATTGAGAAACTATAAAGCTCTGGTGCTATTTCAGGGACTAGCAATCTAACCGTGAACCATCAGAAAGCAAAAATAACTAAGTGGACCTGTAATGAAATGAAGTCTATTAGAAGGTAACTGGAGACTAACAAAACTGAAAAGAGGGTGAAATGGTCCCAGAAGAAAGGGCAGGAGATATGCAGTTTAAAGTTGGAGTATGAGGGAAGGGCCCATGTGTATAGTGGAGTGCAATGAATGTTGATGTTCACTCCAAATTTATATGTTAAAACCCTAATCCCAATATTATGATGTTTAGAGGTGTGGCCTTTGGGAAGTAATTAAGTCATGAAGGTGGAGCCCTCATAAATGGGATTAGTGCCTTTATAAGAAGATGTGTGAGAGCTATGGTACTCTTTCCCGGCCCTGCAAGGATGCAGTGAAAAGTAGCCATCTGCAAACTAGAGATCTCTCACTGGAGCTGACCACCCTGGCACCTGATCTCACCCTCCAGCCTCCAGAACTGTGAGACATAAATGTCTGTTGCTTATGCCACCCAATCTATGGTAATTTTTTATAGCAGGTTGAACAGACTGAGACAATGTATGTGAAGCACATATGTTGAAGAGCTTTTGTATTTTTGGAAATAGGTCCTGTTCTTCTTTTGTATAACTTATTTCATGGAAAGGGAACACTCTTAAACATTTGTCTATTGAAAAAAACTTTTGAAAATCAAGGCATATTTTTCCATTACTTTTCTACTCTATAGATATAAACTCCTTAGTCATAAAAGACCCCAAGAAAAATATAAAATGGAACTTAAAAACTCACTAAAATTTAAGTTTATATTTATTAGCTGTCCATTAATAATTCTCAATGAAAATCACAAAATGTAAAATAACAAATTATTTTATGTTTAGGATTCCTTAATAAACAAAGGGGATGTCTTTTAAAATCCCTGATCACTTAGATGAAGAAAACACCCTAAACTAAAAAGCTATTCAAATTCATCACTTCCTCCAGGTCACAAAAAATTCTCTGTGTGCATAAAGTTTCAATTTCTAAGCATTTGAAAGTCATTTAAAGTTTTTAAATATGAATATACTGATCTCTGATGATAAAGTGAGTCTCAAAATTCATCAGCAGCAACAATTCAAACTATTACTGGAAATGATTTAACAGTGTACATTTGGAACATACAGAGTTTTTTTGTTTTTTGTTTTTTTAATAATGGAAGTTGGTTAATATAACTCCTATTTTCATTAGTGTGTCATCAACTTTAAATTGCCTTGCAGTCACCTAGTGCTTGTTAAAAATGCAAAATGCTGTTTCCAGTCCTAAGATGTAAATTTGAAAAACAGAACCAAGAAATATGTATGAGAATCACATACCCTGGAGATTCAGGTCCCACAAGTCCCTAGACAGAAAACTGTAGTCCCTAAAATGCAACAGACTGACAATGACCAGAGGGGAGGGGTAAAGGAGAAAGGAGGAAAGAAGGGAAGGGTTTAGTCAAGGAACTAATATAAATGACCCACAGACATGGACAACAAGGTGGGGATTGACTGTGGGAGACGGGATGGGCTGGGTAGGGCAGGGGAGAGCAATGGGGGGGGGGGCAACTGTTATACAACAACAATAAATTTATAAGAATAAAAAATAAGATAAGAAAACAGAAAAATCCACTTCCATGTAATAAAGTATCAATACACTGTACACAAAGCCTGTGAATATTTCCATACATTTTGATTAGAAGTGGCTTGAAAATGAACAATCCATGTGTACTTTAACTTATAAATCTCATTGGAGATTATCAGCAGGTCAATGTTAGGAAAGGCACCTCTTCCCCATGCTTTGGTTTCCATGACAACACATTTTCTCTAAACCATCGCGGTATCATTTGACCCTCACTTCCTCCCACCTTGTGGAAGAATGATTTATGTGGTTGGTAAATTTAGGAAAGATAATGTTTCTGCTCTCCTCAGTTTTTCCATTTTGTCCTTCTGGGAGCAAATGGTCCACAAGAAGAACCCTTTCTCCTCTGTTCCTCCAATCCCAGTCTCCCCTGGGCAGCACTGCCATTCCAAGACCATGGGTTGAGGGGTCCAATCCTGGGCAACACTGCCTGGCACTAAGCAGTTGTGTCTGCCTGATTCTAACCTACCATCAGGTCCCTGGGCCTGTCACACTGGGATACAGCCTCCCACCTGGCTTCCCTCACCAGCAGACTCATTTTGTCCTCCTCCTCCTGCTGCTTTGTCTTAGCTCTAAGTCATTCAGAACTGGGTCAGGTAAAGGGGATGTTATGTTTGGTTTCTTTCAAACCCCTGATAGTCAGAACAAAAGCTATTGTCAGATAAACAAGCAGACAGCAGAGTAACAAGATTGGTCATCACTGCAAACACTGAAACCAACAAGCTATGTTTGCCCCATTTCAGCTAAAACAAGTCTAAAAAGATTGATTTATTTTATCTTTTATTCATTCAATAGAAAACAGAAAAATCTAGAAGTAAAAATTCTTACTATTCAAAGCACATGGTGAAATACTAAAAAATACATAAAAAATTTATAGAGTGCTAATATGATTTATAATGACTTTGCAATTTCAGCTTTAAGACATTGACTCAAATCTCTTAAGTTTCATTCAACCTATCCATTATCAATCTGGTTTGAATTCATAATAAAATTACATCCCTGCCTGGTGTGACTCAGTGGATTGGCACCAGCCTGTAAACCCAAAGGTTGCTGGTTCGATTCCCAGCCAGGGTACATAACCAGGCAGCAAGCCAGGTCTCCAGAGAGGTCCATAGCTGGAGGCAGGTGAAAGGCAACCATACATTATGTTTCTCTTCCTTTCTTCCTCCCTGCCTATCCTTTTCTCTGAAAATAATGAATAAAATCTTAAAAGTAAAATAAAATAAAATTATAAACATTTAGTTAAAATATTTTGACAGAACATCATTGGGAATTCATTTAATTTCTTTGACCTTTGGCTTATGCATCTATAAAATGGGTCTAAAGTTGGGACAAAACTGAAATGGGAGTACATATCATAGTGACTTATATATAATAAAATAATATGCCATTATAAATTATTACTATATTTTTTGTGCATTAGTATTTACATTATTCAGGAAACTAATTTTTTTTTCACTCAAGAATCATGTAACTCTGTTACATGGATTTCTTCAGGGTAAAAACCACTGACTTATTGATGAAATCCTACATGTACCAAGGACATGCTAAGTGTTCTCTGTATAATTAAGGAACATTAGCGCACACTTGCTATACTCAGGAAGCTTTTGCTCAACAGGAGAGATGCAACAAGCACACTCAGGGCACAAAAAGTGATTTTACTTAAAGAGAAGAGAGAAACATCGATGCATGGCTATCTCTTGTGTGCCCTGACTAGGAATAATAAAATGGGTGACCCTTTTGTTTGCAGGTCTGTGCTCATTCCACTGAGCCACACCAGGGTGTGAATAGGCTTGATTTTAAAGACAGTTTTGACTCATGTGGATGGAAGAGAATAGGCAGGACTTCAGGGGTGACAAACACATGGGCAGGGCTGGGGAGCCTGGCAAGTTGATTTCCTGCTCCTGGATCAGCTCACTAAGCATTGTTCTGCTTCTTCAAGGTGAACAAGGGGGTAGCTAACCTCTCAACTATAGTTTGTGTTCAGAATATGGCAAAAGCCTGGTTTAAAAAAGTTTCCGTAAAAACATCTTTCAATTGCTTTAAGCAATTGTCCAAGTTGTTATACTCTTAATCTCAAAACAGTTGAGTATGTATTATTATACAGTGCTACAGAACTGCTATTATATTACATCTCATTTATATTACAGAGACTTCCAGGACTAAGAGAAATATATATCTTTGTCTTAAGCCACCCAGCCTGTGGTAATTTGTTATAGAAGCTTGAACAGACTAAGATGATATATATGAAGTACATATATCAAAGATATTCTATATTTCTGAAAATCATTTCTGCTCTTCTGTGGTATAACTTATTTAATAAGGAACCTTTTTAAATGTTTGACCATTTAATACATTTTGAATATCAAGGAATGTTTTCACTTGAGCCTGTACCTTTGTTTTTTAAATACTTACATATACAAGGCCCTTAGCTCTTAGTTTTTATAAGAATCCAGTAACAGTCTGTTGTAACTTTATATAAGAGAAGCTTGAGTGTTAAAAACTGAAATGACTTGTCCAAAATCACGTCTTGTAAATGGTGTTGTAAGAATTCAAACCCACTATGACCTGACTACCGTACATAGGCTATCTCTGGCCACACCATTCATTAATGGGGGTAAAAATTAGATTTTGCCACTAAGTTAAGAAGTATCCTAGCCATAGCTAAAATATGTGGTTCATATATTTCATAATCTGATATCATTATCCTTTATAAACTATATAATCACTAGTAAAAAATGTATTGCTCTGGCAACATTCAAAGGAAAATGCACTTCATACTGAGTTGAGCAAGAAGAGTATTTTCTTTGACAATAATTAATGAATTGCTCTGGTCTTCATCCCTTTCTCTGATAATTTTCAGAGAAATTCAGATACATAGCTACTCAGTGTGTCACAAAAATCATCCTGAACCATTTGATGTTTACTACATTCTTTCCTCCATGAGCAGTAATGTTGTGAATATTGACTGTACTTAAAGTGCTTAGTTGATACCATGAAAATAAACATTTTTGCCTTATTCAAAACACCCAATCTTTTTTGCCTTGGAAGGAAAAACAGAGCTATTATGGAGTATTAGTTGGTGAGACAGAATAGGGCCAAGCCCATTGTCCAGGATCTTAATTTGTAGAGTAAGGCATTTATCATTATGTTAGAAAATAATTAAGGATCTTAATTAGGAGGCCCGTTACATAAATATTCTTTAGTAGCAGGTGAATTAGGAAGGAAAGAGAACTCCCTCATTTGTTTTCTTTATTTCAAGACAAATTTTAAATAATTCTATTTAGCCAAAGGGAAAGTAGAGAGGAGGAAATAAAAATGTTAATGAAGTTTAATTTCTAACCCTCTACTTGGGATTAGCCTCTGCTGTTTCCCACCAGAATTAAATGTGAATCTATATTCAGGATCATGCACACAAGGAAACAAAACAAGGACAGGATAGCCAGACTTAGACAATTCCTGTCCAATATTCCTGCCTATACCTGGGTTTGGCCTTAGACAGATACTCTTGGTATCTCAAAATCCATCATGCACTTGATACATCCATCAGTAAGCTTTCTATGGCTTATTATGCAATCTACACACCACATCTAAGAGCAAAGAACATGATTATAAGAAAAGATTGCTCTGGCTGGTGGCACAGTGGATAAGTGACTGGCTTGCAAAACCAAAGGTTGCTGGTTTGATTCCCAGCCAGGGCACATAACCAGGTTGCAAGCCAGGTCTCCAGCCAGGTCTGTAGCTGGAGTCAGGTGAAAGGGAACCATACATTGATGTTCCTCTCCCTCTCTGCCTTCCTCTTTTCCATTCTTTCTAAAAATAATAAATAAAATCTTAAAAATAATAAAAAAAGAAAAGATCACTAGTGACACCACTTTTAATAAAATGAGTGAAAGAGGTACTCATAGTATAGATGTCATGGCATAAAGTCTCAAACAACCCACATTCACTTGAAAAACTTCCCTTCCTTTCCAGCCAAAGAAAATTTAGAGAAACTTTCTTCAAATAATTATTTGACATTTCAGTTGTTTCCCAAAGAACAGACATATTAAGGTCTCTTCAGAGTGTGATAGGATGGAATTTGTCTTAGTGGAAAAATTTCTTCACTCACCTTTAGCCAGTCATTATGGCAAGAATAGTTTTTATTATTGTACAATGTGTGTATTTGAAATATATTAGCTAGTCAGGTCAACTCTCAACTTCATAAAAATTTTGCAACCACAGCATTTCTTTGCTGATCTTGCATTTTTCCTCAAATGCACCTATAAAATGCTAAGCTATATGTTAGTTTAATTGTTGATATATTGTAAGAGTTATACAACAATACTTAGGAGGTCACCTTACTATTTTTGAGCATTATAATTTTACTCTAAAATATTGTTAGAGACCCAGAGCTATCATGCAAAATTTTAATGAGGTACATTTTCAGAAAGAGTTTCAGCTATGCAACCACTATTGTCATGAAGGAAAGCATTTGACTAATTCCTCCTGTGTCTGCTTGAACATTTGCAATAACAGGATGAAATTAATCCTGCTTTCACTCAGGTGATGTTTAGAAGCCTCTGCTAATTTCTTCTTCAATGCACCAGTGATATATAAGAGTGGCCAAACAGAGTGAAGACACATGTGGAATTCTGGTATTTGTTCAGTTGCCTTAGTCTTCTAATTATTTTATCTGTTTTCTTCTGTAAGTTATTTAAATTTGGAATCACATAACTAATTAACCTCATTGCTGCCAGGTCTTCAATATTCTGTTTATTTGTTAGAGAATTTCTGCGAGCAGGTCATTAATAACCATGAGTTTACTGACATATAAAGTCACTCATGTCACTTAATTGACTCAAAAGAATGTCTGAAAAAGTACTTGACCACAAACATACTATCTTGATTTTACTAATTCATATATCGTAGAAATTTAGAAAAAAATTAGCACTTACATGGAAGGTTAAGTGGAAAGAACACAAGCTCCTGCTTTTGAAGTTTGTAGCCCGTTCCCATTCTATCTACAGTTTGGTTGCTCACAAGCAAGACAAATTATTTAGTCCCTGTGAACAAATTTCTTCACCTACAAAAGCAGACATAGAGCATATCTATGGACCATCTGAGATGTGGTAGAACCCAACCTTGTATAAGTTGCAACATAAAATATTCAGAACCAGCATAATGAAAATTAAGGTTTCGGCAGCTTTGTTCACAATGCCTGAGATCCTGTCTTTCAGTAGTTATGTAAGAAGAGGGAGATTGAAATCCTTATTGGAAAATTTAGGTTACAACATGGTGTGTGCCTTGTCTCCAAATTACTCTGTTTCAAAGTCCCTCTACAAATTTGAAGATCTATGAAAATCTATGAAGTTGGCACTGTGGTGATCTCCATCTGATACAAGAGGAAACAGGTTCAGAGAGGTTTGGTGGTTTGCATAGGACCCACAGCCAGCATGCTACAGGGTCAGAATTTGACATTTGCTGTCTATTTTCAAGGTTCAGTGTTTCCTCAGAGTTATTCTGGCTCTACAGCCAAGCTAAATCATACACTAATGAAGGGACTTGGTGTGATTCATTCCTTAACATGACCTACAATATGAGAGAATCTGACCGGATAGACATTCATATCTTCCTGATCAAAATACCTATTATTCTTGGCTCCAGACTTTGTCACATGAACAAAATATGCCAGACTTTATTTGAGGTGCACCTTTAAATTCATCCAAGTGAAATGCATCAATTAAAAAGGCTCAGGAAGTATTTGAATGTATACAGCAACGGTTGGTGCATGACAATTTCCTCCTAAATCCATTTAGACTTAGCAATTACTTCATCTAGTGCAGGACTATGTCATTTATTCTCTGTCAATAAATAAACTGATGCCTACTAAGCACCATTCTTGGTTGAGATAGGCATGATGATCTGTGAAAGGCTGATACCATTGTGATCCACAAGAGAACAGAACAGGAAGACCGTGTTCAAGCTACAATGTGAATTGCTTGTCTGCACAAAATTAAGATTCCTAAGGTTGGTTTAAAAGACATTAGCAGTCTATCCTTAAGATATGGTTTCTTAACATTGAACTTTTCAACATGGTCCTTGTTGTCCATCTTCAAAATGTTCCCATAATAACACATAGTGACAGTGGAGTAAGCACAAACCATTTGGCATTCCTACCTTTCAGTGGAGTAGGCAAATGTGTGTGACCCATTTGGAAAGTGATATAACCTCACATTTACATCAAGAGATTTGGAAACAGTATATACGCTTATTCCATTAATTCTTCTTCTAATACCCTATCCAAAGAACATAATTCTAAATCTATAAGCAACTCTACCCACAGAGATTTTATTACAGAATTTTTCAAGTGCTGAAAAAATGCAAATAACTTATATGTCATAGAATCAGGATAACCAAATAATAGCACATAATTTATAGAATATAACACAGGCTTTAAAATATTTATGAAGGATCTGTGATCCAATATAAAAATACTTATACTCTAATATTGTACTTAAAGCAAAATAAAATTTTATGATACATACAGTATTACCAAGTTTAAAGGAACAAATCTCCATGTAGAAAAAAACAAAACGTAATTTTTTTAAATAAAAATATTACCAGTGGTTATTTTTTGAATGATGGAACTACAGGCACTGTCTGCATATTTTGGTATTTTTCTATATTTACAAACTTTCCATAGTGATTCCTTATTACTTTTGTCATGAAAAAATATACCTATTTCCAACACTCAGTTTTTGGTTTTCAATGATTTTCAATAATGGTAGGTTATTTTATACTTAAATTCCATTCAATGATTTATGAATATATGTACCTAAAAAGTCTTACAAGTTGTGTTTGACCATACACCTCAATCAGTTAGTTCTTAACGTGGAGCGAGGTGATTCTGCCTGACCCCCCTTTGATATATTCAGCAGCACCTGAAGACAGTGTTGGTTGTCACAATTTGGGAAAAAGAGCTACTGGCATTTGATAGGTAGAGTCCCAGGATACTACCAGTCAGTGTATAACACAAAGGGCAGCACTCACACAAAAAATTATTATTTAACTCAAGACTGCTGAGGTTGAGAAACTCTGACTAAAATAATAGTTTAAATTGATATTAACTCAAAACTTCCACAGAAACTCTGAGAAGTTTATTGCTAGGACCTCTGAATAGACATACCTATCAACTGTCTACCCTCCATCCACTCACTCCAACAAGGGGAGATACAGAGATAAGTGCTCTACCTATGTGGTACTTGAATTAGTGAAAGGGACAGACATAGAAATCAAAAATTTAATGTAGTTTGAAGTGCTAAGATTAAGTGCTTTGGGATAATGGAAATGGGCACTTAATCCAACAAGGTGGTTCAAGGGAGGCTTTCTGGAACAGATGAATCCTGAGCTGAGCTTAAAAGATAAGAAGGAGTTAATCAGGTGAAGACCAATGTGACTGGTATTTTAGACAAAGGTACATTTGCACTAAAAACGAAGGCATGAAGCATGGAAAAACATGCAGTGCTTGCGGAAGGATGATGTGATTGCGTGGAGCATAAAATGGGTACAGTGGAGTGTGGGGAGAGGACAGCAGGGCTTGAGGAAGAGTGTCTCTTTCTGCCTGAGGAAGACCAGACATGCTTCTCAGAGAGGGAAGAAGGTAAACTAAGAGTTGAAGGTTGAAAAGATGTTTCTAGAAATCGGAGGAGGAGATGAAATTCTGGAAGAGAGAATAGTCTACATAAAATAATAGTAGCTGGAGGCAACATGAGGTTTTTGGGGACCCTGAAGTTGGGTTAAGGAGAAGAAAGGAGACATGACCAGAGGTGGATTGAACAGGTAGGTACTGATCTGGTCTTCATCCTTTGTATCACTGCAGAGACATGGATGTTTTGTTTTGTAGGTGATAGAGGAGAATCTTGAACATGAGCTCAGTCCTCATGATTTAAAAAAGTTTTCTTGTGGCAATATGAAAGCAGATTGGATGGGGATAAGGTTAAAATGAGACAAGTATATTGATGCAAATAGACAATCCATCAAAGTTGCAGCTGACAAGTATATGTTGAGGCTCTAGGATATACTTTGTACTGCTCTGAATACTGTGGAAGTACAAAGAAACTTTACTCAGTATGGAGTAAAGTGGCCCCTTTTTTCTAGCTGGGAAGAAAATAATGAAGTGATTTTGAGAACAGTGCATGAAAGTTTCATATTATAAAATGCCATAGTATCATACAACATATATCAGGACTCACTGAATGAAAATCAGGGAAGAAAGGTGGTATTATATGAGAGAGGGTAGGTTTTGATCTGAGCTGATATGGGGAAATATAAATAGCATTTGGGTAAGAAAAGACATTGTGGGAGAAAAGAGAATACTGTGAACCAGTAGTTAGAAATTGGGACCAACATGTCGTGTCCTTGAAGATGTGAAGCTAGGTTTTATCGACTATCAGTTTCCCAAGGATACACAATGCTGAGTGCTAAACGAATCACTGTGATTCAGCTCAAAGATCACCTTGATGAGTGTCCATCTGATGCTCCAAACAGACCTGGCCAGTCTCTGCTTTCTGTCCTCCCCAACCTTGCACAGATGTGAAACCAGGGCAATTTACTAACCCAATTTGTTTTTATGTTCATTTGTATGTAAGCCCCTCTTAGCTGAAACTATGTGTTTAATTTGCAATTACTAGCACAGTGGGCACGCAGATCACATTTAACAACCCTTCCTTTATGGATGATTGCATGAATGACCATGTTTACTAACAGGTACAATAAATGTGAAGATCAAAGATAAAAATAACACTGGAAGTAATACCCAGTATTTGTTGAATCTGTATGCCCAACACTGTGCTAAGCATGACTTGAACAAATCACACTTAATTTACTTCTTATTATAAGCCTACCAAGTAAGTACTATTATTGTCCCCATTTTGCATATGAGAGAACTGAAGTTCAGGGCAGTTATGTATACTTTGTCCAACATCACGTGGACTGAAGAAAGCAGAACTGTTAACTGACTTCAAATCTGCCTCTCTTCAAAGAATATTAACTTACCTAGCACATAAATATTTTTCATTTTCAGGAGAACTCAAAAGACTCAATGTAATATAATACTCTGAGGACCAGTTTACTTTGAAAAGTTGAAATGTGTCCTCAACACTCCTACTAGAAAAGGGTTTATAACCTTAATGAAAAGGGGATATGATTCCATCTTGGCTGAGAGGCAGTGAAACCTAAAATGAAAATCAATAAGACAGGATGACCCAAAATCATCCTGTCTAGCCCTGACATTATTCACTTTGTGACAAAATTATATGGATGACTTAACTTATATAACAACCTTAACTGGCCTACACATATGGGGTTAGGGAAAGGGAAGACAGTATTTTTTCTCCATTTTTATAGGGAAGACATTTTATTGAACAAATACATGCAGGCTAATTCAAATCACTTGCTAATTGGACAGATAATTCCATTAACCCCAAAAGAGGTACTAGACTCTCATCTATGCAGTGAGATCAAAAAAATCTAGATAAGTTTCCCAAATGCAGTATGTCACCAATCTGAGGCCTCTTCTCAATGGGTTTCTTTATTGTCAACTTTTAGTATAGAGGTTGGCAAATTACAACAACAGGCCAAATCTAGCCTGCTACCTGTTGCTGTATGATCTTTGAGCTAAGCATTATTTTACATTTACAAAGGTTAAAAAATAAAGTAGTGACCCCTAAAAATTGTATGAGATTTAGGTTTAAGTGTCCATAAGTAAAGTATTATTAGGGCATAGCCAGAATTAGTCATTTGTGTGCCTCTTGTGCCACACAACAGAGGAGACTTGACAGCAAGCTGCAAGGCCCACAAGCCTAAAATACTTACTATAGGACAAGTTGGAAAACCCTTATTCTACAATAAAGCTCTTCAGGGGTCAAAGAACTCAGTGAAGAACACATTGCAAACATCATGGGTTTGGCCATGCAGATTTATTATCTAACTCAGTGGTTCTCAAATGGTGGTCCTTGGACCAGTAGCAGCAGCCTAAACTGAGAAATGATTAAAAATGCAAATTCTCAGACCCTAACATAGATGTATTGAATTAGAAACTTTTACAATGAGGCCCATCAATCTGTGTTCTAATATGTCTTCGAGGTGACAATGATACAGGTAAAGTTTGAGAACCACAGGTATAACTCAAATAATTTGCACAAATTACCCTATCCCAACATAATTACAAGAAGGAAATTTATTGGTTCTTATTTATACTCCAAGCACTGAGCTAGACATTTTCCTTATACTTTTGTATTCCCTATAACAACCTGGAAAGGTTGGGTTTATTAGCCTTAATTTACAGAAAAAGAAACTCAAGCTCAGGAAGGTAAAGTAACTTGTTTAAAGTTACCAATTAGGATTTACAAGCAGGTTTGTCTGCTGTGTAGCCTATGCACCTGCCCCTCACCTTACTCTGCCTGCTTCCCCATCATGTATGAGAGCAAAGAAGCTTCTGGCATCCTGAGGGAGCTTCCCTGGTTTATCACCTAAGCCTTGGCATTCTCTCATTGAATAGAAACAATTTTACAAAATATTAGTATCAGACAAGACCACTCTACAAATGATCAAGATAAAAACAATACCACAAAAACATAAACTTTGTTTAAACCACAAGAATGACCAAAGAGTCCACATCATAGCTGGTTAGCTTGCTTTCTTGCTAAATACAGCTTTGGCTTCTTTCTCGTCTTCAGTACTTCTAGATACCATTTAAGATATCTATTCTTAGAATGTTTCTGGCTTCTAGACCTCATCTAATGCAGAGCAAAGCCCTACTTCCTAAATCATAAATCCCACAACACTAGCTCAAATCCCATAAATTCTTTCTAACACCCCATTACTGAAATGACCCTCCCAGTTCTTCATGGTGTGTTTTTCCTCTGCAAAGAGTATCAAAGCCACATTGTTCAAACACGGGTGTGTTCCTGGTGATATTTGCCTGGTGGTCATTGAAATGTACAGTCCCTTGAAATGTAGTACTCATCTTTTCTCCCTCTTAAGATTCTAGCTCTCTGGTTCCAGCTGGGTTGGGGAAGGAGCTCTCAACATAAGCAAAACTGAAAAAGAATAGTTCCCAAAACAATCAGGATCAAACACATTGTCAGGTCCAGAGCAGACACCTGGTATCTCAAATGGATTAATGAACTCTTTAGAAACCACCTGATTACGAACAATGACTTCAGGAAGCTGCTTTGTTTTTCAAAAAATTGCAGTTTAAACTCCTATTTTTAGCTTCCAGTTTTTTCCTGTTAAAGCCTTTTGATCCTTCAACTCCTCAGATTTCAACTGGCACCATCTTCAAGCAACCTTTCCTGACAGCTTCCAACTAGATGGGCTGGCACTTCTCCTGAGTTTTCTCAAACCTTCACTTCCTCTCACCAGACTCTTTAAGCCTTGTCTTAGTTATTCATGAGCAGTTTGGTCTCTCACGACTTTGAAATTTCTTAAGGATAGTAAAATGCCCTCATGCCCACTATTCCCTTTCATGTAGCAGGAGCATAACACATGTTGGTTCAGTTTTAGTCAGAAACCTAAGGGTCTTTTTTCCAGTTATGAAATGAAAAGCACTACTTTCTCAGCCAAATCACAGTCCATTTAAGCTGAGTTTTTTTTCATCTCCCTGCTGGATGTCTCATTTGAAATTATTTCCCAGGACCATGGGGTTCTAATGAACAGCTGCCCCTGATGCCTTTGGAGTGCGGGTGTTTCTAATTTTGATATGGAATCTTACTACTGGGGAAAAAAAAAAGTAGAAATCATAATCAACTAATCGACAGTCTTAGGCCACTGAGGAGACTTGAAAGAGGCACGGGAGCCCTTAAATTATGTAGCTTTAGTGGAAATGCACTGGCTTTCATACTGAGAAATGAGAGGAAATGATGCTCATGCCTCAATTTTTCAAGCATCACCTATACACCAAGTATTATGTTAGACAAGAGGGTTAATTATATAATCAAAGAGAAGAAAAAAACTGTATCAATTATCCTTTACCCTTTATTAGTTATTTTTCCTGGAATTCTACCTGATGTACCATGTCCCTATGTGGAACTTGTACAAGTGCCTTTCCTTCATCTGACTTCGATAAATTTCTCTTCATCCATCAAAACCCAGCTTAGAAGCCAATTCCTCCAGGTGATTTCTGATTACTTCTGTCTCTTCCTCTTGGACTTAACTGCTTTTCATTTTTCTATCTTAACCTGACTGTATTAGTCTATCTACCAAGATATACTGCATTTTCTTTATTTGTATTTCCCATCTCCTTATACAACTGAGAGTTTCTTGAGAATAGTGACTATCTTTAATTCATCTTTGTATCCTGGGCTTAACAAAGAATCCAGCATATTTTACATAAGAAAGAAAACTATTTTTTAAGTATTAGCCATTGATGAAACACAAATATCAAAGCATTGGGAATTATTAAAGCTATATGGTGGTACAAGGAAGTTCCCTATGCTATTCTCTATGCTTTTGTGCATACCATTCTCCAAAATGAAAATTTCATGATAATTGAAGACTTTATAAGATGTGAGCTATCTCCATCAGAATTTTAAAGTTCCCACCATAAATGGAGCTTCTATAGCTACAACTATATGTGTCCCACATTTCATTGTTTTGCTCATGAGAAATATATTTAAATCCAAACATGTTGCTCTGAAATAAAACACAATTATGCCATGTTAGAACAGGTGCAGACCAAGAATACTTTGTTAAAGATGAATTTCTGGAAAACCTGGAAATTGACCATTTATGCTAAGTATTTTATTCAGAATGGTGCTTTATGGATTTTTGCCTTTGTTTGTTTCTCAGCTAAATTGTTCCAGAAACATAACTGGAGCCTCTATTTTACTCCCTTACCTCTGAACACATCTTCACGTACCTCCCCCTCTGGTTGACCCACCTAAAACACAGGTCTGTCCCCCTGCAACCCAAGTGACTGCTTCAGCCACATTTCCCATATCAATATTCCTATTCCCATGCCGTATAAACCACCACCCTTATCCATGAAGCCACCTCCTGTCAGTGCTTTGGGTCACAATTCTAGCTCTTTGCTTAGCCTAACATGCTTTCTACCCATTCTCCAATTTGGGAAACTTCCACACACAGCAATGTCCTGTTTGACTATTTCTTCTCCATGAAGCCTTCCCTTTCCAGAACTTACCACCCCATCTGCACTTCTACATGCTATTCCTTGGGCTTTATGCCTAGCGCTTGCCCCTTTTGTCTATTTGGTAATTAGTCTCCCTTACTAGAAGCAAAGCTTACTGAGGGTACATTTCTTTGAAACTTTCTCAGTTAATGCCTAACAGAGAACTTGCACATATTTAGAATTCAGTAAGCCATATAGTTCCTGCTAAATGATGAAATAATGAGATTAATCTTGTGAGTAGTCCTCCTGTTCCCCTTATGAATAAGTGGATGTGTGTAAAACCTCTAATCATCATATTAAAATCCCATTAGTCATTTTAATCCTCTTTATAAATTGCTTTTGCTTCTTAAACCTTGAATTTCAATTTAAAGAGAATTATTTTTTTAGAAAAGGGATTTATCAAAATTGAAATCTAATTTAGGTAAGAGCACACATGTTTCTCTTAACTCTTTTCTCTCCATAGGTAATTCTCACCATGGTTATAGATGATAATACTTAGGTAACAATGCTTTATCCCAGCACTAATGTGGACCCTCTCATTGTAATAGATTCAGAAGTATTTTTCTTAATTAACCCATGCACAGGTTTCCATTGCAGAAGACACTCTGCAGTAGTACCAGGGAAGAATCATTGCTTCACGAGCACAGAATAAAAGTTCAATGTTGCCTAAAAGAAGCTCAGGTTTCTGCTCTGAGCCTCATCATCTTCCCTTCGCCACCAAAAGGGATGACTACTTTCCTGGCCCTATTCTGAGGCATATTTTGTAGGCAGTGTGGTCTCAGTGTAAAGTTTAGCAATCTGCATTAGGTTGGCTCTTACTGGTCATTTTATCATTTGCAAGTAGGAAGGATGAAGGACTAATCTTTTGTGGTTTGCTTGGTGGGGCCCTTTTTTCTTGTTCCTCCACTTGGCTGGTGATCAAAGAGTCTAAGGGCACTAGTCTGAGAAAACACAGACAGGGGCATAGGCCAGAATTTTCATGATTTTATCAGTCTCACTATTGGATTCTATTTGGACTAGCCATTCATTGACATTAAATATCAGTCACAGATGGTCAAAATTCAGGACACCTTAGAAGTGGTGGTCAGAAGACCACTCAGATTTGTGTTGTTCTAATCCTATCTCTATGATAACTGTTGCTGATCTGGCTTGCTTACTTATACGCCTTACTTGGCTCATACCCTTGGTTGGGGTCAAAGACTTATAGAAATTAAGTGGCTATTATGTGATCTTATTTTGTATAAATGTATATCCCTCAGATATTTCATAGGGTGTTAGTGGACAGTTTAGAAATTCAGAAATTCACCTAATTTTCCACGTATGTTCTCATTAATTCTCTTTCTCAATATTAGAGAAGAGGAATAAATCAAGAGTGTGTTGTAGTAGAAAAAACACATATGATTCACAGTCATTGATTTTGGTCCTGTCTTTGCTCCCAGTTCTTTTGCCTTGTGATATCAGTTAATCTGTCTAGGTCACAGTTATCTCTAATGCCAATCGAGAAAGTGGGGCTAGATCACCATTTTAAAAAATGTACTTCAGAACAAAAAATGACTAATTTTTAAGTAAATATGGGTTATACCTCAAGTATTGTATAACTTATATCCTTGTATTTTAGCATGATCAAGGCTAACACATTGAGTTCAGTTTACCTAGCTTTCTGGACATTTTATATAATATCTATAAATATGTATGTACATCTATATATGTGTGTATACAGAAATATAGGCTCATATATGAATATGGATATTATTTGGATATGAATATGGATATCCAGCCTAAGAAAGATGTCTCAGACTAGCTCAGATTCTATGCTTCCAGTTGGAGAGGTCTGCTTTTCGTATTGTTGGGAATCACATTGGAAGTTTCATCAGAAAACTTTCCACTTTAAGTAACATAAACAGGACTGGAAGAATAAAAGCTGAGTCAATAGCAGGGACCTTAAACTTAGGACACTTGACTTTAACTTTCTGCATCATCAACATGGCAATAAAGAGCTATGTGCTATCCTACAGCGCTATGAAAGTTAACTTCCTCAAATACCTCCATGGTGGCCCTCCTTCCCAGACCACTTCATCAACTTGAGTACAGGGCACTGAAGTTGGGGGCATGACTCAACCAAGCCCAAGGGACAAAAACTAATATGGTGACAACATAAAACCAAAGCAAGTTATTCTGGTCATAAAAATTGAACTTGTTGTATCTATATTTTATTACAACACTCACATTAGTGAGGCAGGGCCCTCAAAATAATGCAGATTATTGAGTAGCACTTAGAGAAGTTTGTTATGCATTGTTCTCCTTCCAGGGAATAAATAAAATCACTATGTAATGTGAGAAAAGGAAGAAACTAACTTCCAAGGCTATATTTAACCGCATTAAAATATTATTCTCATGTATGCCTAAACAGAATTTGTCAGAGAATACTTAAAAAAGTTATGAATATTATGACAGCTTCCAATAGTCATCTACTGGGATAAACAGTTAGAACCCAATGAATGCACTTTGTGGAATCAAAAGACTTTCCGAAGATAAGACACATTGATCATATTAACATATTACCAGAAACAACCTGCATACCAGATGTGTTTTGAGATGATGTCATCTTAGCTGTCAGGTCTTAGTTAGAAAGACTATAGCACATGCAGGCTTAAATATTTCCATCAGCTTCCAACATTATAGACAACATGAGAAGTAGATATTCATAAATAAGGAAACTCGGCAATAAAAAATCATATCCTTTAATGGGAAAGAGTATTAGGAAGTGTCTCAAGAACTCCATTCTTTCACTTGAAAAGAAAGGAGACCTTGGACATGAAGTTGATATTAAATGATAGAAACTAAAATGAGGCCCTGGTTGGTGGCACAGTGGATAAGGTGCCAGCCTGCGAACCCAAAGGTTCCTGGTTCAATTCCCAGCCAGGGCACATAACCAGGTTGCAAACCAGGTCTCCAGGCAGGTCTGTAGCTGGAGGCAAGTGAAAGGCAACCATACATTGATGTCTGTCTCCCTCTCTGACTCTCTCTTCCCCTCTCTCTAAAAATAATAAATAAAATCTTCAAAAAAACTAAAATGATTCAAAGTATGTTATTTCAGTAAAAAAATATTTCATGAAAGAAGCGTGTGTATACACACACTCAAATTGTTATAGCAAAGTTAATCAACATTTTTTTACACTCTCATCTTTGAATAGCAAAATCGATTGGAGTAGTACAATTAATATTAGGTGGATAAAATATTTACCAGTAGCTACAGTGCTGTCTTGTATGTATTATTGGTTCCCAGAAAAATGAGCAAAGTGGCTCACTTGGAATAGTAAATGAAACACTTTTGCTAATTAAGCATCCAAAACACATTTTTGCTAAGCACCCAGTAACTCAATTTTAAACCAAAAGCTGACCCATTTTATATCATAATCAACCACCCAGCTCCACCCCCTGCAGCGCCTAACAATGAGGCTCATGCAGATATTTCACTCACAAGTCAGGCTACTGCTCAAATGATGGAATTATTAATGGAATTAAGGGGTGGTGGCCAGCATGAACTTGACAACCAAAAAAACAGCTGCATTATCACCCCACCATGGAAAGAAAGCTCTCACTTTCCATCTTGGAAACATACTTAACCCATCACATCACCCTCAACTCAAACAGGTTTCAAACAGAAAGACAATGATACAAAACCCCTTCCCTCCCAATGTCAAATATCTGGGTACCCAGACACGCACTGTCGATGACTACGCTGCTCCATGGCAAGTGCCCGTATTTCAAAACTTCCACATTGGTTATCAAACCCCAACTTCTGCAGCGTCTGCGTCCGGTTCTGAACCAGACCTGGCCCAACAACGGCACCCACTGGGAGCGACCACTTTACCTTCCGAAAAATCAATCAGTCCCAGCAAATGAAGCAGCTTCAGAGACGCACATATAATCACAACAATACCCACTGTCTGCAGCCCTTCGGACTCCCACTCGAGAGTCAGCATCTTTCAGGCGGGCAGAGCATCCCCGCCTCGGACCGTCGGAGTGGAGGGAGTTAATGCGAGAATCCCGGCGGAATCGGGCTCCAAACAAAGACTCCTGACGGGGGAAAGTGCTCAGCTTTTCTCAGAAGCACCTGGCCGGGCGGCGACCCCCCGGGGTGAGGACAGAGCTGGGCCGGAGTCCAGCCTCTCATGCTGAAGCTGGCATTTGCCCCCCGGGTCCCCTAACCGCAGCGCGCTGGGTGTAGGGACCTTGCGCAGAGGCAGCCAGCGAGTACTTGGACTTCAGAGCTGCGAAAGAGACAATCTGTTGGGGAGCTGGAGACTTGGCGGGGGGTGGAGAGAAGGGACGCTCCCAGGAAACTTGCCCCGAGAGCACAGCAGGCGCTCCCCGCCGAACCCCAACCCTGCGCTGGGCAGGGCTGCCTGCGCCCTAGTTCGCGCTGTTGGGAGCGCGCGAACGTCCGCTTTCTGCCCTGAGCTTGCACTGCGAGCAGCTCAGCCCCTCTCTTGGGATGTTAGGGAAAAACCAGATTCAGGGGCTGGTGATAGTTTCAGAAAGCCCCCGCGGAAGCCAGTAGTTCAGCTTTAGGGAGAAAAGTGCAGGAGCTAAGAATCCTTGCTTCAGTCCCTGTCACAGGAGAGCATCCACACCACCTCCCACCTGCTGCTCCCCTGGGGCTGTTGGTCTGGTCCTGGCTGACATGTGGGGAAATTGGTTTAGTCCTTATAGTGACACCCTGGCCTGGATGAGGGCGGGGCAGAGCAGGACCCTTGTCAGAGCACGGATGTTGGGTAACTGGCCCCCGAAGGGTGAGTACCACTTGCCCCCTTGAGTCTCTTGCTTCAGTTTGTCTCCAAAGTGAAGTTTCACCAACTTCCCTGAAGATAGGAATCACCCCAGGGTGCCTGGAGTTGGTGTTTTATTATTGCTGTTGTTGCCGCTGTGTAATTTTCTGCAAGACACTTAACCTCTCTGAAAACGGCTTTTATTCTGTGACATTGCAATTATAACCTTGTACTTGAAAGCTTTCTTTACATTTCTCCATTGAAATGGAATTCTGGGAATCCATTATGTCCATAATAATAGTTAATATTTACTGAGCATTGACTACGTGCCCGTCAGTATGAGAGTGATTTATTGACAATTAACTCACTCCCCCCTGCTCATTTTATAGAAGAAACTGAAGTATAAAAAGGTTAATTTACTTGCCTAACCTGGGGGCACAGCATTTAGTAGACAGTAAGTTTCCACTCATTCATTCTTCATTAACATTTATTAACCTGCTACTATGAATGGTCCAAAAGGACAAAATAGCTAATAATGCCCAGACCCATCCTTTGGGGACTGACAGGTTAATAGGGGAGGCAGGCATAAAACTGAACGTGGTCAGTAACCACCCCAGTACTTGAAGACAAGACTTTACCGGGAACACTGGGAGCACAAGAAGGGAAATTTAGCTCTACCTAGGGAAAGGTGGGTGTTGGTAACAGGGAAAAGAATTTGTGGAGGGGTTGCCATCACCAATGGCAGTCTTTTATTATTAGCACAAGCTTTGGGGTAGGTGGACGGGTCAAATCCTGGTTCTGTCACTTGTTTGCTGTGTGATGTTGGAGAAGTCATACCATTTCTGAGTCAGTTTTCTAGGTTCAAGATAAGAAGGTGACTGCTTCTTTCTCATGGTTGGTGTGAGAATTGACTAATCATGGAGAGCAGCACCCAGCCCCGGGTGCCCACCCTGCTCAGCACATGGTGGTTGTGGGATTTTGACAGAACTCTTTAGAGGCTTTGCTGGGCTGAGATGAAATGTGACTGTGGAGAGCAGGACCAATAAAGGTCTGGTCAAGATAGCATAAAGCATAGAAAACAAAGTGGAGTCACTCATGTTAACCAAGATGGCTGCCGGTCAGCCTGACACTTTGGTTCAAGAGGGAAACCACCTAAGTCAGGATAGACACACCTGACAAGGAGACACACCTAAGATATCTGCACATGTGATCAGAACAGCCCTGTCTACAGAGCAGGACCACTCATAGACAGGCTCCTGGGCAAATGCCTCACTTGCCAACAGAAGTGCAGAGACACTTATCAAGGGACACAGAAGGGTGGAGTACACCTCTCAAGGTCTAACCGAGGTGGGTTCCAGGCCACTGCTGAGACAGCCGAGCTCCACACACACACAGAGCTGCTCCACACCATGCGATCTCCTGACTGCTGTGCCACTGGAGACTGCCCTGAGGGACTGAGGACTTCACCTGCCCTTTGCCCACCTGGCCCTGGACATTCTCCCTTGCAAGATGCTGACGGCTCCTTTGCCCGCCGTGCTGTCTCCCAGTCCTGCAGACTGACACTCTGGGACTCGGGTTTGTTATTCCCCAATCCTCTCATGTGATGTTGCTACTGATTGTTTCTGAGTGATTACTATCGTTATTAGGTTATTGTGGATTTGGAGTGAACCTGCGTTAATAAAAGCTGAGTGAACAGCATAGTCACCTATGTTGGCTCCCTGTTATTTCTGGGTGCCAGTGTTATCTGTAGGACTGGTGGTCATACAGGCAGCTCAGTGCTTTCGATTCTTAAGGCCCAGCTCAGATGACCCAAGCCAGGACCAATGGCTGACTTATAGGAAAGACTCTACTGCAAACATATACTGGGGACAGTGACTTTGTTCTTCACTGGCGCTGACACTCCTTTTTGCTCCTGGGCCTAGTTCTTATCTCTCTGCATGAACACATCCTCATCAACCCCACCTACAGGCAATTTTTCTCCTCTGGACACCAGGAATACACTCAGGCCACCATGTTGGCTCTCAGAATGGTGCATTTCATTTCAGATAATAGGTTTATGGGAGATATCTTTCTATCAATCTGCCCAACCACCCGTCCATCTAATACATGTTCTTTATGGTTATGTTAGCAAGCCAGTGAAGGGGAAGCAATTCTCAGTAGTTTATTGGAAAATACATGTCTTAAATAACCTTTCTCTAAAATTCCTGCCAACACAAAGCTATAGAAAGTCAAAAGTTTAAAAAGAAAGTGAC
Organism: Noctilio leporinus; assembly: GCA_004026585.1. NCBI lineage: Eukaryota > Metazoa > Chordata > Mammalia > Chiroptera > Noctilionidae > Noctilio > Noctilio leporinus. The sequence goes on from PVIW01000030.1 coordinate 208,835, forward strand.
AGGAATTAATTGGGTCTCTTTTAATCCTACACAATACCATCTTATTGTTGAAAAATAAAAACTCATGTACGGAATCAGGTGACTTGACCAAGGTCACACCCTTGAAAGTATAGTCCCTGAATTCAAACATTCTTTTGCCTGCTTCCTAAATTTATTCTTCTCCCTTTGCAGATTTCAGCAAACATTTTTCAACTAATCTCTGGATGGACAAAGTTAGGTAAAGTGTTTTAAAATTGCCACACCCATTTACCAAGAAAGAAATTTCAATAATGCTTGGAATTCACATCAATACCTCCAAATAGGACTTTGTTGGTTCTTGGCAGGACTTCCCGTTAAGACAACAGCACTGGTTGGGGATCCACCAGCTGAGAGTCTGGGTGGCTCAGCCCTCCCCTTTCTGTTCCATTCCCTTTACCACTGTTTTTCTGAGCTCTTTCTGTTGCTTTCATATATAGGAGCTCCTGGCTCTTAAAATATACCATGAGCTCTTTTACATATATTTTATAAGGTAATAGTGTCATTCAATAGTTTCTGACAAATAAGGAAATCGGGGAGGCCAAGGGAAGAGTGTTTCCCTAAGGACATTTTGGGAAAAAATAGTTGGCTGCGTATTATTAAAAGAAGTCCAGCCCTGGCTGGTGGCTCAGGGGATAGGCAATGGCCTGTGAACCCAAAGGTCACTAGTTTGATTTCTAGCCAGGGCACATAACCAGACTGCAGGCCAGGTCTCCAGCCAGGTCCGTAGCTAGAGGCAGGTGAAAGGCAACTATGCATTGATGCTTCTCTTCCTTTCTTCCTCCTTCCCTGCCCTTCTCTCTAAAAATAATGAATAAAATATTTTAAAAATCCAAATTGTAGCTCTATCACTTTGTTATAGTGACTTGCAAGCTCCTGCCCTTTATGTTGTATTAAAACACTTCCTGGCTTTTTCTCCTACTTCCCAAAGCCATACCTTTATGTTGTCAGGGGTGATCAGCAAAGTTTTGTCTTTCGCACCAAAGGAAAGTAATACCCAAAGGATAAAATAACATTTCCTGCCCACTTAACTCTAAGCCACACTATTTACTTTATATGCACAAACTCATTAGATTTGACTCTAAACCAGAGTTACATATTATTATCCCTATTTCAAAATAATAAATAAACAAATAAAAACTAAGGATCATGGAGATTAACTTATTTTTACAAAGTCACATTTAATAAGTGTCACAACCAGAATTTGTATCTAATTTACTCCCAAAATAATAGCTGCTAACAGTTAGGGAGAACTTATAAATGTCAGGCACTAATCTAAAATCTTTACACATATTCACTAATGAAGTTAAGAAAAATGTTCAAGTTAGATAAATTTACCTACCTACATACTGTCTCTCAAAAATGCAGATAAAACAACGAGTGTAGAAATTAAGTCAAATTTAAGATTATTAGTTTATATTTGTATAAACCTTTAGAGATCATTCAAAGATTAAATAATCCAATCTTTTTATTTTACCAATGCTTAACACAGGTGTAGAGAAGAGAACAGACTTTTCATTCAAAGGATCTGGGAAGTAAAAAATGCCCATTTGAATCCCATAGCTCTTCATTGTTTCTGAATTATTAACTACAGGAAAAATCAGAATGATAAGTTAAGAAGTTAAAAAAATTAATGCCTGGCTTTTGGCTCAGTGGATAAGCACAGACCTGCAAACCCAAAAGTCACTGGTTCAATCCCCAGTCAGGGCACACATCCAGGTTGCAAGCCAGGTCTCCAGCCAGGTCTGTAGCTGGAGGCAGGTGAAAGGCAACCATACATTGATGCTTCTCTACCTTTCTTCCTCCTTCTCTTCCCCTTTCTCTAAAAATAATAATAATAATAAAAAGAAGTTAAAAATTAATTTCTAAAAGAAACATTTTCTCCTCTCAATCAATAAAAGCTAAAAGAAGCAAGACATAAATGAAGTTAGCATCATCTAGAATGTTCCATTGAAAGCGAAGTTTAATCTAGGTTTTGAAAAATAAGTGAGAAGAGAGAGGATAGAGCCAATAATGTGGACAAGGTTGATGAGACAACACTTCATGTCTCCTCTAATTTTAGGATTTTTCTCACCCACTGGTGACCTCTATTCTACACCCAACCCTAAAGCATATCACATCTCTCTAGCTTGGGGCTCCTCAATTATTGAGAAATATCCCTAAATGTTTTCTGCACAAGTTTTCCTCTCAAACACAACAGGATTCAAGCTGTCCCAGTTTTCTCCAGGGCTCATTCTGAAACATGAGTAAAATGCATTGGATCTCTTTAAAACATGTGTATGGTCACCATTATGCAATTAACAATTCACTGTCTGATCTGAGTGCCCCGCTGAATCCATGATGTGATGATAGTGGTGAGAAAATACCCACCACTTTAAGAAATTTCCAGTAACATTGCCCCCAATGTATGTTGAAAAGAGTCTTATGCATCTTCAGGATCAAAGTATGTACAGTATGTAATCTTAATATGAACTAGTAGTAGATTGTTTGGAAATACAGCTACAAAACTTGCATAAGAATATAATCTTTTCCTATGAATAATAATTTTTTCCCTACTGTAATTTCCTTTTCCTGACCTTCCTGATCTAAACTGACTGGATTCTTGGGTTCCCCAATTTAATATGACAGACAATTTTGACTCTCATATCATAACTCCTTTCATATCCCCTTTCTATAAAAGTGTCTGCCACATAGTACTGCAATGAGCTGGCCTTAGGGTATTGATTATGAAGGATAATAATAAAGATTATCCTTTTATTATATTGTAATTAGGTTTCTAATAATTTTAAGCCCATACCATGTGATAGTGTATTGTACGCATTGCATAAATGATCTCAATGAATCATCACAACTTCCTGGTGAGATAGGTTATATTTTTAATCTCCTTTTAGAGATGAAGACACTGAACTGCAAAACCTTACGTAACTTGCCCAACATTGTGAAAACAGATCAGAACAAGCCTCTCCAAAAGATGCCATTTTGGCATGAAGATTGTGTTGAGCTAAAGGCAATTCATTGGGAATCAGTGGACGCAGGGAGGGTTCTCTGCTCTCCTCTTATCTGACTAAAAGCAGAGTATAAATTTCCCTTTGTGAAGCTGTCCCCTTCGCAAGACCCCACCCTCAGTGCCAGATATATCAGGGCGCAACTCTTATCACCAGAGATGGAGAGCGAGCACAAGGTAAATTTGTATAAACACCCTTAACTAAAATACCCCTTATCCTAGTCACTTTGCAATAATTCACGGTCGCTTGAAACTCAAACTCCCTTTCCTAAAAAACAGTAAAATAGTATATAAGCTCCAGAGTTCTTTGAATTTCACTTATTTCTGTGAATTTCCATGTACACAAATAGTAAACAAATTGTACAAAATCTGTCCAAGAAGTATACAGCCACGTAATACAAAAAACAGACATTTATTGAAGAAGATACAAACATTGTACATAGGGTAAAGATGCCTCATCCCCCTTCAATGCAGGTGCCTTGGGACCTCACATAGTTCTCTCAATTGCCATCAGCTGCCCCATCATACTTTTCTAAATCTCACTGATGGTCTAAAACAGGGGTGTCAAACTCATTTTCACCCCGGGCCACATCAGCCTTGCAGTTGCCTTCAAAGGATGGAATGTAATTTTAGGACTGTAACTACTCCTTAATAATTAAGTGAGCTGGGTAGAAACAAGGTGAGGGCCTGAAGGTGCCATGCTGGATAAAACAAGGTGGAGGGCTGAATTCAGCCCATGAGCCTTGTGTTTGCCATCCATGGTCTAAAATCTCTTTCCTTTCAAAGGTGATTTTAATTTTGAGAAAAGCCAGAAGTCACAGGGCAGCAAATCTGGGCTATAGGAGGACTGAGTCAACCTGGTAATTTGAGGTTTTACAAAAAAACTCTGTATAAGATGTGATGCATGGGCGGGCATGTTGTCCTGATGAAGCTGCCAATCACCAGTTGCCCATAGCTGTGGCCTTTTGAATCATCTGAATAGTTTCCATGGAGGATTATTAAAGTTTAATGCAAAATTTGATGCAGATTCATTGCTCTACTTACTCAGTAATTATGAATGGGATGGCCACACAGTACACACAATGGCATCTACCGCCCCCACTAACTAGTACAGTGAAGTCATCATTGTTCACGAATGTGCATTCCAGTCCACTCTCTTTGACTGACAGGTTACATTGATATTGTGCAAACCATTCATTCTTGTTATATTAACAGTGGCTGGACTTTTTCTGGGCAGACCTTGTATATATTTTTTCTGTTAATCTGACTTTTGTTTGTCTAATTTTCAGGCCCCCGTTACTGAACATAAAAGGGCAGAGGAAATGTTTTTTCTCTCAGTCAAATGCTAGAAGTCAGAGTTGGAATTTAGCCTCTAGAATTCTCACTCTGGAGCCAAAGTTTTTACATGCCTGAAGCAGTATATGTAAAAATCAGGTTTTTTTTTTTTTTTTTTTTTTTTTTGCCTTATATTGCTTTTATTGTGGCCTCATTAAATGAAGAGACACAACATTTAAACGCAAATGCTATCCAGAAAGGTAGCTTGTGGTGTGTCCTTAACTTCTATTGATATGTAAATGTTATGGAGCAACTTCTTTCTTGGAGCAAGGTTAAGAGCTGAGATAAGGGGAGCGAGGGGGTCCAGAGAGAAGTGAGAGGAAGAAGAAAATTTGAAGGAAGGAGGGAAGAGAGGAAGAAAAGGGAGAAGGAGAAACGAAAGGGAGAAGAAACAGGCAATCTTCTGTGCCATCCACTAGTGACAGATTCAAGAATACAAAGCTGAATTCAGCCTGTTTTCTGCCTTTGGAATTCTCAGAGACTGCCAGAGAAATGAGATCTGAAATAGGATTTTCAAAGGCTACAGGAAGCTGATGAGCATGTGATTATTTCTCCCTGAAATAGTCCCACCTCCCTGGTCCATCAGTCTTGGGGGCTCTTTTAAGTAGGCATGCGGACTAGCTCTTCAGCTCTGATTTCTCAGTGGTAGCTTCCCAGGACCTTAGGAACAGTGCAGGTGGTTTTAAAAGCATGATGCTTTGCATTTCCATGGATTTTGAACTAGATATAGCTGAACTCAGGGTCCTACCTTCAATGTCTGTGCCTAGGCCCTGTGACACCTTCCTGCTTACTTGGGGGTGGGACCCTGCTGCCATAGAGCTACTAGTTCATCAGCTTGGCTTTCTCAGTTCTTAGGCACAGGATTCCCATGATTAACCTGGGTATTCTCAGACCTGCTTTGGCTCATTTCCTGCCTCACAGCTGCACTTTGGGGATGAGAATACAACAAGTCTAGACTTAAATGCACTCCAAATCTCCACAGGCTAAATGGTTACCTAGATCATATCTTGTGTACAGAGTTATAGAGGCTATATGGAAAGACAATTTGTAGAGTTCTCAAGATTTTTATCTAAGAACATTTCTCAAGTCTCCTTGTTTATTTGTTCTCTCTCTTTCCTTACTTTTTTTCTCAGGTACCAGACTCCAGATTTTTAAAAAAATGTTTAAATGATTTTTTATTTTAACATACACACACACACACACACACACACACACACACTAATTATCACAAGGATCATTTCACTGTTCTCCAAAAAGAGAGGTCTAAAGAGCTAGAAAGTGAAGGATTTTTGAGAATTGCATGTTTCCCAGACATATATATAGTCAATTGATGTTTTAGCCTGATTGACTTTTTCTGGATATCACTAGTTTTCTATCATCACACTGTTATCGAAATGCTGTATTAGTTTCTTATTGCTGCTATAACAAATTATTATAGAATTGGTGTTTAAAACAACAAAAATTTATTATCTTACTGCATGGGAGGTATCAGAAATAGGTCCCCAAGGTGTTGGCAGGGCTATGCTCCTTTAGAAGGTTTAAGAAGGAATATGTTTTTTGCCTTTTCCAGTTTTAGAATCTGCCCACATTCCTTGGCTAGTGGCCACTTCCATCTCCAATGCCAGGAATGGCCAGTTTGAACCTTTCTCAGGCATCATTATTCTGAACTTTATTCTTCCATCTCTCTCTTCCAATTATCCTTGTGATTATATCAGGCCTGCCTGGATAATCCAGGATAATCTTATTTTAAGGTAGCTGAACCTTACATTCATCTGCAAGTTTAGTTACCTTTTTCATGTAACCCTGTATTTCCACATTCAGGAGATGAGGATGCGGTTATATAATTTATTTTTTAACACTAAACATTCCTTGAGATAGGGAAAAAACAAAAAGGCTAATCCTAAACTGAGACCCACAAAGATTGAATCTACATCAGGAGCAAATCACTTGCAATATATTTGCATAAATGTACGTGACTGTGTTTACTATGTAGAAAAATGACCTTGTTTTGAAAAGGAAAGGGAGACTTTACTTAGCTCTCTTGTTTCTGAACTTCCAACTTTTACTAAGAATGAACTCTGAAGAAAGTATGTTTTAAAATATTAAAAAGGAACACCAAACAATTTAGAAGATACAGGCTGAGGAGAGTGAGAGATGCTACTTTCATTTTAGCGGTCAGAAGCCATTGGACACAGAGATGGGGTTTCCTACGAACCCAGCACTTAAAGAAGATAGAACCCTGGAGCAGACAGACTGGGATCATGTCCCTCCATGCGGAATTTCTAGGAGGATCACACAACCTGATGAAGGAGGAAATGATTCTTAAGCAGTGATAAAGCACTTGCATATAGCACTCAAATTACCTGGACTAGACATTCGAGAATGTATAAGACTAGAAATGAACAAAGATCTTCAGCTACCAAGGTTTTCACTTTTAGGTAAAGTTGTCAATGCTTTGAACATGAGAAGTCAGGGATCATGACTTTTGGAAAGACTGTTCCCAGCAGTAACAAAACTGTGGAAACTGAAGGGGCTTTCTCCTAAGAACACTGCATTTAAAGGTGTGTCTTACACACTTGAGTTAAAAAATCAACTTGAACACTTTCCAAACACCTGCATTTATCCAGGATTATGTTGCAATTTTAGGTGCATTCACACTGTTGGAGATTTTGTCTCAGTTTTTCCTTCTATCAATTCATTTGACAAATGAGAAAATTGAGGTTATGAAAGTTGGCCTTATCCAAGGTCAAAAACAGCAGTAAAACTGGGTTTTAGAACACTTGTTCTGGCTCCACATTAGTTTGGAGTATTTTTCCTTCCCTAGGACTTACAGAATGCTTTTCCTATGTTGAGTGCTGTGGTTTAGTGCTTTATATTGGTGATTTATAAAATGAGGCTAATAAAAGTGTGTACCTTTTGTGTTGCCGGGAACACTAAGGGCTTAGTCCACAGCACAGTAAAAGCTTTCAAGACATCACAGAATACAAAGCAAGTGCTCTGTTTGCAGAAGTAATTATTACTATTTCTTCACAAGCCATCTCTGAGGTATTTCTATTATTACACACATTTGATAAATGAGAAACTGCAATTCAAAATGGTGAAGGCACTGAACCACTTTTCCTGGTATGTGAACTATGAGAATTGTTTGCCTTCACAAGGCCAGCCTCATATTGTTCCAAGGTCTTGGTTTTCATTTTTTATTTTGTACTTATTGAGTTTGAGAGAGAGAGATGAAGGGAGAGAGAGAGAGAGAGAAACATTGATTAACTGTTCCACCAATCTATGCATTCATTGGTTGATTCCTATGTGCCCTGACCAGGGGTGGAACCCATAACCCTGGTATATTAGGATGATGCTCTAACTAGCTGAGCTACCAGGCCAGCAAGGGCTTGGTCCTTTGAAACACAGCCACTCCCAGTCATTCATGTACTTTTGGTTTCCAAGCAAGGCAGAGCCTGAACTAGCTGAGCTGTGCAATTATTCAATCTGTCTGGGAAGAGCCTTCTATTTCAGATGCTGGAGCACGTAGTAATTTCTTTATCTCCAGACTGAGATCCTCCTATAATTTCCACCTCACTTTATTAGTGCATTTCTTCATTCATTCTTCAAAAAAGATGACACCAATTTTGGGCCATGCCAACTAGGCAAGGACTGTGAGGAATACATACTACAAAAAAGTGTATAGCCTAGAAGTGGAGATGAGGAAGGGATGCTCATAAGTCATTAACTCTAAAGGAGAAGACGAGTGTCCATGAGAAAGTGTGTTTAGCATGCTGTGGGTGCTCAGAGGAGGTAGGGGAGCAGGAAGTAGGAGGCTGAAGTGCATCAGAAATGCTTCGTGAAGTCTATGTTTGACTATGAATAGCTGTTAAATCATTCTTTCAATGAATCTTTTAACATATCTTCGGTGTGTATTATATGTTAAAATATATGAGGCCCCTTCAACCCAATCCAATACAATGGCTCCACCTTGAAAATGTCACCCCTCTCTGACTAATTGTCATGAACTATGTTAAAAAGGCCTCCCATGACCCATGAGACATGCAGCCATCTGATTTTCCTGTTTTCACCCTCACTCCTCCACTGTGTTTTTGCACAGTGTTAATCATTATATTAATCTTTAATTCACTTACATTAATCTTGATATGTGAAAGAGTATATTTTTCATATAACTTCTCCAATTCTAGCTTTCTAGTCATTGTCCATTATGTTGGGCATAACATTCAAACTCTTCACCAAGTATTGGCCTCTGTTTGATCTCAACTGAGACCACTTTCAACTTCTAACCCTACCACCAACACTGCCCTCAAAATCACAGTTCTTTCCTCACATGATTTTCAATTCTTTGAATAAAACAAGATTATTCCTACCTAAACACTTTATGCTTCTTAATTCTTCTATGTGGAATGCTCTTTTCCTCAAAGTTGTTTCTCTTTTATTTCTGGCTTATTCTTATCACTTAGTTTTAGGCTCACATGCTTTCTTTTTGGAGAGGGCTATCAGAGATTGTCTCCTGTTATCACTGCCCTTTAGTCTATCAAATTATGTTTTATTTTCTCCACTGAACTACTCTCCCTGAACTTATTTTTCTTTCCATGTTGGTTAGTCCACTCATTTCCTATCTCTTTTCACTTGTATATAACACTCCCAGTAAGGTCCATTTTTACTCTTATTTGTCATATAATCTCCAGTACCTAGAATAGTTCCAGGCAGTTAGTACTATTTGTTGAGTGAATGAATGGTTGAATGAATGAGCAAATGAATGGCTTATGACAAAGTTCTTTCCTCATGAGAGCATTTGAAATCACATAAATTGGCTCATCTGTGGTCATATCAGAGATGAGCAAGTAACTACAACTTCTAGCACAGGGGGTTCAAGAAAGAATTCATCAGACTGGAAACTGTGGGGATGGCAGATGATGAAGAAGTATAAGTATGTATTAGAAAGTTGAATGATGAAGATCTAATAAATATTTTGGGGAAGTGGAGTGACATGATCATAGCAGAGAAGCACAATGGGAAAAAGAGAAAAAAGGAGCCAGAGACAAGAATACCAGTGAGTAGGCTGGTGAGAGACTTAGCCAGAAGTCAAGCCTGGGCAGAAAGGAATGGGCACAAAGAGTAGCAACAATGCAGAGATGAATCTGGCAGAAGAGTGGAAAGTAGAGGTCAAGGACAGGAAGCATCAAAGGTGATCTGAGTTGATTATGAAACATAGGAATTGATTTGTCAACACTTTACTGATTAGTGAAACAATGAAGAAGTTGGTAGAAATGTATTTAAAGGGTATAACAATCACTAATGCATTTGATGAAAGAACTAAATAATAAAGATAGAGGAGGGGCCAGAAAGAAGACATCTCTGAGTGGCCCATAACAGTAGTTCGTGGACTTTTGCTTAAGAGGGTTGCCCTTGAGATGGTTCATCCTTAGGCGCTCTTGACTATGGCTTCTATCCAACTATTGATTTCAAACTTCAAGAAAGGCAATCCTGGTTGGCTCAATTTGAGTCAGGCAAATACCCCTGGATCAAATACCCAGTTACAGCTAAGAAACAAGTCACCTGAAGAGCACTGGGGTCTCACTCATTGGTCTGTGGTCCTTTTAGGAGAAAGGAAACTCTTGAGGGTCCAGACAGCCATCCCAAGACATTCTTGGGTGAAACTGGAAACAGAAACATGTAGGGAGGTGCAGATAATTGAAATTCTGATAGAGTTGTGCTTGAGTCACTCAAATAGGGAATGCAGGTAGAGTTGCTGCATTTATGACTGATAAAATACAAAGTTAGGCTTTGGGTTAGAGGCCACAGCTAGAGATAAAAATCTGGGATTTATCTATATAAATGTAATAGTTGAGGTGACAAATGTAAATGAGCCATTAAGGGAAGAGAGACATTCATAGAGAGAAACAGAGCAAGGGATTCAAGGAGCAACAGGAGTCAAATATTCCAGAGCAAGTATGGTGAGGGAGCTCTAAGGAGACCTTTGATAGTCAGATAAGTGTGGCAGGGGGATTAAGAGAAGAAATGTCTGCATGAGGAGGATTACCACCGTGTTAAAAGTAGAAAATCCAATCATTTTCTAAGTTCAAGTGTGGCCCTGGCACCATTAACTTGTTGAAGGTGCAAGTGTGTGCGTATGGTGTGCGTTAGGGTGTTGGGTGTACATAAGCAGAAGACTGGAGTGCAGAGGTGAAAGGGAAAAGGTAATGCTTGAAGGACTTTTCAACTGTGATTCTTCCACTTTTCCATTTGTTTCAAGACAAGCCTACAAATAGTATCATTGAACATCCAGTATCCACCAACCATCAACACAGGTGTTGGGTAAAACATATGTGCCGGTGAGCTGGCCTCTTAATGCAGAGAGGCAAGCAGGCAGCTATTAAATGCTGCAATGAGGCCAGTGATGGTTCATTGTGAGAGCTCAATTAGACAGATGGATACTTATCCTGTCCACTTGAATCTGGACAGGTTTTCTAGAGAAAAAAAAAAACCAACCAAATATCTGAATTGAGATCTTAAGGATGAGCAGGGTAAAACTAAGATGGGGAAAGCGCATCCCTGGAAGAGACAAAATGTTCAACATTTTAGACATAGCCAAGAGCTCAGTGCACTGAGAGAGTATGGGGCAGGAACAGCATAGAGTGGGTGGGTTGGATGGCAATAAATTGTGTTTCAAAATATGAAGCTAAGGTAAGCAGGACCCAGGTCACAAAGGCTCTGTAAGCATGCTAAAGAAGTTTGCTTGTTTTATGAGAGGACTGTGGACCCAGTGAAGGATATATGCAGAACCACAACAGCATCAAAGTTGTACTTTAGAAAGATCCCTCTGATTACTGTGTAGAGAATTGATTGAGGTACGTGTAGCTGAACTGCAGGGAAAAAGACTAATTAAGAGACTGTTCCAGAAATGCAAGTGAGAGGGAAATTAGGAATGTGGCCTAGTAGCTGAAGAGACTTGGAAGAATGTGGGAAATACAGAGAGAATGGCATCTCCAGGTACTTAGAACTGATTAACCATGAAGGCTAGAGAGGGAAAGAATTGTGGATGATGTTCAAGTGTCCAGAAAAAAGCATTTACCCTCTTCAGTTAATACTTGAGATTATTTGCAAAATTAATTGTATTGTAAAGGACGAACAAATGGATGCATTAGGGTTTGAAACAAGAAGCACTAAGTTTAGTGGCTGCACAATACACTGGTCAGAGATCAGGTGGACACAAGGCAGGCACGTACATCACAGGCTGGAACTTGCAAGAATGGGCAACTTCACCTTCCCAGAGCATTCATCCTGTATCTTTGGAACACCCAGTCATTATTAAAGAATGGAGTAAAAAAGGACTGAGTATCAGGGGCATGTGAACATTTGTTTATGGCAACTTCAAATCAAATGCTTTTGCTTAGCACTCTTCCCACCACCACGTGTCTCAGAATGGTAAATTCTCCAGGTAGAAATATGGCATCTATTCTTGCAATGCCAAGCTGGAGGCCTCTAGTTGTCATACAGATCATTAGCAGATCCATTTGCCTCTTCCTTCAAAACTAACCAGAATTTGACTAATACTCAGCACATCACTGCCACACCTCTGATCCCAGCCACCATTTCCTCCTTCCTGACTTCAGTCTCCTAAGTCATCTCTTAGCTTCTGCCTTTGACTTCCCATTTTCTATTCTATAAGAAACATAGCCAGAGTATACCTTTGAAAACAGAGGCCTAATCATGTGATTCTTCTGCTTCCAACAGTTCTCATTTTTTCCACAAGGAAACAAGTAAAAACCTTTTTACAATGAGGTATGGGTTTTTGCCATAAGTTTCTAATCTCTTCCCTCATTACACCCCCCCTCCTCATTTACTCTAACCACATATGTCTGGGTCCTCAAGGTGCATTGATAATCCCAGGCATGCTCCTGCCTCAGGGCCTTTGCACCTGTGGTTTCTGCCTCCAGGATCAATCTATAGCCACATTTCCACATGACTCACTCCTTTGACAATGTTAGGCCGGTATTTTATTATTATTGCCTTAGTCCAGAAAGCTAAATTATTCAAAATTACCTTCTTCTACTCCTAGTTTTCTCTTATCTCTCCCAAACCCTTTCATTATTCTTAGCAACTACCACTATCATATGGACTATATATTTTCATCATTCATTTTGTTTTCCACACTTGACTCTAAATGCCATTTGGCAGGATTTTTGTCAGCTTCATTCACTCTCCCCAGCACTGAAATGACATGACATGTAATAGGGATTGATGACTGCTGTTGAAACCTCTGCTTAAAGCAAAAAACATTCCCATTCTTAAGCAATGCAGTTTTCCCTTTAATTAACACAAATAGATATATACATCACCCTTAACTATTTTGTATTTAAATGCAACATAAATATAAATGGATTTTAAAAAGCCCAGCTTTCCTCTAGGAGAAAACATGATGAAGTTGTTTTATAAATTGCTGATGAGGAAATTAAAAATATAACAAAAGGAACTAAAGTTCAAAAACAGTTCTAGTGATTAAAAAAAAGTCATTAATCTGCATTTCAAGAAAAGTGGGTCCTGAAATAAAGAACTCTTAACAGTTCCTTTTTAGTTCCTAAATTAATCAGACTATATAAACTTTGGATTTGAACTGGCAATGCTCTGCATAATTAAGAATGATGGAATTTATTTTAGAAAATAATTTTAAATTATTTTGAAATTTTCTTCCATTACAGTTTACATCCAATATGATTTTTTATTAGTGTCAGGTGGATAATCATACTTTATAAAATGTTCCCCCTGATATTTCTAGTACCTACCTGGCACCCTACAGTTATTACCATATTATTGACTCTCTGTCTTATGCTATTCTTTACATCCCCATGACTGTTGTGTAACTACCAACGTGTACTTCTCAATCCCTTCAACTTTTTCACACTCCCTCCCCAGGACAATGGGATTTCAAGTGCCATCCTTCCCCGACTTCCTACCTTTTCTGTGGCCATGGCTTGTGGGAGAAAGAAGGAACCGATGACTGTTTAAGATCACTCAAACCGTTTTTGAGCTTTTGTTCCTTGTTACATTTCAAAATCCTGATATGCAATTTCTGAAACACTTTCACAATGTCTTCTCCTAGAGGAAAGCTGGAATTTTAAATTTACATTTATATTACACTTAAATACAGAATACCTGAGGGTGATGCATATATCTATTTGTAGTAAAAGGAAAACATGTGCTGAAGTGAAGAAATTGAAGACAGAGAATTCATGCTCCTTAATAATTAACAACAGTAATTTATTGTCTACTTTTTTTAAAGATACGGTAGTAGTGAGTCTTCACATATATTATCCAGTTTAACTGTGAGGTGTGTATTACCGGTTTTAGCAGAAAAAGAAATAGAGAGAAGTTTAAAGTACTTTCATTTTTGGACAGAATTTGTTGGCACTGAAATCAAGCCTAATCTGCTACAATGCCTTTCTCCAGGAAATAGTGCTTGTTTGTTCTTTGAACCACTCTTTCCTTCTCCCTCCAAAGATGAAGACATTTTTCCTTATAAATTACATTACACATGCTAATGTGGTTTCTAGATATGTTCATTAAATCTTTTTGTGCCCTGGCCAGTGTGGCTCGGTTGGTTGGACCATCTTCTGAGAACCAAAAGGTTAGGGGTTTCATTTCCAGTTGGGATGCATACTGGAGGCAATTGATGTTTCTCTCTCACACTGATGCCTCTTTATCCTTTCTCTTTTTCTCCTTTCTCTCTCTCTCTCTCTCTCAAAGCAATGAAAATATCCCCAGGTGGAGAAAAACAAAATTAAAAATGAAAACGTTTGCAACACATAATGCAAACCAAAGAGCATGATTGTTTCTATGTGAATGTGAACCTGCAGAACAATGAACTTCAGGGAGGTAATCTGTTTTCCTCTCAGAGATGAGCAGGTGCCAAGCTCCATTCCTCAGTGTGTTCCCTGTGGCGTCTTTCCAGATGGCATTTGGTCCTGTTGTGTTTTCTCCCACCACTGAGATGCAGAAGCTGCATAGGTGAATGATGAGCCCCAGCGCCACTTGCTCATCCCAGACACAGCAGATTTCAGTGTGCATCTGCAAGCTCCAACATGACTATAACCAAGCCTGCCAAATTACACAGTACCTTTTATAAAATCTGTCTGGGGATTGAAGGTTTCTGCAACCTAATGCTCCCGGTCTAAGAGTGTAGTGGGAAAATGCCAGACTGGGAGAAATGCTCTACTCCATCCATTGGCAGCGTTGTAGCCCCTACAGAGCCTAGTGTAGGGATCACCTGCTGTACGGCCTCATCCTTCTCTCTGTCATTTTCTGAGAGTGATGTGTTTCAGATAGCCCAGGGCTCCTCCTAGCCAGTTCAGAACAGACGGGCTCACCCCAATGCCACTCAAAGCACAGCTTTAGCATTACCTGGGAGACTGTTAAAAATGCCAATTATTGGGTTTACCCCAGATCTAGAAAATAATAAAATTTAATAAGCTCTGTGGGTGATTGTGATGCAAGCTAAAGTTGGAGAAACACAAGCTAAAGGGAAAGGCTTCCACTTTGACTCACAAGATGAGGTTCAAGTCCCCGTAGTACCACTTACTAGAAAGATATTTTTAGATAAATCATTTAACCTCTCTGGCTTTTTTGTTTCATATGTGTAAAGGAGTAAAATTAATACCCTGAAGTGCTTCTTTACCCAACATCACAGCATCTGGTAGTTACTTGATGGTATTAATGTACCCTACATAATGACAGATTCAGCTATTATTACCTGACTATATTTTCTAGCTAGTGTGATGATGATGATGGTGATGATAATGATGATGATGATAACCGAGCACCTCCTGTGTGTCAAGTGCTTTTTTAGGAGTTTGACATGTCTTTGACCTATTGTAATCCTCTAGCAGTAATCATTTTCAATTTAGTATTGAAGAAAACTAGTTATATTACTTCCTCAATGTCACAAAAGCAGTAAACACTTTTTAAAAATTTGAATCCAGATCTGACTTCAAAAATCCATGTTCCTTCTTTTCTGCTAAGCTCCATCTTCAAAGACCCGATATCTTTCACCAAGGGGAGGAAAAACTAAAAAGCCCTGAAGTTCATAAGATGGGGCTAGTCAGACCCAGTGGTTTCTCTTACTTAAATAAAGCAACTACTTTGAACATATTTAACACATATATTTATTTCATATAAAAGCCAGTTTGCCTTTAAGAGTGATCAATAAACAAGACTTGTAATTGTACTACACTGCTGATTTATTGACAACTCTGAGATGTTTTGTCCCTGGTGAAAAGATGCAGAAAATGGAAGCTCAGGAGCTTTGGAAAGCTTCTAGTTTAAAAAGGTCATTATAAACAATAGGAATTGTAGAACTATGATTTGTCTAAGGTTACCCAGTTGGTAAGTGACACAGGTGTGACTAGCATGTATCTTATTGTCCACTTGAGTTGGTGCTTTTGCCAATTCATTTCATTAAACCAAACTGAATATTCTTTTTTTAGGAGTAGGTATTATAAGGAAGATGTGATGCAATGGAGTCTTAAAAGATAAGCAAGAATCACCCAAGTCAATAAAGTCAGGATAATAATTTTGGGTGGAGGGAAGAGCCTAAGCAAAGGTATGGGGTTCTGGAACTAAATAATGTGTTTGGAGAACTATCAGAAAATCCCATAGTACTAAAAGTAAAAGTGCAGGTCAGGAAGCAGTTGGAAATAAGGCTGGAGAGACACTGAATGGCCAGTTCATGAGAGGCTGAGTATGTCATTCTAAGGCAGTTGAAATTCCCAAAGAGCTACTAAAGAATTTAGGCAGGAGAATGACATGGTCACATTTGTGTCTTAGCTCCCTCTGGCTAAAGTGGTGACTAGGAAACATCCACTTAAGAGGAAGGGAAGAAGGGGATCCAAGCCTGAAGATAGTGACACCAATTATGCATAGAATATTCCAAGCAAAAGATGGAAAACCTGAAGAAGGTCAATATTTCTAGCCATAAAATAGAGAGGGGAGATGCAAAAGATTTTTGAGAGGTAAAATAACCAGGACTTAGTGAAAGAAGAAGGTGTAAGGGTGCTTTCTGGATGTCCCGCTTGGGTAACTGATGGAGAGTGGTGACTCAGCCAGAGTGAGGAGGAGGGCATGTGAAACTGGTAAATCTGGTATTGAGGTCACTATATGATTGGGTCATCACTGTAGAAAAATGTCCAGGAGAGACAGTCGACCCATTTGGCTAACAGCAAGAAAGAGTGTAATTTAGGAGGCTGCCCAAGGCAATGGGGTAGCAGGGCATGGTGAGAGCCCTGGGGAATATGGTAGAAGAGGAGGAGACTCAACAATTGTCATGGGGAGAAGACAGAGAGGCTGGAAGGGAAGAGGAAAAGTCTTGGGCCAGAGCCCTTCCCCCACCAGAATGTTCAGACATAGTGAGGAATAGATAATTGGTTGTAAGCTAATTCCATTTTTGTAATATGGGTGTCATTGGTTCAGAAAGGCAGGCTGTATGCCTGGAAACTCAATTGCACTGGGATCTCAAATTTAGAATTGAGAACAGGAATGTTTCTATTTTAAGGGCTTTAAAATTGTTAAAGTAAGGGGGAGGGTGGAGTGTGGGGATGGAGTGATTTAAGCATTAACATATAAACACATTGAAGAACCAGAAGAGAACAAGAAGTTAAAGTAGAGAGAGATGGAATGATAGATGAATGGGACATCTCTGAAAGTAAAGTGATCAACAATGAGTTATTGGCTTGGACTTAAAGGAATCTTGTCTACTCATGGAATAACACAAGTATAGATTTTTTCACATTGAACATGTTACTTTCATGGGAGTTAATTCTATATTACAGCTGGAGGTTCCTTGTAAAACACCAGGGGCTTCCAGATTAAAATGTTAGCTGTAGATCAGAAGTCTGGAAAGACTTAATGAGTTTTTTTCTGCCACCACCTGGTCTCATGGAGTGCCTCATTTATGTATAGGGGAAAAATAGCCATGATTTCTGTGATAGGCAAGCTCTCCCATAACCAGGAAAATCTACTCTTCACTCATGCAGATATGACAGGTAAAACTAACCAGTAATCCTTGGGTTCTTTCCACTTATTTGGATTTATTAGTCTGAATAAATATCAAAGGGCTGCATCACAGAAGACTTTAATTGTTTCAGCTCTGATTCATGTACAGAAGGTTTAAAATTTTTATATTTAATATTTATTTATTAAATAAACTTTTTAAAACAAACATAATATTGTATATGTGGCTATGTGTGTGTCTATATGTGTGTATGTGTGTGTATATATATATATATATATATATATATATATATACATATACATATACATATATATATATACTTTTAAAAATATATAAATTGCCTGAAAACTCTGATCAAATGGGCTTTCAAATTACATTGAGCAGTGGGACAAGTTTGATGAATTTCACTGTGAATATGGTTTGGCACAGCATTATTGGAAAATGGAGTGATCAAATTTGAAGGAGCTGGTATTCAGCATTCTTGCATGGTTTGAATATAGAGTGACTTTGGACACAGTGAAAGAGAAATAACAGATCCTCGCCAGGGGCCTCAGATACCTTCTTATTTAATCAGAGGCACCATCCTGTCAAAGAAATATTATCCAATTATTGTGAATAACTATTGTGAATTAGTGTGATTCTAAAACATACTACTTCCCTTGACATTTTAATTTTTCTGGAATTTGCATTCATCTTTTGATTGATCTGCTCAATCAAATATAGAGTGCCCCCCACTTAAATGTGGTTATTTTAATATGATAGCAATCAAGAGCCTTGGAATGGAGTGAATTGAGGCATAGGGAGGTTATGCATCTGGCTCAGATACAAACTGCAATTACCGGAGCCTGCATTTAAGACCAGGTCCATCTGATGTGAGAGCTGGTCAAGAACAAATTTATTTACCACCTACTACATTGATGCAGACATTTGTCCAGGCTCTGATATGTAACAGGAGATAGGACAAAAGAGCATGTGCCCTCCAGAAGCTTGCATTCAAGGGGAGAGAGAAGGACACTAAAGTAAGCAAGCAGATAAAGGAAAGTTAGATGCCCCGTAAATGCCACAAGGAACACACAAAGGTAAGGCGGTAGAGATAGATTGGGGAGTGGTGATTTGCAGGCTTCTTCCAGGAGCTCATGCATGAAGAAAGAGCACCTGCAGAGGCCCTGAGACAGATGGTAACTTGCTCTTGACCGACTTTCAAATCAGACACCCTCTACTGTGAGCCCTAAGTGTCTCCCTTCAAGAGCCCGTAACTGAATGGTGGAAACAGATATGTCAGATGGTAAGAGATTGTATTTTATCTCAAGAGCTGTGGTGATGTAATCACAATTACCCAGAACGATGGAAAAATGGAAGTTGGCTGTGGATAGAATCACTGCTCCAGGGAAGGGGTTGTGAAGAAAAAGAGGATTTTGTCTGGGCCACAGGGCAGGGAGAAAAGACAGCATGTGAAGATTCATGCAGCATTATCAGGTGCATGGTGATGGGCGCTAAGTTAGGGTGCAGAATGGAGAGATGCAGGAGACAGATCAACAAAAGGCAGCACCTGGCAATGACAGCTTAGCAAGGCCCCCACCACACCTTCTTTTCTCCATTTTTGAGGATCCCATCAGTGAAAAGCTCTGAGGGGACCTTCCCACAGTGCCTGCTTGGTTTTTCAGGGTCTCATGATGAGGGAGATGGAAGGTCCACTGTTCACGTCTGCAATTCTCAGCCCTGAATGCTCATGGGAGTCGCTAGAGGAATTTGTAATACAAATTTAAGTACCTGAACAAAGAAAATCGGATCTGGGAGTTGAGTTTGTCAGTGGTTTTCTAAGCTCCCCAGGTGAATCTAAAAGGCAATCAGTGTTGAGACTCCTTCCTTCCAGAAGACTCCACAGGGAAATAGTCCTCCTGAAGGCCTGGGCACCACTCATGCCTTGTAGTACCCCCATCCCAAGAAGCCATCTACCCAAGGGCGAGGAAGTGGCAAGGATTGATCCTGGGACCCTGTCCAGGTCCCAGGGTTTAGAGAAAGTCATTTTGAAAGTAAAGCAAGTGAAAGAAATGTAATCAGGAAGCAACAGGGCTCTGAAATCTGATGGAGAAATCGGATGAAGAGATCTGAACTTACGGTGCCCCAACCCTACTTGGTAATGATCTCAGAAGAGAACACTGGTGCCAAAGGGAAGCCTGGGCTCCCTGCAGCTCTGCACAACAGTAAATGAGACATTATCTGACTGGGAAAGCAGTTGTGAGTCTTGTCCTGCCTAGCTTTTCCGTCAGACACCCAAGGCGTGGCTTGTGTGTTCTGTAAATGTAAATTAAACAAAGGTAGCCTTTGCAACACCCGGGCTGTGGCTGAGGGCAGTTAGTTTAATTGGAGCTCATCTGCTTCGGTTTCTAATGAGTCTTCCAAGGCAGAGCCTCCCCTGCTTTGAAATCAAATATCCTCCCCTCCCTGTCTAAGATGATTAAAAACCTGTTGAAGCCTACAATATACAGGTAGCGGTTAAAATGCTTCCACTAAACAACTCTGCTCAAAATGGAGCCTGGCAGGCAGGATGGGAAGAGGGAGAGACTGCTGCTTGCTCTAGTTTCAAGGAAAAAAAAAATCACATCCAATTATCCATACTATATTTCATTAAGGAAACCGCCTTAGAATGGCATTCACTTGGCAAAGTTTGGGGAAACTCCTCCCCACCCCCCGCCCTGCCGTACCCTGTAACACCCTCTTTTTCTAGTTATCTAGTTGTTTATTCATTTGTAGAATGTGAGGAGCAATTTTAGGAGCCTAGAAAATTAAGTCTCACCAATTTCTGGCTGAAATTGGGTTGTTTGTCCTGCCTGCCAGAGAGCTTGCTCTATGCTCTAAAATCTCTTTGCTAAAAATACACCTCTCATTTACAAAACTACCAGTACTTATGTGTCAGGATAAATGCAACTTCATCTGATAACTTATAAACATATTTTTTAAGGGAACTGCAAGGTGTCAATCACTGGGTTTTCTTTTAGGAGAAACATTCAAATAGCTCCAAGCACTTTTGTGCTTAGACTTTTACACTTCCTTTCATCCTCCTCCAAAGACTGGGATCTCAGGATTTCAGCTGTTTACCTTGTATATTTTGCAAGCTATCTACCTAGTGCAGTAGAAAAACAAAATGTTCACAAGTAATATAGGAGAAGATTATAATAATCAAACAAGTGAGCTAAGTTGCCCATTGATCTGAGGTTCTTAACCTTTTGAAAAATCTGGTAAAAGGTGTGAAACATGTTAGAAGAGGCAGATACACACACCTTGTTCCATAAACATAAGCAGTGGGCTTCACGATGTGTATAGGCAACACCTGGATTAGTGAGTGGCACATGGTTGATACTCAATAAACACATTTCCCAGTGAGCGAATGAAAAAATGAGTGAATGAAACGTCATGGTAAGTTCAGATGGCCAGGGATATTTATTTTTTAAAAGATTTTATTCATTATTTTTAGATAGAAGGGCAGGGAGGGAGGAAGACAGGGAGAGAAGCATCAATGTGTGGTTGCCTTTCACCTGCCTCCATCCAAGGACCTGGCTGGAGACCTGGCTTGCAACCTGGTTATGTGCCCTGGCTGGGAATCGAACCAATGACCTTTGGGTTCGTTGTCATTGTTTTTAACTTTTGTATATATGTATATCCCTTAATTTACTGTAGTAAACATGATCTTCCTACTTCTGCCTTTTAACCTTTGCACTAGCTTTAGTGTTGGTGGGTCCTCTGCTTTATTATGTATTTGCTTTTGTCAGTGAGAATTTTTTCTTTCTGTATTTTCTCATTCATATTTTTTATTTTCTCCTTCTTTTTAAAGAAGCCCTGTAACTTATTTTTTTGTAACATTTGAAACCAAACAGTTTCAAAGGTTACTTTGGGTTGTATCATCCTCTCCCAAGATCTACCTTTTATAAAACATAATCTGCACATATACTTTCTTTATTCTACGAAATGTCTCCAGGTATTGTAGCAACAAGTTATGTATAGTAAAGGAAATAATGGGGTAAAATCTGAATAATAATTTTGATTATAATTAGGAGAAACAAGAGAGGGGAAGTAAAATGTAGTCACTTAAGAACACTGGGAATAATTGGTATCTTTGCCTTTTCATGAAAGACATGCTAAGATAGCGTCATGATTTGTCCTCATTAACTTTGGAAGTTCAGCTGCCACCATATTCATTTCCTGGTTGAACTGCAGATTGGTTTGCATTCTGTGTGGCTGATGAACTCAAAGATTTCAAATAGTCCTTGTTCTTGAAGTATCTTCTGATCACTGAGTCACAAGCTGTCATTATTCTGAAAGTCTTGTAAGGGTCTTGGATACTAACATAAGGCTACTATTTTCCTTAGCACTTTTCCATCTTCTTGCATGTTGTAGCATTTACAGCCAACTTTGTAGAAATAGCATTTATCATCACAACAACTTCGTATGCTTACATTGCACCTGCTTCTGCACTATAAGTGACTGCAATTTAGACTTACAGAAAATGAGCATGTTAACCAGCTCTTTGGGCACACATCTGCTTACTGAGTGCTTTTTTTTTTTTTTTAAGAATTATGTTTATTTATTTTCAGAGAGAATGGAAGGAAGGAAGAAAGAGAGGGAGAGAAACATCAATGTGAGAGGAAAATATCAGTTGGCTGCTTTCGCAGGCCCCCAACCAGGGACCTGGTCTTCAACCTGGGCATGTGTCCTGACTGGGAACAGGTCAGCACTCAATCCGCTGAGCCACACCAGCCAGGGCTGAGTGCTTTATTTCTTAGCTTCCAACTAGAAAAACATACTTAAAATGAAAATCTTTTTTTGGCTTTGTCCCTAAGTCAACAAGAATTAGGTCTCTTTGATATTGGCTGCACAGATGACTCTCCCAACTTTGGCCTCAAGAAGCATAACCAATCACATTAAAATCCTATTTCCAAAGTGCGTTTGAAAAAGCCCCTTGCTGTCACACTATCCCCAGATTCAACAGATGTCTTTTAGATGTACTTAATGCTCCTGTTTGTTCTTTTAGGATCTAATTTCATCACTTAGCTTCTGTGGTATAATCGAGATAAACTGAATGAATTATCTTCTAACTAGTTCATGACTGGAAAAAAAAAAAAAAAAAAAACCATAAAAAGCCCAAACTGGTCTCAAATTAGTTTTGATGTTTTGACTGTTGCAGGAAAAAAAGGGAGAATGATAATCAAATAGAAGCATGATAAGAATATGTATGTTAAGCTATTTTGCATAGGAAACTGTGCTTTAGCTAAATGAGAGTGTTTACATATTGTTTCTAAAAAACTCATAAATATATATATATACACACACACACACACACACACACACACACATATATATGGAGAGAGAGAGAGCAAGAGGGAGATGCTCAATAAATATCTGTTGAATATAATTTACTATAAGCTCTTCTAAGTAGAATAAGTTGGCTTGAAGTTCAGGGTAAAAAATCTAATCTCTGGACTCTCCAAATACATGTGTGCTTTGCATAGGCAGCATATCACATCATAAAAAATGTTTGCCTGGGACCTAGGGAACCAGATCAGTGTTATAAAGTAGGGTATGTGTGTATGACATAAGAAATGGGACTATATTAGGCCCACTTTCCAAACTGAAACAAATCAGTCTTTGAAAATACATCTCTCCTATATTCCCCAAGACTTTTCTTGGTGGTGGGATAATGACCAGGTTGATGCACGCCATAATCTTAACAGGCAATGACAACCAAATGTGCTGGCTTTTCTAGGTAATGCATTTAACGGAACACTTTTGTTCCAGGGGGAGACTCCCTCTCTTGCCGTCAATTCTGGCAGTTTGGGACTAAATATCGTGGCCCATGGCAATGAGCACAGGGGACACCTCTCACTGGGGCACTGGGAATGGGGTGCGATGGGCAATAATTGGACATTTCTAGTCATTTTGTGAATTCAAGGTAGGATGGTAAATTCCAGTTAATTCTGGGTCATAGCCAACAGGCAAGGGCTCTAAAAGCAGAAAGTCATAGAATTTGGCCATGCATCCCATTTCAACATCAGCAAGGCTAGGAGGAGGGGGGCCTGAGATGGTATGACAGGCACTGGCTGGCACCAAATCCAGTCCTAGTGGAAAAAAAAATCTCAAGAATTAGGTAAGGAGGCCAGGACTTTCAGGGAAGGAGACTGGAAACCAGAAGCCAGAGAGAGGGCTGATAAGTATGCTGACCACATACTGAAAACAAAGGGCAAAGCTTGATGCTCATGAAGGTACTCCAGGGTGAATTTCCCTCCAGTGAGCACTGGCCCCCAGACACCAGGTGTAAGGTTGACCAGCTCTTTTCAGTTTCCATTCAGTAGCAGAAAAGAAGCCTTGAAAACATCACTGGCCTTTGAGCTCAGAATGAACAATACCAGAGACCACACCACCACTTCAAACAGAAAGAAGAGCTTTTCAGTAATTGCAACCCTGGCTTCCTAGGGGGTGCCCTATTCCTTTCACACGAGAGGTGGCTCTCTGGGCAGGATTTGTGTCAGGTAACTGGGAACACTGAATGAACTATTATACTAAATATTGGAGTCCATTCTGTGCCTAAATTTGGAATTGGAATTTGGGTTTAGAACTTAAAAATACAGGGTGCGGGTCAATGGACAGACTCATTTTTTTTTCCTTTGCTTTCATCATTTTATGTTCCTTTAGTTTCTTAAGGTTGTTAGCTTATCGCATACTCATCAACTGAAAAAATACAGCATTTGCTTCAGAGATAGTACATATGGGAGGCTCTGATAAAAGCTGTTTCATAGTTAGAAAATTTGGAGGTGAAATATTGACAAAGATTCTTCTCTTGACCAAATTCTATTCAGAGTCCCTTGAAATTTTCCTGTAGGCCTTGAACTTGAACTCTTGTATCTCTATATTGTCCAATAATTTAGCCAAAATTCTTTGAAGCTGGTTTAGCCAGAATCCCCAATCTGCTATGTCCAATCACTATATCTGATTGGGTTACTCATCCTCTACCACCCCAGGGTGACACCTGATCACTTTGGGCTTCCGCAGAATTCTGTTAGGTTGGTTTAGCCAGCATCCCCTTTTCCCTGTGATGTTTCCTCTTTGTAATTTTCCAGCCACTGATCCCAGTCCTGCTCCTTGGCTGTAAATCCCCATTCGCGACTGCTGCATTCAGAGCTGAGTCCAGTCTTTCTCCCCAACTGCAGACTCCGATGGCAGGGCTCCCTCAATCTATCACCAAGCCCCGCCACCCCCCAAATAAAGTCCACCTTACTCTACTCTAACAAGTATCATGGAAGAATTATTTCTTTAACAGTTAGAATTTACTTTTTCTTTAACAGATTCTATGTGAATGTATCTTGTAGGCCTTCAACTGCAAGGTAGTGGTTGGCTAAGGGTCACAGTTGCTATCCTGTTTTGCATCTCTTCACCAAGGCCACACTCTTCCTCAGACTCTTCCAGCCAGTGACTGAGTTTGTAGGGGATACTGAGGCAGACTTCTTCCCAGGAGAGATGGGACCCCTCTCATAGTTAACTTCAGTTTCAGGGCTCTGGGAAGGATTGCTGAATCTTACACTTCACAATTATCTCAATGTCTTTTTCCAATTTTCCTTCCCTGTCTCTTTCACTTAGGGTCTGAGTTCTATCACTGATTGATGGCCTTCCAATAATTCTCTCTCCATTTTTAAAAAGACTTTGTTTATTATTTTTAGAGAGAGAGAAAGGGAGAGAGGCAGAGAAGGAGAAAAACATCAAAGTATGGTTACTTTTCACCTGACTCCAACTATGGACCTGGCTGGAGACTAGCTTGCAACCTCCTTATGTGTCCTGGCTGGGAATTGAACCAGCAACCTTTGGGTTTGCAGGCCAGTGCCTTATCCACTATGTCACCAGCCAGGGTCCATTTCCTTTGACAGAAATTTCACTGGACACCTGGACTAACACAGAGAGTGTTAACTAGAACTACATCATACATAATTAACACTGAATCCATTCACAGGACTTTAGGGTATGGTGAATTCTGACAATATTGAGTTGAATTTATGAATTTGTAACTGTACTAATTTGTGGCTACCATAGCAAAATACTGTTAATGAGGTGACTTAAAAAGAAAAGTACATTCTCATAGTTTGGAGGCTAGAAATCCCAACTCAAGGTGTTGGGAGGATCAGCTTCTTCTAAGTTCTCTCTGTTTGACTTGTTGATGGCTGCCTTCTTGTGTGTTTATTACATCTTCTTCCCTCTGTGTGTGTTTGTGTCCTACTCTCCTCTGCTTATAAGGATGCCAGTCATATTGAATTAGGAATAATTTTCATTTAACAAGCTCTTTAAAGGTGCTATAGACAAACAAAGTCACACTTTGAGACACTAAGAGTTAAGACTTCAACATGTGAATTTTGGGGGAACACAATTTGTCCCATAACACTAACCAAAAACTTTAAGATATTCATTTACTTCTTTGAGCTTCAGTATGTGAAATAGGAAATGATAATATCTAGCATGTAGTTTTGGTGAAATTAAACACAACAAAACACATACAACATCACTGGTAGATATAAGGCCATCACTAGAGGGTTTTCTCAATGCAACCGCTTGTCCTCCCCACAATTTACTGAAATCATTTTCCATTACTTTATTTAATGTTAATTTTATTGGGGGCTATATCACTAGAGATATGTCTTACACTCATATGAAGTAGAATTCCATGATACACTCAAAAAGGGGAGGGAAATAAAATGTAAAAGTCAGATTGCATAGCTTCATGTTTGTGCTATGACAGTTCTATAGCTTTTAGACTGGCATATTGATTTAAGCAATACCGGAGTTCAGAAACTGATTGTTAGCGGCAAACGTGCCTGTGGCTGTGCCTTGTTGCCTTGGAGTGCTTTTAAAAACCAGAATAAACTTGCCTTTAAGTAGGCCATGTCTCTGCAGTTTTCCATAGGTGTAATCATACCCCCAGCACAGGGTTGCACCATACATGTACAATACTTATCCCTGAAAAGTTTTTGATTTGGAAAACATTGAATCTCAAACCCCAGGCTCCAATGTGCTGCTTCTTCTTCCTTGATTACTCTCACAGAAATACATCCTCTATTGTATTCCCTAAGTTAACGGCAAGTGGCTGTGGATGTCATCCTCTAGGATGCTCGCATTCACCCAATATCCATTAATTCCCCCATCATTACCTAAGGCTGCTCCCAGTGCCACCAGTAAATATTAATTAACAAAGTCACAAAAACAGCAGCATGCCTGCCCTTGTTATCAATGTGCACACTCGATCTGAAACACAGTGTGCTCAAGATGACAGTCCCTATTTTGTCTGCAGTAGGTAAAAGCCCTCTGAGCCCCAGATTTGCCAAACTGTCGATGTGACCTACCCAAAGAGAATATAAACTTCAGACTGCAGAGAAGTCTTTGTTCCCAGGTGCTTGATTGTATTACTACTCTCTTATCTTTTAGCTATGTGAACTCACTTCTTAAAGATGACTTCAGTAATCTAGGAACCAAGAAAAGGAGGTTCTTTTCAAACTTCGAGTGCATTATTTTCATTACCAAGATTAAATGGCAATAGAAAATTGAAAACTATTATCAAGATTCATCCCTCTAGATGGTTAGGACAAGATGAATCGAATATAGTCAATTAAAAGTGAATAGAATGACTCATATAATGGTATGGCAAAATCAGAAAGGATCTGGAAGAAAGAACCCCAGCTCATCTAGAATAGGGAATCATGGAAGAAAGGCCTGCTAAGCCTTTTAAATATATTTAAGCTGCTGCATGTAATTTGGTGTTCTCATTTCCTCAGTCATTGCACATTGCCTTTGGGGCACCTCCAACCACTGGAGAATGTAATATACAAACTTAGTAAGATCGAATCATATCTGAACCTAGACTATGAACATCCAACCTGTACAAGCATCTCTAAAGTAAACTCAGACCCAACTTTCATATTATGTAGCCTATAGACAAACCCAACTACTTCCTTTGATACTATTAAAATAATCTGTTGGTTCATAGACACAGGGAACAAAATGATGACTGGCAAATGGAAGGGGAGCTAGGAAGATGAATGGAAAAGGTGAAAGGATTAAGAAGTAAAAAAAATTGCCATCACAGGGATGTAAAGTACAGCATAGGGAATATGAAATCCATCCTAAAAGTGTTGGCAGTGCAAACTGTTTTAATTGTATTGACATTGGCTTGATACTTCTGGGACAGACCTTCATATAGTCAAAAGTATTATAACAACTATGCATGATGCCAGATGGATACTAGACTTATTGGGTAATTAGTTTGTAAGTTATATAAATGTCTAATCACCATGTTGTACACCTGCAGCTAATATTATATATCATCTGGAACTGAAAAGTTAAAAAAAAACAACAAACAATCTGTCGGCTCAGAATAGCATAGCCATTCTATGCTATTCTCCCCATTCTATACAATTGGGGAGGAGGAAGAGGGGTTAATACTTAAATTATTTTCAAGATAACTTTTACTATTTTAACTATACATGAAATGGTCCCTTTGTACTGATGAAAATGGTCCCTGTTATGAGATGAAAATTCAGAAAAAAATTAAAACTGGAATTAAATCACCTAGGCAAGAAAATTTGAATTTTTTGATGCATATTAGAACTAGCACATTTACAATAATACAGTAAAAAATTCAAAGGGTGTTTCTCTAATTTCTACTGAAGTTAAAACAACTGAGTTAAAGAAGTTTTTTTTTTCTTCATAAAAGTCACAAATTACTGAGTCCAAATGACCCTCACCATCATTTAATTCCTTATCCTGTTATCCCTTAACTCACTTGGCACATATTTGCCCCATAAAATATGAGTAAAACTTCATTCCTCAGGAAATAAAAAATATAAAAACATGGTTAAGACATCAACCAGGGCCCATTATAAAAATATTCAAAAATCTAAAAGAAATTATGTTTATAGAAGTAAAGGAAGTAATGCTGAGAGTGTATCATTCTACTGAGAGTATCAATATAGAAATTACTTTTTAAAGCAACAAATGGAAGCTTGAGTTGTAAAGTACTATAACCAAAATGAAAACTTCACTGGTAGGAAATGAAAAGACAACCCACAGAATGGGAAAAAAATTTATGCAAATCTGATAAGATTTACAAATTTTCTTATCTGATAAGAAATTTGTATCCAGAGTAAAAAAATTCTACAACTCAATAATCAAAAGATAAATCACCACATCTAAAAAATGAGGAAAGGATCTGAGTAGACATTCTTCAAAGACGCTAAAGCAATGATTCATAAGCACATGAAAAGATGCTTCACATTTTAAGTCATTGTTCAAATGCATCAAAATCACAAGGAGAATTAACTGCTTCACACCCATCAGGATGTCTCTAATCAAAAAGACAGGTATGAACAAGTGCTGGGGAGGATGTAGAGAAACTGGAACTCTCACACAGGTGGAAGGTAAAAGGTTTTGTAAAACAGCATGACAATTTCATTGATAAATATAGTTACTTGATAATCTAGCAAGTGAGTGTGATTTTCATATCTTAATTTCTATTGTCCATTGTCCACTCTTTTTTTTTTTCCTGGAAACTTTTCTCTCATTTTTTAGAATCATTTTTTATTGCTTTTCTATTACAGTTGTCTTATGTTTCCTCCCTTGACCTCCTTCACCCATCCCACCCCCTGCTCCTGCAGTCAATTTCCATACTGTTGTCCATGTCCTTGGGTCATTCATACATGTTTTTTGACTAGTCTCTTCCCATTCTTTCTACCATTACCCTCACCCCCTTCCCTCTGGCCACTGTAAGTCTATTCCATATTTCCATGCTTGTGGTTCTATTTTGTTTGTTAGCTTATTTTGTTCATTAGATTTCTCTTATGGGTGAGATCATATGGCATTTGTCTTCCACCCTGTCACGCACTAGCTTATCTCACTTAGCAGGATATTCTCCAGATGCTGTTGCAAAAGGTAGGTATTCCTTCTTTCTTTCTGCTTTATAGTATACCATTGTGTAAATGTACCACAGTTTCTCTGATCCACTTATTTATTGACAGGCACTTAGGCTATTCCCAGCACTCGGCTGTTGTAAATAGTGCTGCTATGAACATAGGGGTGCATAAGTCCTTTTAAATTGGTGATTTAGGATCCTTAGGGTATATTTCCAACAGTGGAATCACCGAGTCAAAAGACAGTTCCATTTTTAGTTTTTGAGGAAATTCCACACTGCTCTCCACCCTGGCTGCACCAGTCTATTCCAATTAACAGTGCACTAGGGTTCCCTTTTCTATGCATCCTCTCCAGTACTTGTTTGTTGATTTATTGATGATAGCCATTCTGATAGGTGTGAGGTGATATCTTATTGTGACTTTAATTTGTATTTCTTTGATAGCTAGTGATGTTGAGCATCTTTTTATACATCTATTGGCTCTCTGTATGTCCTCCTTGGAGAGGTGTGTGTTCAGGTCCTTTGCCCTGTCTCCCCTTTTATTTATTTATTTTTAAGATTTTATTTATTATTTTTAGAGAGAGGGGAGGAAAGAGAGGCAGAGAGGGAGAGAGACATCAATGTATGGTTGCCTTCCATCTGCCTCCAGCTACAGACCTGGCTGGAGACCTGGTTTGCAACCTCATATGTGCCCTGGCTGGGGAATTGAACCAGCGACCTTTGGGTCTGCAGGTCAGCACCTTATCTACTGTGCCACCAGCCAGAGCTTGCCCAGTTTTTAATTGGGTTGTTTGTCCTTCTGTTGTTGAATGAAATGAGTTTTTTTATATGTTTTGGAGATCAAGCCTTGTCCAACGTATCATTGGTAAATATGTTCTCCAATATGGTCAGTTTCTTTATCATTTTGATGATGGTTTCTTCACTCATGCAGAAGCTTTTTAATTTGATGTAATCCAATTTGTTTATTTTTTCCTTTGTTTCCCTTGCCCTAGAAGAAATATCAGCAAATATATTGCTAGGTGAGATACCAGAAATTTTCCTGCCTGTGTTTTCCTCTAGGACTTTCACGGTATCATGACTTATATTGTCCACTCACTCTTAATTCATTTACTTTGGTGATAAAATCATACCTACATATTTTTCAATTTAATATGGTTTGGAATCAAGTAAACAAATGATTTTTTTTTCAATATCATTAGGTAATAAAACAAATCTTTAAATACTAATTGGTATTAGCTATCACTTTTATCAACAGGCTTCTCCTACAGATTCTCTGCTTCAACTCCAGTCCAAGGTGGTTTATGTTGATAAGGCTGACTTGGCAGTCCAGCTTGATTAGGAGGTTCCCTCTTAATTATCAGTGAAACACTAAATTATAATTAATACCATGTTCTGTTCAGTCATTTTGTTCTTGAAGAATTGGCAAACCTTGAATACTCTTTATAGTCAGTTTCCAGCAACTAAAATACCTGATTAAGTCTGTGAGGCCATAGAGCTTAGAGTAGGGTTTTTAAAGCTTACATATTTAATTTCACATACTTCCAAATAAATTCTTACATACTAATACCTTTACTAAAATTGTTACTAAACACCAAGCAAATAGATCTATTATTACCTATAGTAATTGGCTATATTTAGACTAAGAAAAACTACTTCCTTAATGGTCTCTTCAAAATTTCAAGCTCATCTGCTGGCATTTAGTAAATGTCATGATACTTAACTCAGAGTTGCATATTTCTGTTTTATGCAATAAAATTCTATTGATATTGACTTTATCCTGATAAAATCCTATCTTTTATCTTAGAGGGTATGTTTTTGGATCAAGTAAATATGTTTTTTCTTAAAGTGCCCAATACTGCATTGGGCTTTTTAACAAAACAAACTTCTTTGCATGAGAAATATTTATTAAAATACGTAGAACTCTTTGAACTACCCTCAGTTGAATGAGAATATAAGAGAGGATCAAGTAGTACCTGAGAGTTACTAACAGAGCCAAAGAAGCTTTTATGTGGAGTTCAGATTATAAACAACTTCCAAAGGAAATAAAGGTGTGAGAATTTAGGATGTTAAAGTCACATAGTCACCACAAATTAATCTGCTGCCAATTGTCATAATTTATCCTTTGTCATATAGGGTTGTTCTGATACCTATACTGGTGAGGCAGGACAGGAGGTGGATCTGCTTGCTTTAATGGTCTGAACTTAGGAGTCCAACTTAAACTAGGTACCTGGGGGAGTTAGAAATATTGTCCTAGGATGGATCAACTATCAAAGCAGATGGAGTCAAATTCTGTTCTTAAGTCCAAGGGGCTTAGATAGAGAAAAATCTGCTGCTGGGTGGACACCAGTATGGTGAACAGAGTTAAGAGCAACTAAGTAAAAGACTAAACTGAGGGAAGTTCACTCATTGATTAATTGATTAATTATTTTCTTTCCTTCAACTGTTAGTAATTATGCATTAAGTACCCTCAATTTGCCAGACCTAGGGTGATACAGTTGTAATAACAAAGGGAACAATTTTTGATATCATGTGGTGTAGATTCTAAGAGAAAGAAATAAAAATTAATCTAGGAGTCCTGAAAATAAAAAATATATATATAGTCCCAAAGTGTTTTATAAAGGAAATGTTGCTATGAGAACCTGTAATGAAGGGAATGACTCCTATTGACTCCTTCTTTCAGGATCTCATGCCTTTGGTTTTCCAGTGGGATTCAACCAGTGGGAGGCATCCTGTCTACAACAGTAGGAGGCGAAGAGGTTGCACATGTCTTCCTCTGTTTCTTGCCAGTTTCCAGTTTCTATTTCTGAGTGGCTATGTGTATCATCATCAACTATAAGTATGGTTCCTGCTGTATGGCCTCTCCTTCATGGTTCCTCTCTTGCTGTTTTTCTTCCCTGCATGCCTCCACATCCCTGCTGGGTCCATGGCAACCCCTGCATAAAGTTCACTCAGAATCCCATTGTACTTTCTTTTTCCTGCAAGGACAATGACTGACAGAGTCAGTTAGGTCAAACCTGGAGAGTGACCGCCTAAGCATGTGCAAATGCTCTGAGGTAGGAGGGAGCACAGCTTGTTGTAGGTTAGTCTGTCTGGAACACCACTCACAACCACTTTGGCCATGGCAGGAGAAACTTATGTAAGGGCTCAATGATAGAAAACTTATGGGGTCACACTGAGAATTTTGTCTTATACTAAGACAATTCTAAAGGACATAAGCTAGAGTGTGACATAGTCAAATTTGTATTTAAAACAATTATTCTGACTATCCTGAGAGGGGTATATGTGGAATTTCAAAAGTGGATGTGGCTAGACCAGTTTCATATAGCAGTTTGAGAGAGAGAGAGAGAGAGAGAGAGAGAGAGAGAGAGAGAGAGAGAGATGATGATGATGATGATGGTGATGATAATGATGAATTAAATGAAGGTGTTGGCAATGGAGATAGACTGAAGGAAACTGATTTGAAAGGTTAAATCAGAGGTCACCAAAGCATAGCCTATGAGTTGGCTGTCTGTTATTGTAAATAAAAGTTTTAATACAACATGGACACACCTACTTATTATGTATCATCTATGGTTGCAATAGCAGGGCTGAGTCATTGGGACAGAGGCTGTGTGGCCCTTACAAAGCCTAAAATATTTACTATTGGTGCTTTAAGAAAAAGTTTGTCATACTCTGGATTGCACTGATAGAATTCATCATTGGGTTAATATGGAAACAAGGGAAGGATGGGTCTTAGGGTCCTAAAGATGATAGCTGGGTTTCTGGCTTATGCAGATAAACCATGTTGAATTTATTTACTAACACAAAAAAATAGGTGATAGTCATACAAAACAGAATAACCAGATTTAGGACCAAACTCATGAATTTGACATTGGATGTATTTTATTGGAGGTACCTTTTAGATCTCTAAACTGACAAAAAGAAAACATATAGACACTTAAATATATGGGTTTAGTGCTCAGAATAGAGATGTAAGTGAAAGATATAAATTTAGAAGTTGTTCTAGGCAGAATAATGGTGCCCCATAAATGTCCATATCTTGAATGCTGAATCCTCTAAATGTATCACCTTACATAGCAAAAGAGATTTTGCAGATGACTGTATTTGGAGACACAGCCTTTAAAGAGGTAATTAAGCTTAACTGAGGTCATGTGGGTGGTAATTTATTACAGTAATAATAGCAAATTAATACAGGAGTCACTGGCTTGAGGACAGTAACAGGCACCAAAATAGTTTCTAGTAATGAGGATAGAACTCCAAAGGCCTTTTTATTGGGATAGCATTGGGCTACAGGGTAGACTTCTATAAATGCTTCATTTGATGCAGTCACATTCATTCACAATTGGCTCTGACAGTTGTACTGCTCTTTTAGATAGAATCCCTTTCAGGTTGGTCATTGTCTTCTCTGAGTGATATTATTTTAGGTGCACCATTTTGAGGTATAATCTTCAAGAATTTGTTATCAAATCATTCCATTGCTGAATGAGACTTCTTCTGCTGGTCTTTAATTGAATCTGCTTTAATTGTGCATTTAAATGAAAAAATTTAAAAACAACAATCTTCCTCTGAAGAAAAAAGTTCAAACAAGCTTAATTCAAGAGGAAATGGACCACTATTCTA
Source organism: Noctilio leporinus (assembly GCA_004026585.1). Classification (NCBI taxonomy): domain Eukaryota; kingdom Metazoa; phylum Chordata; class Mammalia; order Chiroptera; family Noctilionidae; genus Noctilio; species Noctilio leporinus. Next base: position 242,753 of record PVIW01000030.1, read on the forward strand.
ATTTTGTTGGAGTCTCAGAGAGCTCAGTCCTCTTATTTATATGTACTCACTCTTTTCTGATATTATTTAACCTTGTGGTTTTAAATAACTTGTATATTTCAATAACTCACAATTTATATTTCTAGGCTGAACCTCTCAAACTTCAGATGTGTAAGTGATTGCTTACTCTGCACGTGCCCCCCCCCCGCCCCCCTTTGGTATCCAGTAGAAGCCTCACAATCAACATGTGCTAAACTGAATTCTTGACCTCCCCCTTAGCTCTCATTTCCATGAACAAAAACACCCTTCTTGCAGTCATTCAAGTCAACAACACTGGAGTCCTCCACCAGGAGCCCTGATGCCTCCACTTTCACAACATCCCCAGAATCTCACCACTTCTCACCACCTCCTTTGCTCCTACCCTGATCAGAGATGCCATCTCCTCTAGCTTGAATTCCTGCAACCGCTTCCTAACAGTCTCTTGGCTTTTACCCTTGGCTCCCCCACATTCTATTCTCAAAGTAGCAGAGTAAAACTTTTAAGATAGATGTCATATCATGTTCTCTGTTCAAGACCCTGAAAAAGTCCAGCCAAAGTCTTTAAAATTGTCCTCAAGCTGTTTTATAATCTGGCCTCCACTTATCCCTTTGACCACCAAATACTCTCTTTACTGCAGCCTTAAGAGCCTCCTTGAAGAAACATTTCCCTACTCCAGGTATCCTGTAGTGGAAGCAGGGAAAGGAGTCCCAGTGGGGGGGGGGGGGGTTAGTGAGGTAGCTGGAGGTATCTCTCTTCCCTCTTCCTTCCCCTTTCTCTCCCTTCCTTCCTCCCTCCCTCCCTTCCTTCCTTCCTTTCTTCTTGGCATAATTCATTTGGCAAAACATTTACTACCTTCTAGTATGTATTGCATACCTGCTAGATGCTAGAGATAAGGAACTCAATAAAACAAAGAGACTCACAAGTCAGTGGGGGAATACTGCTATGTAAACCAATCACTGTAAAACACTGTAATTAATGCAGACATAGAATGGTGGGATGTGATAAAAGAACACTAATGCCAGAGCTGGGAACTGAAATCTTATGCCATGTAGAGACCCAGGTATTCTGAGTCATCTAGTGACCTGCAGGCAGCTCTACATAATGAACGTATTTCTACAGCAACCCACATGTGCTCTAGAGCGGGGTGTGAGTTAACCACTAAATTATACTCCTCTGACACTGCTCGAGAACACTATGTACTCCTTTCATTATTATGTTTCTCTTTCCATGGGTTAGTGAAGATGATGGTTTGAGGGAACATTGTCATCTCAAAATGATGCTGAGTCTAGAAGTTGGAGAATACTTGTTCTAATCAACACCTGTCCAAAGTGATTTGCAGCATAAAAGAGAACTGGAGAACCAAACTGTAATCCAAATGTGGTGTGTTTCTCTGATCAGGCCACGTGCCTAGGGAACTACAAAAGCAGTATATGCCTTTCACTTCAATGTAAGGTTTATTTTAACCCTTAGCATCCATGATGAAGCAGTGTTATATAGTCTATCCTTTGGGAAGATCTTTGTCTAATTTTCTAGTAGAAGAATCTGAATATTTTGTTAATCTCTTTGTGTTTTTACTGCGACTCAGGCAAAGAAGTTACTCTCTGCAGGACCCACTGACACTGCCACTCACCTGCTCCCCACTCTTGGCATCAGTTTTCTCAAATGGAAAACAAACAGATTTGGCCTCTGTATTTAGGATCCACTGAAGAGCAAATACTATACAAACTTGAGTTATTTGTAGTCTAGTCCCTCTGGCCAATTCTACATCACTGGCCTTTTGGTCTTATGCTGAATTCTCTTTACAACCACTGTAAACACACAGGTCATTTTGTTCATTAGATTCCGCATATGAGTGAAATCATATGGTCCTAGTCTTTCAAGCAAAATAGAAGCAGACTAAGACAGAGAGCAGGAGGACAGTGGTCAGGAGAGAAGGGCATTGTGGGGCTAGATGGAGGGATTGAGCAGAAAAAACTCATTGGCATAGACAATAGCGTGGTGATTTCAGGGAGAGAGGGGGAAGGTGGAGGTAGGGAAGGGAATGTGGGGATAAATGGTAATGACAGAGACTTGACTTGGGATGGTGAACACACAATACAGTGTACAGGGCATGTGTTGTGGAATTGTGCACCTGAAACCTATATCATTTTGTTAACCGGTGTCACCTTAATCAATTTGAAAAAAGGAAGAATGAAAGAAAGAAAGCAATTAAGCACAGGTCAGCAAACTTGCTCTGTAAAGCACCAGGTAGGAAATATTTTAGGCACTGTGACCTGTGAGGAGTTTGCTGCCTCATCTGCCATTGTATTTTGAAAGCTGTAAAAGACAATATATAGATAAGTGAGTGTAGCCATGTTCCAATCAAACTATTTACAAAAACTGGTGGCAGGGCCACTGAACGTCCTCAGCACAGTGCACAGAAAACAAGTCTCGAAGGCCCTGTCCTGTGACATGGCAGAGGAAAGATGGCAGGAATACTCCAAACAGTGCTTTTATTTTCTCACTGGCCCTCTGAAAATTTCAGAGATCTTTCTCACTCAGCTCCTCAAAGAAACAAAGAGAAAAAAAAGCTTCTGTGCCTTTCTTATCTGAGCCTGCTGGAGTGGCTTCTGTCCGGTGGGGAGTGTTTGGAATTTGTGTTTGTGTTGGGCTTCAAGGCTGGGGAGAGTCAATACTCAAGGGCACGGTCACCCAGGGAGCCAGAGAATATATAAATATTGCATGTGGAATGAATTTTCCTTGTGAACCAAGTTTCTGAACAGGTTTGCTTGTAGAACATCTATAATTGGCATTTTCATTATAACCCCTCTAATACCAAGCATTTTCAAAGGACTTATGGCTCAGAATAAACATTTTCTTGAGGTTGAATCCTGCATACTTGATTTTATTCAAGGGATATGTTTCTTTGTGGAAACTTTCTATGTAAAAGTCACTAAACCAGTTTCCAGAAAGCCAAAAAGACTTTTCAAAAGAAACTGCTGCCTCACGCTTCTGTTAGTGGGTTTTCTGAGCTGACAGCAAAAAAGCATAGCGTAACATGACTTCTGATTCCATTTGTATTGAAAATGTCTTCTGTACTGGTGATTTTTAATGAATGATAAGGCAGGAAACCTACATATGGGTCTTAGAGCTGTGGAAAGATGAAATAGGCTGCCTTGTGAAGGAAGGAGTTCCTCACCATGAGATGTAATCAAGCAGAAGTTGAGTAACAACCCACGCATGATACTGCTTAGAGATTTTGCATTAGGTGAGGTTTGAACCAATAGTCTCACTAGAGCCCCCCAGTGAGTGTGGGGTGGGAACTAGCTATGTGGATTCCCCCTTTAACTGGAGAAGCTCTATTTTTACCTGCTTTGTATATTAAATATTTAGGATGCTTCCCTTTGAAGAAAGTTTTCTGCTACTATTAGATTTTTTTTAATAAACAAAATAAAGTTTAAATTACGTGGCAATAGTGATGGCAGTTTCTTCTAACTCTTAGATTGAAAATTTTCTTCAAGTAGGCTTTGATGCATGAGAAGTCTTCCCTTGCCAACTCTCTCCCAGTAGCTTACAATCTCCACTTAGCAAGTAAAAAGCCTGTTTATTCTTGGTAAATTTTGCAGCTGACTTTCAATAGAAGAGTAAAAAATTCCCCCATAGGTTTTCAGATCATAAGGAATAGGCATCAGGTTTAGGGTACTGACCATCATTAATAAATAAAGTCTGCACAAGTCAAGCAGAGTGGTGTTGATTGAGAACTCAGCCCTATGGGAACAAAGGACATCATTAGCTAATATCTATTGGTCCACTGTATCTTTGCCCTGTGGGGTACATTCTGCGTGCTGTTTCCTTGTGTGACTTTTAGATTTTCCTCCATCTGTATAGCTGAGATTCTTCTAACCAATGGTAGAGTGAGGGAAGGGAATGGCAAGCAGGAAGTCATTGGAATGCAATACGGAATACCCCAAAGACATGAGCATCAAATATATATCAGGTATGTAGGTACTCAATAAAAATGGACTAAATGAATTAATGCTTCAAATAATTACTTTAGACGTTCTAGATAGAATCCTTCTATAAAAAGAAAAAAAAAAATTTGAAGCCAATATCTTCTCATTTAAATATTGAGTCAATGTGGATTTTTACAGGAATTTGGGGAAAATGTCTTGTGGCAAACTTCAAAGGAAAAAGCAGGCATTCTGCTTATGTGGAAACTGCTGACAGTAAAAAATATTGATTTGTACTTTGCAGGCTCTGAAGGAAACTACATATGGTTTCTCTGGTAACAGCTAGTGAATTTTTGTCACAAAAAAAAGAAATTCACTTTGCACAGCAAGTGTCACAAACACGTAATCGCATGATTAAAAAATATAATTGCATTTGGTTTTCTAAGGAATTAATATTTCAAATATTTGCAGATAAGGCTGCAGTGAAAAAAAGAAAGTTGCATTTTTCCATGTAACACCCAGCCAGTTGGCAGGTGAGACAGGGGAGATTTTCACATCTTGTAGTGAGAATTCGGTTCATACCAGTAGAAGCCTCTCTCTCCTGAAGCCTGGAGTTCTGGCGTGGAATAGATCCAAATCAGGTTACACATCCCCTCAAAGCTTCATCACTTGTGTTTGTTTACCTATCTGTATTAAAAACAAATCAGCCTGGAGGCTTCTGCAGCCCTGAAGGATGCCTTTTGCCTCTTTAATGGCACCAGCTGTGCTGAGAATGTTCTCTCCGGGCTCCATTGTGCGGTTGCTGTTTTGTTTCCACTTTCAAACACAGACCGAATATGATTAGAAAGAACTTGAACCTCTCCAGGATCTCGAAAGCCCTCAGATCAAGGGATGCAAAACCCTGTCTTTTCCCTGGTCTTCCTGAACACAGTGGCCTGTGACACTTCCCAAAGTTGAGTTCTGAGTGGCTAGGGACAACATTAGAGATATTTTGTCACTGTGTTAGTCACCATCAGAGGGCCACATTAATTTTCAAGGCACAGTGTATGCTCCATCTGTTCTCCTAAGCGCTTGTGGAGATCATATGCCAGGCAAAAGAGTTACTGAATGAATGAAAAGTAAATGTCACTTCTGAAAACTCAGCTCGGTAAACACAGCTTGGGGAAATATTTCCTTTCGCCCGAGTTACAGCTGTTGGAGTGAGGCCGTGTAGTGTTTTCAGACCTGGCCCACATTTGGAGAGCCCTGCAGTTGTCCTGTTGCTCAGGGTGGGGATCGCTGGACAGTTCCTTCTCGCCATCAATTTTCATGGCCTAAAGGTGGGAGCCTATGGGAAATTCACCAACAGCGTGTCACAGTCCATTGTAATCTACAGGACAGTATGATAATGGATGGTCCAAAGCAGCAAGTCCCTTCTCTCATCCTAGGCTCTTGACTACGTTTGCTTTATTTTTATTTTTATTTTTATTTTTTGTCATTCCATTGATTACATTTGCTCTTAATGGACAGAAGTCTGGTTGGCAGGTGCAATGCTGTGTGTGAGGGCATCAGGCTTCGTTTTTTAACTAAGTTGCTAATTGGTTCTTGTTCTCATATTGAAAAGCAGTTACCACTGGGATGAATTGATCAGAACTGATAGTTTCCCACATACTAAATCCATTATCTTGCCTGCAATTGCCAAACATGTCCCAGAAACATTTTTTTGAGATTAGACTATGACTTCTCACTAATCATGCAACTAAAACAAGTAAAATGGTTGAAATTGCCGTGTGCTCTCTAGCAGCTACCAGCAGGTAATGACAACTTTTGTCTACCACTCTCATGTGGCTCTGAGATTTGTAGCAAACCAGAAATGCTTGAGAATCTTAGTTTCTTAAGTCATGACATTCATTCGTCTTCCTGTGGGCCCAGCAAATTCTCACTGGTGGTTATGGGCAGCCTCTGAAAGTGTCCATAAGAAGTGTCCATTCTCTGACCTCAAGACTTCACTAAGTGAGAGGCCAGCATGAATGACAGAAATGGGGAATGCTTAGGAAAAGAAAGGGCAGTTACATTTATTGAGACTTGATCCTGTATTTTTTTTTAATTTATTATTTTTAGAGAGAGGAGAAGGGAGGGAGGAAAAAGAGGAGAGAAACATCAATGTATGGTTGCCTTTCACCTGCCTCCAGCTATGGAGCTAGCTGGAAACCTGGCTTGCAACTTGGTTATGTGCTCTGACTGGGGAATTGAACCAGTGACCTTTGGGTTCACGGGTTGGTGCCAATCCACTGAGCCACACCAGCCAGGGCTGATCCTGTATTATTGTAGTGAACACCATTGGTGGTCTGCCTGGGTCCCTTGGGTCCATTACCAGCTCCTACTTTCTCTCACTGCCTCAGTAAGCTTTTGTTTCATCCAATGGTCTTTGTTTGTGACTCAGCTTGGGACGATGGCCCTTGGGTTGTGGGAACCCCTGTGTCCACAGAGGCGGAGAGTGGAAAATGCCTGAGAGTTTATGGTTCTGCTTTATCCTGCAGACAAACTGAGGCAGGAGGAGGAAGGAGGACCTGCTCTCTTTCTTGGCTGAAGTCTTGGCAAACTGTGAAGCATAACTTGCACAACACAGCTCCTTGCTACAGAAGTCAGTTGAGGCTGGGGCTTTGCTGGAAATCATAGCCTTGCTTGGGTTCTTTCTCCTTCCCAGTCTTCTTTCTCCCATGCCTTCTTCTTTTCTCTTAGGAGCACTTCTTTAATAAATCACTTGCCTGGGGATCCTTGTCCCAAAGGTATCAAGCCAGTGTCCAAATAATTAAAACAATTTGCACGGCTGATACTTTCGGAACAGACCTTGTATTATGTTATATGTGCTATGCCTTTTACATGGGATGCACTACATAGGATATATCTGTTATCTATAGTGTATATTTAATCTGTACAACAATTCTAGGGAGGAATCAAGGTTCAGAGACTTTAATGAACTTGCCCAGTATCATAGAGCTATTAGTTGGTAAAGAAATGTGCCTATTAAACCCTCATCATAGTCTTTTTTAAAAATAGATTTTATATTTATTTTTGAAGAGAAGGAGAAAGAGAGAGAGAAACATTGATGTATAGTTGCCTCTCGTGGGTCTCTATCTGGGGACCTGGCCCACAACCCAGGTATGTGCCCCATTTGGGAATCAAATGGGCAACCCTTTGGTCACAGGCGGTCACTCAATCCACTGAGCCACACCAGCCAGGGCCTTTTTCATATTCCTTTGTTATGTTTTATACTTAACATAGTCAAATGGTATGAAATGCATAAATGCTACCTTGGGAATAAATGCATTTGAAGATATATGGCTTCTAGAAACTAGACCTGATGCAAATGTTAATTTCTTAGCAAAAAGACATCATTTGAAATAAAAAGATACACGTAGATTTGTAGTCTGTGTTTGCCAAAAAAAGTATCAAGCACATTTCTTAGCAGTGAAAACAAGTCTTGAAAAAACTGCTACATCAATCACTTTATACCTGTTTTAAAAAGTAATGTACTTCAGTTAGAAGTTGCTTGATTCACTATAATGCAGTCTTTGCTGGAGACAGATCATTGCAAACACTAGATCAATAAAGCCACCCTTGCTGCCTACCGAGGGAGTTAAAAAGGTTGGCAGAAAATGATGAAGGTCCAGCAAACCCTCAGCTTGGTTTGTTTACAGCGAATTAGTTCAAATTAGTGCCTCCAAATGGATAGAATTATAGTTACATTTGGCTTGATCTTTCTCATTAATAACTTCCATGGTGTTTCTGTCACAATTAGTTTTATAAAGTAGCCCGGAAAGCAAATAAAAGAAATGCTTTCCACAATAAAACATTCCACTTAGATTTTCATTAAAGTTACCCCAAAGATTTCATTATCTTTTGCTGGTTTTTCTTTATTGCCTTCTGCACTTGGGGGACCAGACACCACTGCTGTGGAGTCGTTTATGACTCATACAAGCACTGACGAGCCTCATGAGAGTATGACTTCTAGACAGGCCCTCTTATCCCACCTTCTGAAGCTTCCAGGTCAGATACACAAATACTGCCCATTTGACCTTCCCTGGAAAGACTTCAATGCCCTTGCCCCAGCAACACACAGTGGCAGTGAGGAGGGTACAAGTTCGAACCCTACCATGGCTTAAGAGGAATGCAGAAAACAGGATGCTAGACTCTAAACATGATGTGGACATATGCAGATTCGACTCACGCACATTCACTGCTAAGCATAAGCACCAACTTGGTGCGGCGATAACTCCCCACTGTGCAGATAGTCTGAGAGTCGGAGGGGTTGACAACTCGCTCACTTCAGTCAGGGAAGGAGCTGAGGCTCAAAGCCATGTGTCTCCAGTTCGAGCTCAGGGCCCCGGCACCTTTAACATGTACCTTCAGGCTCCGGGGTCCAACATGAGAAAGGCTGCTTCATGGGGGAGGCTATCAAGCACCCTCCAGGTGACGGGGGGAGGGGGGTGGCAAACACAAGGCCCAAGGGCTGAATCCGGCCCTCCACTTGTTTTATCTGGTCGGGCATTTTCAGCCTGGCACGTTGTTTCTACCCAGCACGCTTAACTGTTAAGTGATAGTTACAGGTAGTCAGTCCTGAAATCACATTTGGCCCTTTGAAGGCAACCGTAAGGCTGATGTGGCCCCCAGTGACAATGAGTGTGACTCCCCAGCTCTAGGTCATCATTCCCATGTCTGCATTCAGACAGTTGATGCTGTATGGTCACAATATAACCAGCGTCTGTTTTATGGCACAGCTACTTTAGGCAGGGCAAGCTTACAAGACTGAGATTGAAGCTTAAGTGACAGCCATAGGACAGATCCACCTGGAGAAATAAGCTTCAAGAAAGAATAGCAGACAATATCTTGTACCCTAGAGAGACGTGCTCACTTAAGGGCCCTGGAGTCCTCTAAAAAGACCTAGTATCTATAATATATTTATTAAAGTCATCCTTCCTGGGTACCTACTATGTGCCAGACCCCTGCCCTCAAAGCATTAACTCCCTAGGAGGAGAGGCAGAGTGCATCCCTCTGCTGTTATCACTGCGATTAAGATAATAAAATGCTACAATGAAGAGTAACATTTCATTGCTTTTATTCACATGTCTACTTTCTCTAACACACTGTGAGTTCCTGGGGAGACATCTTTGTCTTCTCTGTCCCAGCACTGGCGCCCAGCAAAATAATGCAGCTTCAGGGGAAGGGAAAAATGTTGCTCTCCACATGGTTAGATTTTTTAAATGTGAAGTTAAATGTTTAAGTCTGAGACTGCCTGAGTAACCTCTGAAAGAATATTTCATTGAGTAGGGAAATAGAGACAGTGAACATAGTGATTGATAATTCTAGATAATGGGCTAGTTATTTATAAAACATACAGGCCCAATGAGAAATCCAAAGAAACTGCTCAGTTCTACTGAGAGTCAACTATGTTAGAATGTGTCAGGTGTTCATACATGTTATCTGAAACCCTCCCTTTGTCACGTACAATATTGATCCTATTTTATATCAGCAGATATTCACCTACATTACCAGAAATTCTTGCTGCAAAAGAGTATTGGGGGTAAAAGGGTTAAAGAAAATAGGTTGAGAAAAGATTGTAGAGTGTTGATCTGGTCTGGTTTTGTAAGGTAACTTTTATGGTCTTCAAATTGGAGTTTCACTTCAAGTTTTAAAAATGCATTTATCTGAACACATGAGGAAAGGTAACCAAAGTATAGGTGAGAGGGGATATGATTATTTTTCTACATAGAAAAGAACTCCATATATTTCAGGAAAAGGCATCAGAAAGCATCTCTAGTCATTTCCATCCACACACTCATCATCCTGTGCACCTTCAGGGGCCTGAGAGCTCATTCATTAGCCCTTGGGAACTTGCGCTATTGCTTAGTCAAAGCTAAGCCGAAGTGCAGAGCATATGGTTTCTTTTTTCTTTTACAAAACAGGAGAAATGTGCTCACACAAAACGTTGTTTTCCATATACAACCTGCCTCAAGTAGCATTGAAAATAAGAGAAGTATGGTTATATTGTCAAAGTACCATTTCCATTTTAGGTCTGAGACAATTTACAAAATGCGGTGGTAGCAGCAGATCAAGATGCACTGTTAACAGGTGGTCACTTTCCCTTCTGTAAGAGGATCAGCTGCAACATCGCTGTAGTGAACCTGCCTGCCAAACCTAGCAAAGAAACCCAGATCCCCTAAATTGTGAAGCCCTGAATCAATCTTCCTCTTTAATTATCTTTAATCCTTTCTAGAAAACAGCTGGTTGCAACCTCATTCCCCTTCAAATGCTCAGGGAAAGTGGCCACTACTGAAAAATGTGACAGAGCAAACAACCTGTCTCTTATCCTGGGAGCCCCGCGGGTTTCAGAGAGAGGAAGTCTGAAAGCGTTGAGCTTCAGTGTCAGTGGAGAAGATAGACTTTTCCTGTCTGCTAGAACCCTTCAGAGCACTTCGCTGGCCTGGTCTCAGTTTCCACATCTGTGAAATGAGAAGAGCCTGGAAGGTGCCCCGCGTTTCCTTGTGATTCTAACAGGAGGGGCAGAATGTGACCTCATAATGCTACTCCTGTGCTTGGGATTAAAACAAACAAACAAAAAAGACAGTGATAAATATCCTGACCCCAGAAAGAGGAGGGGAACATTTTTCCTTTAGAGGTAAAGCCAGCTCTAAATGACAGAAATGAATTCCAACAATAGAGAATTCACCATCTTGGCGAGTTGATTCAGCTCCTGCCCGAGCATTAATTGGCTACCTGGAGGAACACTCGATGTATTTCTCATTTCTGGTGCATTGCGGAGATTATTTAGCAAGCAGTGATTAGAGATGTTTCTAAGCACTGGGAGAGAACAAAATGGTCATGAAAAAAAGTTTTCTTGGCCTCTGGCAGAATTCTCATTATTTGGTTGTTAAGTTCTGTAAAGTTGTTGCAAACACTGAATTAGTGAATATTGAACCGTTGCTCCTGAGGAAATACAGGGTTAGGTTCCTGTGTGCCTCTAGTCACAGCATTTTTATCAACACATCAATACATAACCTTCCTTTATGTGTATTTCTGTTTAAAGTCATGTTACTTAATGCATGTTGTTGACTCATTAACACTGAATTTATAGTCAAGACTATAACATGTTTGAACAAAGCTTATATTGTACCTCTCCATTTTCTTAGGCATAGGAAAACTAAACAGAGCTTTAGTACTATGCATAGGGTCCATCGTGAAGAGTGAAATTAAAAAGATATGAATGTGAAAAACATGGAAGTAAATCAATGGTGAAAAAGACACTTGTTTACAGTGTAAGAGCTGAAAGGGAGAATGCAGAGTATCAGAGTACCACCTTGTCAAACCTCAGCGGGAAATCGTGAGCATCTGGTGACTAATTGTTTGCTGCTCTGTGGATGTCCATGAAAATACTCTGAATATTGACTTTAGAGTTGTCAGTGAATTTCAGTAAGCAGTTGGATTTTGAAATGCAAAACCTTTGGAGAATGAAGATCTACTGTATTTATAAAGAAGGAATAGAAGGGATTGGCATTTATTAAAAATGGAATATTTTAAATTCTTATTATTGAATAGGCCTTGTTTGAGAAGCAAGAATAATAACGTTTAGAAAGTTTAAGTCTGGCACGCTAGCGTCACTATCTAAATTTCAAAAGCAAAGAAAGAAAATGCTGCTCCCAGAGATTATCAATAAAATTCTTCTTTCATGTGATATAGGAAAAAAGTCAGCAGTGAACCCAAACTTACATTCACCCCCTACTTCTACCACTTACAAACATATGACTTGGGGCAAGCCACAGACCTGGGGTAAAGTTCCCCTAACTTTGTGTGAAACCTTCATCCTTGAATTGTCCGCCATTCCCTAGCACTTTCATTCTCTACTGAAGGGTTTTGAGGTTCATGGTTAATGCTTATATGTCCTACCACGGTGGTTCTCAAATTTAAATGGGCACACAAGTCCCATGAGTGATCTTGATTAAATGCACACTGAGTCAGAAGGTCTGGGGTGGGGCCTGAGATTCTGCATTTCTAACAAGCTCCCAGATGATGGAAATGCTACTGGTCCATCTGACCACACTCAGAGAATGGTTTGAGGTTCAAAACCTCAGAACATTTAAATGACCCCTAATCCCCATGATCTGCTTTGTCTCAAAATATTTCTTTTCTTTCATTCTTCACTAGCTTTTACTTATTGACCAGAACTCTGCTTCCACAAGTATAACAAGCCTCAAGCAATTGAAAGAATCATAACCAAAACTTGCCTACAACTCTTGGATGTCTATATTACTCTCCTCTTGACCCTACTGAGTATAGATTATATAGAAGTTTAGGTGAAGGGCACACTGAAGACTTATCCTTAGATAATACAGCTGATCTGAGGTCATAGCTCCCAAGTGCATATTTTAATTATCAGGTAAATGGATTCATGGAAAAATGAACAAAGAAGCCTGAAGGGGAAAAAATACCAATAGCAAATTAAAACATAATTTGCCTTTTCAAGTAGAAATAATATCTGCCAGTTATAAAGCACTTCCCATGTACTGGGCACATCATTAAATGAGTAATGAAATATTCATTCATGAGTGATTATCTGAGTAATTTCATACACTTACATATCCACTGCCTTTGTTGCTGAATTTTCCCCCTGTCCCCTGCCCAACAACTGTGAAGTGGTAGACATTTAAATAGAAGAATGAAACATTTTAATTTGATATGGTTGACCTGATGTGTGATGGGGTGGTCACAATGAAGGAAAATTTGCAGTGTATTTATTGGGATTACCAATAGTGATTGAAAATCAAAAGGCAGCTAGAAAAGTCCTCTTTAGCAATGGCCTATTTTGAGAGCAATACAAATGAAAAGAGTGATATGACACAGCATTATCATGATTTCTAGTAGGCAGGCACTACTACTCTTGCTGAGAAATGAGAAGAAACATGAACAGGAGGTGCCTGGGCATATTTAAAAGATCCAAAGTCAACCTCGTAGAACAAAGTAATAAAGCCCTGGGCTCCAGTAGGGAGGACTGAACCACTGGCATCTCCTGAGTCTTTGCTATTTTGCTGAAACAAATCATAAAATGTGGATCCTTATTCTCTAGCCAATTTTTGTCCTGGCTATGTGAAAATGTTAGTTCTTTATGCTTTGACACTTCTGTTTTAAGCTTCAAACTCAGAATGAGAGTAGAAACAGCTAGGGCTTGACAGACTTCAAATCAAATCAGGAAATACTCTCTTTGAAAAGAAAAGGTATTTGAGGGGGAAAGTGACTGACTAATTTAGTAAAGCTACCAGAGTCTGTTTTAAGTGAATCAGCCTCACCTGCCACTGTAAGTGCACGGTCTCTAAAGAACAAACCATAAAAGGCACATTGAGGACCATCACTTTATCTTTTCATCAAAGCACACACACACATCCTCCCATGAACTCATCTAGATAACTTACAATACCTAACAGAATAGAGATGCTATGTAAGAGTTGTATTATGGTCTTCTTTAGGAATAAGGACAAAAATAGTATGCAGGTTTAGTGCAGATGCAATCACAGAAGATATCTAACTACATAGTACGTGTCAGTGGCCACATAATTTTTTTTTCAAATTTTTTTGAAATATTTTATTCATTATTTTTAGAGAAAGGGAAAGGGAGAGAGGCAGAGAGGGAGAGACATCGATGTATGGTTGCCTTTTACTTGCCTCCAGCTGGGGACCTGGCTTGCAACCTGGCTTGCAACCTGATTATGTGCCCGGGTTGGGAATTGAACCAGCGAGTTTTGGGTTTGCAAGCTGGTGCCTAATCCACTGTGCCACCATCCAGGGCTAAAATTAAGTCTCAATAGGGTTATTTATTTAGTTATTTTCAAATATATTTTATCCCTAGTTGTTTGAATCCTTGGGTGTGGAACCTGTAACCATGGAGGGCTGACCATGATTATTCTTTATTGCCATGAGCTACATGACGGGTATGCTCGCCATGTGGCCCATTCCCCACTCCTCTCTCCTACCCAAGGAAACAATTTGAAGCACAAGTGAATCTGAACGATGTTCTTAGAAATGATGATTTTTAATCCATTTCCATGGATTGAAAACAATTAGAAGAGCCAATCATTCATATTAGCTATCAGTAGTTAAGATTCACCTGTGGACACACTTGATTACTGAACTCCATTCAACTCAAGGCTCATTTCAAGAATCAGTTCTTTATACTCACTTACTCAGTATCCAGAGGAGTTAGTAGGCGTATCAATAAACTTATTTGTTTGAAAGCACTTTTGTTCCCATTAGTTATATACCCTTCCTTAAGGACAGGTACCCTGTGTGCTTTACCTCCAAGTTGTAGTTACCCAGTTGAGGTAACCAGCAAATACTAATATATTTTGCATACAAGTAAATAAATAAATATAAAATTAGCAATACCATACAAAGCTGGACATAAATATTTGAGGGATGTCTTACATCTGTTTCAATTTTCAAACCATTTGAAGCTACTATACCATTGTAGTGTAACTATTTTGGTAGTTCAAAGGATTATGGTGGTACAGTTTTAGAATCCTTTTTTTTTAAATATATGTTTTTATTCATCATTTTTAGAGAGAAGAGCAGGGATGGAGGAAGAAAGGGAAAGAAACATCAATGTGTGGTTGCCTTTCACCTGCCTCCAGCTGGGGACATGGCTTAAGACCTGACTTGCAACCTGGTTATGTGCCCTGACTAGGAATCAAACCAGCAACATTTGGGTTCGCAGGCCAGTGCCAATCCACTGAGCCACCAGTCAGGGCTTTAGAATCCTTTTTTAAATATTGAAAAAAGTATTTGCAGCAGATGGTGATAATCAATTTAATTTAAATCAATATGGAATAACTGAGGAGAAAACATCTCATCCCTATCCCCAAACAACATTGCTTTGTACACAGAGCAAAAAGAATGTAAAGATTTATTTAAGAGGTTAGAAACTAACATACCTAAGTAAAATTTTGGAATGTTAAATCATGGTGTGGTCCTCCTAGGGAAGGACTGAAACAAAAAGAGATCATACCAAGCAAAAATCATGTATTTCCTAGAATGTTGCCTAAATAGAAATCTGTCTTACAAACTAAATGAAACATGCATAGTTGCACACTTCTCTAATCCCTTTACATAAACATAAAATTATGGCGTTAAGAAAAATTTGGTAGTTTATCTGAACAAGTAAACACTGATTAACTACTAAAAGTGATCACAGCAATAATGTATTTTTCTTCGGTTGATCATTCAGATTCAAAAATACCAAATTTATCTCAAGACATTCTGATTAGGCAAAGCTACTTGGTAAACTGAATGGCTGGAGATCAGAAGCACACATTGAAGAGAGTCGAATCCAAACTTAATTCATTCTCCAAGACCTGCTCTAATGCCATCTATTCCAAAGATGTCTCCTGAGGTCTCTTTTCTAGGACACCCCTTCTCCTGTGCTGCTGTGGTGGGCACTAGGGATTCTGTATTTCCCCTCTAAAATGCTGTCAGCTGCATGTATTAACTGCTCCGCCAAACTAGAAGCTCCTTCAGGGAGAGAGCCCATGTTTGTTCTCCCGTGCCCTTGGGGGTGGCATGGCACTTGGACCTTGTTATTTATGAGCAGAAAAAAACAAAAAGTGGCACTTTTTCCCAATCAATTTCATACCTATGTCCTTTTCTAGGATAGATGTTTTGCAATTTATTTCATACTTTTAAAGAGAATCTGTTTTAAATTGTGATAGATAAGGTAGCTAAATATCAAGGTAAATGCCAAGTTCAATAGTAAAGGGGGAAAATGATTTTCTACAGTAGTATCTGTTACATCTTTCCGTTATTTGAACTTTGAGGCTGATTTGCTTTTCTGATTGGCAGGGCCTTTTTTTGTCTTTACCTAAAAATAGTCATTAAGGATCTCTTAGCTACATGTTACCACAAACTTGTCACTAGATGATGTATCTGGGAAATCAGATTGTAGAAAGAGTGCTTTGCTTTGAATCAAAAAGTATAGGCATAAATGCTGCATGTACCAGTTCTGTCATGAAAGTATTAGCCATGCAAACTGTTTTAATTATATTGACATTGGCTTGATACTTTTTGGACAGACCTCATACAATGATATACATATTTAGTTCCTTCTCCTTTATTTTTCACCTACTGAAGAAATGTTTGACCATTCTCAGACTAATGGTAAGAACAAAGTAGCCTGTCATGTGTTTAAAAATTTGTTTGACCCCCAAATTTATATAACCTTTAACTTACGAAATATTGAGCTTTTACTAAAACTTGCAGGGGTATAGCATGTTACAAAAGATGCATGGAAAAGTAAGACTACATAATCTGGCTCTCAAAATCTTGTAATTTGGCATCAATACCACCACTTTACGATAGGCAGGAAGTAGGATTTAGGCCAAGAGAGATGAAAGTTTCCAATAGAAACAGGTTGGGCTCCTGGGAAGACTGACTCCAAAAAGCATTTGGGTATTTTAGATGGACGGTGTAGAATTACCAAGATTTCAGATCTTAGATACTTCTTGAGATAGTTACACCTTCAATATATGGGAATTTAAAAATATAGTGGACATCATTCAGGTTATATTTCCTCTGTTATCTCTTATCCCTGGCTTTCTCCTTTTTCTTTGCCCTGTTCCCCTCCTGCTCATTGTATCTGCTTCCATCCAATGATCCTTGCACTTTAGATAAATCTCACTATTTTACATGTGTTTGGAATTAAGTCTTGTTCCTGTTCTTTGTTGAAATTTTCAAATGCCTTCAGGTTAACCCTTAAATCTTCTATTGACAATATCCTTGAACAAAATTTTTTAAATCTAGAATTTGTACATTCAACCAAAATGCCTGTAAAGAGTCTTTCCAAGAATCCCTTCAAACTTCTGAAATTGTATATAAAAATTTTTTTTTGAAATATGGCCCATGGCTATTGAAAAATGGTCAAAGGGATCCCTTGCTCCACTGCCTTTGAGAAGTTGTTATGCTTCCACACCATTGAGGATATACATGTTTTTAAGTGCTGGGAGATAGCTGCATTTAAATTTTCTGTGAAGCATGCAGAAAAATTTCTTGAAGATAACTGATGACCAAAGAGAGGCCACAGAATCTCTCCTTTGGTAAGGAGATCGTTATTGGACAACTCCATATCCCTTGATGGAATTTTAGCATCAAGAGAGAAGTCTAAGCTCTTCAAGTTGTTACATTTTCTTTACTTCTCTCTCTCTCTCTCTCTCTCTCTCTCTCTCTCTCTCTCTCTCTCCCTTCCTCCCTCTGGATTTCTGGATTTACAGGGTTTCCTGTTGACTTGAGTCAGTGTCATCCAGAGCTGTGATGATTGTTGACTTTACATGTCCCCTGGTGAGTTGCTAGGGAAGCTGTAAACTTCTAGGATTCATGGTGATTGAACCATGGGTATGAGGGAGGGAGAAAAAGAGAGAGAGAGAGAGAGAGAGAGAGAGAGAGAGAGAGAGAGAGATCGGGATCTGATCTTAAATTGCATCCTCATCCGATCTCTCAAACTGTAAGGGCTGAGATAGAGAAACATAAATAAGTGAAATGTCCTTAACTGAGACAGAGAAACAGAAATCCAATGGGATGGATGGCAAACAGGAGGAGGGCCACCTCAGTAGCAGCTATTTCTTCATCCCTGCTGATCTGACTGGTTGGAAGTGAGAGTAATGTGAAATCACAAAATTTTTATGAAGATTTTTATGAAGAGCTGAGAATCAGAATTTTTGTGTAACCTTTTCTGAGGTGTATGCATGAATAACTAATTAAAAACATTTAAAGAGTATAGAACAAAAACTAAACATATGTTGGCTTATGTGGAGTCTAGGGGCCTAAGTTTGCAAATGTTGGTGTATAGTTTAATCCCTTGAATTGTTTCCTTCTACCATTTCTGTAGTAAATTTTGGGCTATTCAGTATCCCCAGCAAACACCTAGAAATCTCTTGCTCGTTTTTCATTCTTATAAAATTTCATCAGTTAATTCTTTCACTATCCTATCTCTCTTCTCTATCAAGCCCAGGTTGTCTACCTACAAAAAGCCCTTTCCTTCTAGAATCATTAAGCCCTTTCCTTCTAGAATCATTGTCTCTGCCATATGCTTGACAAAGTAGCATATGTTTGCCCATAAAACATTCTTTTGAATGCTGCTACAACTGATACTCTTGTGTCTGTCTCATCCCTTCATTATCCATGCACATTCATTCATTCACTCTGCAGTGACTCTTTCATATTCTAGGTTATTGTGTGTGATACTGAAAAGAAAACCTGGGAATGATATTTTTTCTGCCCTTTCAGAGCTCACTGCAAGTGTACATCTAATACACATTAATTCATCAGCAGGGTGTTATAAACTACTGAGAGACAGCTGAGTCCCTGAGAAGGCTTTTTGTACAGACATAGCACTATGAATTGAATGCTTGTGTCTTCCCAAAGTTCCTATGTTGAAGCCTTAATCCCCAGTTGTGATGGTGTTAGGATGTGGGGCCTTTGGGAGGTAATTAGGTTCAGATTAGAGTGGGAGTTTCATGATGGGATTAGTGCTTTTATAAGAAGAGACCTTAGACCTCCTCTCTGCTCTCTCTATTTGTGTCTGTGTCTGTCTCTGTCTCTCTCTTACAATAAAGTGCAGGTATCTGGAGGTAGGAAAAGGCATCGCATCAGAATACGACCATATGAGCACCCTGACCTCAGACTTTCTGCCCTGTAGAACTGTGAGAAGTCAGTGTCTGTTGTTTAAACCAACCGGTCTGCGGTATTTCGTCACAGCAGCCCAGTTGAAGCATACAATATCTAGAGAGTGGCTTTTTCTTGGTAGATATTTAGAAATACTTACAGTTTGGCAATTTTATTTCACATGTGATATAATTAGTCATAAACCACTCACTGTATGTTCCTGCATTTCACAGTATGGAAGTTGTTGTTGCCATTGGGTATCTGCATAGGGAACCTCATAGGGAGCAACAATACTTTGTGCAATATTTGCCTACACCGCCATCCTCCATGCAGAATGCCCTCAGTGAGTCAAAGAAGCACAGTGCTGCTTTGAAGTAGATTTTCAATCATATTTTTTGCATTTATTTAAAAAAGCACTTTCAATGCCTTTCATAGTTCATCATCCATGAAGAAAGGCTTTGTTAGCCTAAAATGTAGCTGTAACAATTATTTCTCTAAAAAAGCTCAACACAATACTTTTAAGCCTTATTTGATTTCCTCATATTTTTTTTCCCCAAAAAGTGAATATGGACTTAAACCCATTTTTCATAAAAAAGGATGAATCATTGTTTCTCTTAATTATACTCAGTAAGAGTCGAACAAAAGCATCTTGACTTGAAAGGGACTTTGGCTACAAGGTTGAAATGAACTTTAACTTCTTTTTAAATGGTTCAGAAATAACTCATAGCATAGGGTTATCTTGGAATTGAGAATTATCTGTTTCATTGGCTCTCTTGGGCGGTATTTTACATAAAAATTCTCTTGACTTACTAATGTGTTTTAATCCATTGTTTGGAAAGCACTGGATAAGGCTTGCAATGATAACAGCTAAAATATATGAAGATGTTGGAAAGTGAGGTTCTCATTATCATAGCATGGTGGTGATCTGTATCTCATTCATCAGCGTATTTTAAAGGTGTCACATTGACTTCCAAACAAGAAAGAAAATTAAAGAGTTTCAGGCATTGCATGCTATTTAAACTTATTGTGATAATATTTTATATTCACAGACATTGAAATGATAAGCTAAATAATGGAAAAGAGATAAAAGGATGCATAAAGACTGTCAATGCTTGGGAAGGTATATAGCTGAAAGCACAATTAATGACCTGAGTTTTCTTTAAAAGAATGAACACCTACCTAGATCCTTTGGCTTTCTTCTCACTGACTACATAGGGTTTAGCCAAGTAGTAAAGAGAAAAGAGGCAAGATTAATTAACAAAGGAAGGAATGGCCCAACTGAGAAAATAGACAATGTGTTGCCTTTGTTCACAACTCCACAACTTGCAAGGAACAGGCACTAGGGCTGACACACCCACGAACATTCAGAAAGTACATGTGCAGCATGGCAGTGTCATTGGGGTCAAGCTCCAGAGTTGCGTAAACATGGGTTTCTAAGCCTGTTCTACAGGATATTGATTTTTTCCACAAGCATATCATTTACTCCTTCTAAACTTTAATTTCTTCACTTACCTGTAAATGAAAAAAAAAGTGGTGCCTGCTTCATGGCACTAGGGATATTAAATGAGATAACTGAGCACAATGCTTGACATTTACCAAGCCCTCATAGAGTCTAACCATAGTGATCAGTTAGTGATAAACTCTTTCCTAACACTAGGTATTTGATTCACCCTCACTGTTGCCAAGGGAACACTGTGTGACATGGATGCCAGTGTTAGGTGGCTCACATTGGTAGGGCCATTTGGACTTTATGATGTGTGTTGGTTCTGATGGCTGCAGTCAGAGGGCAGCAGGTATTTGTGTTTGGTATTTTGATTCTTGCCCTGGAATAGATGAATGATCCATGGATCTGCATGACTGAACTGAAAATAGAAGAATCAAGGGACTGATTTATTCTGTTTTTGATCTGTGTGATGGACACAAAGTTCCTCTGTCCAGATCCTCCTTCCAGAGGGGAATTTTCTCCCCCACCCTGTCCTCAGGGTGCCTCCAGCCGTCAGTAGTGTCAGGCTTTGATTCAGTGGCATTGAGCTACCTTGCCCAAGGGCCCATTGCAGGGGGTAGAAAGCTCCAACTCCTCCTGACCATCCCAGGATAAGTCTGACACTCCAGAACTCCTCATAGGTGGGCAGAGGCTGGGTGGTTGGGCAATAATTAGATTTCTTGCTCTGAGTACTTCTGCCCTCCATCTTCCACAAGCACCAATTTCTAATATTTGTATAGCAAACACATGGAGGAGCCAATCTCCTTGGTTTGCTTCAACCCTTAAAACTCTCCTTCGGGAATCTAGCACTTTCCTTCTTTGTTATAACCTAAAACTTACAAAGCATAGCTGTCTTGCTGCCTGAAGGCTCCCAGTGTTTAGGATCTGCTTGGAACAAGGTGTGAAGTAGGAATCTCTGAGGCTCAGTGCTAGGATCACCTAGGGGAGAGAGGCCAGGGGCCACATGAGCAAAGGAGGGCAGTGGAAGTCCTAAGTCTTGGGCAAATGAACACCCAGGAGAAGGCCCTAATCATGGATCTCGATCTTGAGTTCTTCATTAGAGTGTATTTATGAGATAGAGGAGATAGGGAATGGTAAGTTATAGCATTAAAAGTACTTTCCAGAAGGCTAGAGAAGTAACTGGAAAATAAAACCTACTAGAGTATATTTACCTCATAAAATGAATGGTAATTATTCATTTATGTGAGGCTTTATGCATTTTATTCATTCATACTTTTATTGATGCAATATCATTTCACTGAGAAATTATACAATACCAAGCCCTGTGCTAGACACTGGGACAGACTCAAATCTGACCCTTGGGGTGGGGTGGGGGGACAAAAAGAAACCCCACAAACCTTTACATTTATGACTCATTATCTTGTAATACAACATACATATATTTTAATGTATACATGCCAGATCAATTTTTTATGCCCTAACAAACTTGGTCTCACAGGGACATCTGCAATTATCAAAACTATTTAAGATGAAATGACCAAATACTATATTTATTATTTCATTTTTATAGTTATCTCTCAAACATTTCAGTTTCTGAGTATTCCGTTTAGGTATTATAGGTACATGCAAGAATTTTTACATGAATGAATGCAAACATTTGCTAATATATTAGTAGAGGTTTTGGGTAACTATTCTAACAATTGATTTATCCACAGATCTGAGCTGGTTAATAATGGGCATAAAACAGTTAGATGCATAATGCATATTGCATGAATACTTGGGTAAGAAAGATTTTTCAATAGATAAAATCTTGTGACTCAACTCAGAGTTATTTCTCTACATAAAATTAAGGACACAACTTACAGTTTTAGTTTCAGAGAAATCATGTGTGTCTGACTGGACACTAAGAAGCAGCTCCAACAAGACCAAGAGGGGCATAGCCTTGATCAATTTAAGGAAATGCCTGTCGCAGAGACAATTAGGCTTCTACTAAACACTTGTATTCCCCTGTGCACTGCAGATTCATGCTAGGTAGTGGCTGTCCAGCCAAGAACTACAATAGCTGGACGTCTTGTATACAAAAGGTTACGTGACAAGTTTCTGGGCCTTAATGCAATCTAAGTCATGTCCTTAGAAAAAGAAGGCATTTGGACATAGTGATCGGCAGGCATAGGGAGAATATGCCTTGAAGAAAGAGCTGGAAGGCCATTTATAAGGAAAGCCTGAGGCTACCAGAAGCTAGGAGAAAAGCATGAACAGATCCTCCCTCACTCGCAGAGCTCAGAAAGAACCAACCCTGCTGACACCTTGATTTGGACGTAGAGCCTCCAGGAGTATGAGACCATAATTGTTGCTTAAGACACCAGTCTGTGGAACTTTGTTATGGTAACTTCAGCAAACAAATGTACTGTCCGTTCCACAAGAGAGGCTAGATAGTTTAAATTCTGGAATCAGGTAAGAAACCCTGCTCTTTGATATTGGGAGCTAGGGGAGCAAGCCATGATGGCCTTACACCGTTTTCCTTTATCTGCCATTCACTAATATGCCACCTATTATTTCAACTAATACTCATTGAACACCTGAATCCTTTACACTGAGCTATAGAGGTTGTGATAAATATCATCGAGCAGAAGATGCCAATCTCCAATTTTAACGTGTTGGAATCTTAGGAGAACACAGAACAAGAAGCCAAGACTGAGTTATTTTCCCAAATTTAAATATTCTACCAGTCAAGAAAATATTCTAAAGGTAATAGCACCTTTAAATACACATTGAAGGAAAAGAAGACCAAAAAGGCCAGATAGGTTATACTAACCTACATTACAAAATGGAGTAAATATCAGTGGGCCACTGTGATTCTCAGAAGGGAAGATTTATGAGGAAAATTCAACTCTTGGTTAACAGACTTGTCAAATAAAGTACATGACATTGTTTAGACCTACTCTTACCCCAAATTCAGGATTTTAAGAAAGAATTCCTGATTCCAGGAAATAAGTTTCAGGGATATCTAAAATAGGGGAAAAAAAATAAAGAGTTCATGTATTTTGAAAGAACCTTTAAAATGCTATCCCTAATAGTTTTAGGGAAAGGGAGTATAAAAGTGCATTATTCATATGTGATGATGCTCTTGACCAAATGACTTTTGAGTTTATTTTAATATGGAATAGTTTTTTTTTGTTTCTTTTCTTTTTTTTAGATTTTATTCATTATTTTTAGAAAGAAGGGCAGGGAGGGAGGAAGAAAGGGAGAGAAGCATCAATGTATGGTTGCCTTTCACCTGCCTCCAGCTACGGACCTGGCTGGAGACCTGGCTTGCAACCTGGTTATGTGTCCTGACTGGGAAATTGAACAAGTGACCTTTGGGTTCACAGGCCTGTGCCAATCCACTGAGCCACCAGCCAGGGCCTGGAATAGTTTGAATCTTCACAAAAACTGAATGCCTGTATCCAACTGTCAAGGTCAAGGCAACATGTTTATTTTTCAATTTCTACAAGTTTAAAGATTTATACTAACATCTTAGTGTTAGAAAATTGTGATTGTAATGAAAGCTTGGGCATAACTAATTCTTAAGTTGTATAATTGTTCACATTTCATTTTAAGGATTGTCACTAAAATAGTAATTGTTTTCTCTTCTTGCTAATCCAGTGATTTCCTACTGACAGCCTGGCATCAGGGGAATTTACTATCACATTACTGCTTTGCACACTTGAATACAAACATTTCCAAGTTGCAATTAGATACATTGACAGGAAATACAGTTTTTAGTTAATGATTTCTGTCTTTGCTTTAAAAAAGAAATGCTCTAAATATATTTCAATGACAAGAGGCCTCCAGGCTTTTCACTGAAGAATTCAAAAGGAATGTTTTATGAGCACTGGTCAATAAAAACTGTTTTGGCATTTTTATATCCCTTCCCCACACACAAAAAATGTTCCCATAGTAGGTTATGTTGCTTAATTATAGTCTGTATATTGTTAGACCAGGGTGTATGTCTTAGACTTTCTGTTAACTAACAGTTCTATGGATTGGGTAAGTCGTTTGCCTTTTTATGCTATGGCTGTATCAGCTATAAAAAATGTTGATTAAAGTATTCATCTCTGAAGGTGTTTGAAAAAACTCAGTAATAGATTTCATGGGAAAATTAGATGGAGGGGACATCAAGTAAGTTCTCAATTTTTCTTTGATGTTGTTACAATAGTACTTAACAGGCACTTCTCAGGTGCCAGGCATTGAGGTGAGGACCCAGAGAGGTCGCACACCTGTCAGACCCACACAAAATGTTGTGAGGCAAAAAGGAGTTGGGATTGGTGAAAGTACTCTGAAAAATAAACAATGTAAATACCAAAATGATACGTTAAACAAGTAACCCCCAGTGCTCTCAGAAATAATTTCATGCGAACAAGGCAGCATCATTCTTTAGAATGTTGTGACTTTTTAAAAATGTATTTATGTTTCTCTTTTTTATTCTATTTTTTCCATTAACATTTAGTTCCCTTAAGCCCCACCTCCTCCTGTGATCACCACACTCTTGTCCCTGAGTCCTTTTTCCTTTTTGCTCAATTGCTCCCCCTCAACCTCCCCTGCCTTGGCTGTCAGCCTGCTCTCTATCTATGAATCTGTCTCTATGTTTGCTTGTTAGTTTGGTTCTATCCAACAGTATGGATGGATCTGGAGAACATTATGCTAAGTGAATAAGTGACTTTTATTTAAAAACCATACTGCTAATATTTTAATCCTAAATACATTGAGCACGTGTCCATTAATAACTCAATTATGCATTCATTCATGCTCGCAACAAAAATTTACAAGTGTCCACTCTGCCCTGGGCACTCACTTTCCAGGCTTTTCACCAGCCAATATTTTGATTCTGAAGCACATTGTTATACATAAATTATGAAGCTATTTATACATATAAAATGTTATTGTCAGCTCCATTATTATTACTCAGTTCTGATTATCTACTGTTGTTTAGAGATGCCACACAAAGAAAGGAAAGAGTCGATTTTATTTTCCTTTTTATTTCAACATGAGACATCTATTCCTACCAGGCCAGTCTCCTACATGTAAAGCATGTCTGCCATTCATTCCCTTCATCCCTTCCTACCCATTCTCCAGCATCCTGTCAACAGTCTTACCTCCTCCATGAATTTTCTCTGACAATTCCAGCCCTCTGCACTTGCATCCTTTTCTGAAAACGTACTGCTCTTATAAGAGCTAATGCCACAAAATTAGGCACCTAATTATATATTACCTTGCATTGTTTTCTATTTGGGTCATGAATATCTTCTCTCCCATGCCATATTACAACTTCTTAGCAAGGAACCAATTCTCATGCTTTTCTCTTTCTCCTTCAGCATTTATACATGGGCATGCATGCTGTAAACATGGGCATATAATAGAGACTCAAAGAATAATTCCCTGACTATATGACTCTTCTAAGCTTATTATAAACCTTTAACCCTACAATATTATAAAAGTACAGAGAACAAGAAGACTAAAGATGCTTTTATTAATTACCCCAATGATGAAGTCATTCAATAAATCTGAGATTGGCAGCTACTGAGATATTTTGATGACAAGATAAATAGTAATCATGAATTAAAGGGCTACCCTAAATAGCTCACGTACATTTTGAGTTTTGGAGATAATTATCACTACCTGCTGAGTATTTGGGTTTTATTGCCATTTGCATGTGTTGGAGTCAACCTTCTAGCATCCACTGCCTCAAAGTAAAACAAGGTGATCTGAAGGCTTAATTTGTGATAAAGTTTATCCCGTTTCACACAAGGATTGGTTACAGACAGGGCTGAGATAAGAGGCTTTGTTAGAAAGTTTCTGATTCTTGGAAAATTCTATAAAGTTCTTTTATCTCAATTTATGAAAAAGTAAACATCTTTGAGGAAATTACCACTGGGACCTTGGAAACCATTTGGTGCTGTCTTCTTATCTTTAAGCCAGAGGCTCTGGAAGTTACCTTAAAAATAGCTTACTATCACAAGGTTGTCTTTATCAGTTCATAAAACACTCAAAATACTTTTTTCTTTTTACTACTTTAGTCCTTTATCTTCTAACACTTAGATGAGTACCTCGAAGCCAAAATTCATGTTTCATAAATCCAGATTTATTATTTATTAGTTATGTTTGCATATTTAAAATAAGGTGGAAGAAATAATTATCTTGCCTTGAAAGAGCTTTAGAGAGAACAGAAATACTAATTCATTGAACACTTCTTCTATAATTCATGAACTACCCCATTTTCAATTTTGTTAAACCAGATTGTCTTTCCCTTAACAGATCTTTGCCTTTATTTCCACTAAACTTAAATGCATGTTCTATGTGTTAGGCAGAACAATAGGCCTCTAAAGAGGTCTCAGTTCATAAACCATTTCAGTTATCAACCTGTTCCATAAAAATGATTACTTCCCCCCTTGCCTTTACGGATAGTAAGATTTCTATTCTCTAAAACCACAGAGGATGTTTTCCTTACAATTTTTTACTGCACTTAGCACTTAAAAAGGTATTTAATCCCTTTCATCCATGTTAAATGGTCTCTTCTAAGATATAAGATTCTGTAAAGTTATCAATATGTGGTGCATTTGTTTATTCTACATTATTTTATTTATATTAATCTTGGCATTCCCATAGTTTTGGGGCCAGTGTTTTGTATATCATAGGTGCTCAATAACTATGTATTTGAGGATCCAGTGATGTTTTCCACATGTGTCAATTTTAGGAAACAAACTAAATCACCTACCATTCAGCCAAGCAATAACCCTAGAAAATATTAATCTAAACCAAAAGAGTGTCACTAAATTGATAGATCATATTCTCTGCAAGTATTTAGTGGGGTTCAGGCTTTTTTTTTCTCACCTTCAACACCAATTTAAATGACCTATTAGATCAAGTAGTTTTTTTAAAAAATGATTAGTCTATAACACCTGATTTAAAGATTTTATTTATTATTTTTAGAGAGAGGGGAAGGAGAGAGGCAGAAAGGGAGAGAAACACCAATGTATGGTTGCCTCTCACCTGCTCCCAGCTACAGAGCTGGCTGGAGACCTGGCTTGCAACCTGGTTATGTGCCCTGGCTGAGAACCGAACCAGCGACCTTTGGGGTTTGCAGGCTGGCACTTTATTCACTGTGCCACCAGCCAGGGCTATAACACCTGTTTTATACTGTCTACTCTGATGGTTATCTCTTTGATTAGGAAGCATGATACAGTGTGGGGACTGAATTTGAGTACTGTGCAAAAGCTTGACTGAAGTCTGCATGTCTGAATGCCTGAACTTCTAAGACTTCTCCATTGAGACTATACTGTGTGGTTATAAAGCTTAATTTCACAGTGTTTTGTGATGATAATGGTCAGCTGATCAGTGTTTCAGAAATAAAGTGAAAAAGCACAAATATGAATACCACAGGAATCAATATTTTAAGTTCTAAAAGTAATATTTTAATTAATTATGTTAATTTTTGGATACATCTAAAGTTAATCTCAAAACATTGGTAATTGTTCTGGAATGACTATAGCCTGGCATGCATGGCAGAAGAAATGAAATTCAATTAATGCAAGCTGCCATTAACCTGGGTAGTAGTTTTTGAAATTACTCTACAAATGGTTCCAATTTTTGTTAAAACTGTGGGGAAAAAAATATTTACTGATTAAAAGGAAAGTTAAATCTGTAAAAATACAGACTTACTTAGTGGCCCTCATAAGAATGCCAATTCACATAGTTCTGCATGTTTTGCCATTACTTTGAAATTTCAGTGTAGTGTTAGTAATTTAATTATGTGATACAAAAACAACTCCTTACCGACATCTTGTGCTGCATGTGCCATGATGAAGGAAGAGCAATTAATTCTATTGAACAACTCACTGACTTTCCAGAAGCTAATTAGGGAATTTTTAAAAATATAAAAACAGAAAAACTCAATGGCTCATACATGAAGATGTTGAAGCCTTTGAAAATAGCATACTTTAATGAAAGATTCATGTGTTCAGCTTGCAAACCGTTCAAAGTACTATGTTAAAATAAAGAGATAACTCGACCCGTCTGATGTCACTAATCTCACCCTGGAAAAGTAATTCTCTTTGAAAAGGCAGATGGCAGATGCTTTCAAGAACTAGCATTCTACTCGTTAGTGGCTGTGAATTGATCTGCTAATACAGAAACTAAATTCCTCAGGATGATTCAGTTTTTGCTATGGGTGAATTTTAAAAATTTCTCCTTGGCTGTGTTAAAATAACTGTAGGGTTTTTTTTTTTTTTTTCCTTTCTCATGCTGATTTTTAAGTATTTAAAAGAAAACAACAGTTGAGAGCTCATCAAAGCCTGTGAGACTCCCCTGAGGGCTGACAACTCCCATTTGGAGAATGCATTAGACAAAAAACACTTCCATTTCCCCTGGAGGGTGTCATTAGGGGCACTTAAGCAGGAAAGCTACTAGGAGCTGAAACACTCCAAGGAATTTGTTAGGACGTTGATATGCCCTCTGCGCCTTATTTTACAATGATCTATCACTCAGAGAGCAACCCCATTAACAGATCATTTGGGTGATCATGAGTTATGACAAATTTGAGCCTCTGTAACCCAACAACTTGCTTTATGACAGCACCCACATAAACATCTGCCTTGCAGTGCAGCCAATTTCCTCTTCTCCCAGACACTGCTGGAATTTACAGTGTCTGGGGCAAAAGGCAGAAGTAATAAAGTCTTACAGGAAAAAACAAAACAAAACAAAACATTACAGAAGCTCATTATCAGAAACAAGGAAATGATGAGCCGTAGGTTAGTATGAATAATATTCATTAGTAATTCCACTAGGTGAATATTAGTAATCCAATGAGCACTGAGGAGGACGGCTCTGAACCTGCTTCCCCCACAACAAATATGTGCATATAATTGTACATATGTAAGTGCTAAAATAACTGCATTTTAGGGATTATCATTGTTTCATGAAAGATACTTCCAGAATAGCATAGCCAGTAATCATTGAAGTGAGATTTAAATGCAGGTCTCATTGGTTTCAGAGTCTGTGGTCTTTATCTACATTATATTGGTCTTGCTTTTGTTCTTTTTATTTCTCTCATTGCTTCTTACTCAGGCACAGACAGAAATTAACTCTCTGCGAAAACTCTTCTTGGCCCCATCAGAGTGTTTTACCCTCTAGCAGGATTCGTATTCTCTGTCTGTATCTCTCTCTTATTTATTTTCCGAAAGAACAGTTAGCCTTTACTCTTTTCGTAGATACATTATGGATCCCCGGATCCTAAATCCAGAAGCTGTGACTGTTCCCTTATTGAGAAAATGGGTCTTTGTGTATGAGATTGAGTGAAGAATTCTGAGAGGAGATGCTTCTTGTGAGGTACCCAGATGAGCCCTAAATGCAGTTGTGTGCATTTAAGAGAGAGAGGGAGATGCCTATCCCCTCTGGGTTTCTCATACCCAAGACAGGCCCAGAGCAGCCACAAAGGCAGAGCCTGGAATTTGGTAGGGACAAGTTAAGAAATGTCTGGAGCCACGGGAAGCTGAAAGAGGCAAGAGATGAATTGTCTCCAAGAGCTTCTGGAGGCAGCATGGGCCTGCTGACACTTTGATTTTTAGACTTCTGGACTCTGTAACTGTGAGAAAATAAATTTCTGGTTTTCAAGGCAACACTTTTGTAGTAATTTGTTATGGCAGCATGAAAACTAATATAACTCCCCTCTTTTAAATCCTGAAATTGGTGGCAGGGGAAATTGCAATGTAAAAACACTGCTTGCTTACTTCTAGTTCTGTGAAATACCAGGAAATATGTTGAGTTGGCCAAAAAGTCCATTTAGTTTTTTTCCATAAAATAAAAGATACATTTTTCATTATCACCAATAATTTTGTTGATTTGGATATTTTGAGTATGTTGGCTATCTCCCGTGTGTTATAATGTTGATTATTCTCAATTAATGTCTCAGTTTGATGGCTAGGAACTTCAACTGGTTTACCCAACCTTGGAGCATCATTTAGCAAGCAATTGCAGGAACTGCAAACCACTTTTGACATATTTGATCAGTCACAGCACCTTGTTCATACACTACACATTTTTTTTTTTTGCATTTCAGTTATTTTTAACATTTCTTGAAAGAATAAAGCACAGTATGCCAAAAATGTTGTGTATTTTCTTCTACCTTCTATTTAAATGGTTACACAAAAAATTCACCAGTTTTGATTTTTTTTAAAATGCAAGCTGGCATGAGAGCTGTCAGAACACAATCTAATAAAATGGTTTCAGTTGAAGTTAAAGAAAACTAAGCACTACTAGGGCCATCCTACAGAACCAAACCAACAAACATTTTGGCCAACCCAACAGTAAAATAAAATAAGATAGAATAAACTTAAGGAAATATAGGGACATTTAACCTCTGTACAAGCCTATAATCTCCTGTCTTTTTCTACCTTTCTGTCCCCAAGGTTATCTTATTGCTGGACTACAGGCTGTGATTAAATGAGCTTTGTTGAGCAAATCAGTCTGACTTTGCAGTGGCATAAGTAGATCTGAAACATTTCAGGCGGGGAAAAAAAAAAGGTCATTTACTCTGAGAAAGTGTTAATTCTTGTCTGACTTCTCATTGACATTCTAACACCCGCTCTGACATGCACTTTAGGTCTATCAACCTGTCAGGACTAACCAGCTTTTGTGACTCCCAAACCAGAATGGATAGGTCAGAAACGTGATGGTGATTGTGGAGAGCTCTCAGGGTATGTATGGTGTCCATCATGACTTGGTCATCGAAGGTGAACTCATACATTTTTACATATATTAAAATAGATTTTTCCAAAAAAAAAATCTTAAAATGTGAAAGAAATGGGAATGTCAAAGCAATACATAAATCTCAACAGCATCGCACAGGCTAGGATTCCATGCTCCATTGCTATCAGGAAAGTCAAAAGTCTCAGTAGATCTGGGAATGGTGGTTCTTGGAGGGAATCTTTCCCATCCAGGTGGCTCGTCAGCCAGAATGTTCCAGTTCTGTCAAACTGGGGCTTTTTTGGCCAATGTCCAATTTCACTAGTAAGTGCCTGCAGGACCAGCTGTCAAATGTTTGGAACATCATTTCAACTCATCTATTTTCTCCAGAATATTTATTCCCTCCTTTCCATTGCCAGTGTTGTGGCTCTAGTTTCTGCCACTCTTTGGATTCCAGTTTTCCACTTGGATGTCCAAAGTAGCATCTTCAGAAAACCCTCTTCCTATAGAATCATTCCCTGCAATTTATTCTGAACACAAACATCCTTGAAACTTGATTCAAATGTTAACTTTTCTAATAAATGCATACATTCATAAAGAACACCAAGAGAAAAATTCACTGTTATTAGCTTCCTGTCACCCACAGGATTAAATATAGATTATATACAATTAAACATATTCCATCTGTAACTATAGTTTATAAATATATATCAACATTAAGTTGATATATTCTGTACATTAAGTTGAACTCCATCTGCTTCTGCAACCTCCTCTGCTTCTCCTTACAATAAAGTCTACTTGGCTGCTGTACATACTTCTCATAGATTCTTGATCACCTGAAAATTTCCTGGTCCTGTGGTTTTACACAGAGCTGATGTTCAGCAGGGACACACTGGTGAGGGCCATGCAGCAGACAACCATTCTGATTGACCAGGACATCTGCTCAAAGTTGATTGGTCAACTTTGGCTGCCCAAAAGGCAGCACTTGGGATAAAGAATTGGGTGGAATTAACTTATTGAGGGGATGATCTCAGGAAGCAGACATGAGAGAATGATGCTGCTCTGGAGAACAGCCAACATAAATGTCCTCTGCTGAAGCTGCCACTATGGAATCAGAAGCTGAAAAAGGCTAGAGCATCTGAACTGTCTACAGAATACTTTCAGAATGATCCATACCAAATACAGCTTCTATCCTTCCTACATCGGTTGACTCTGTGCTTGTGGTCAGGATGAGGGGGCTCTGATGGCATTACCTGCAGGCTGAACCAGAGAGCTTTGCAGTGAACTATGAGGTACAATGCTGGGATGGCAAGGTGAGTCTGCACTCCTGTGGAATTGCCCCCCACTCCTGCTGCTGCTATGAGGGATGGTCTGAGGAAGGTGGTGTAGGATCTGCAGGAGTCTAAGATTGGTGCCATAATAATTGCCAGCAATTTAAAATATTACCTTTGCTTTTAACTATGTTCCTCTCTTACCCTAGGGGTCTCTTAGCTTTCCTTGAAAACTCATTATATTCTCCAAGATGTCAATCCATCACCACCTGTGACAGATGGTTGGTTTTTTTCCCCCAATAGAGAAGTTCCTCATCTCCCATGATAATAGAGAGTTGGCTGGGCATATAGAGTTTGAGCCTAAATGATATACTTGACATCCAACTTATGCCCTCCACCCCCTCTGTTCCACCCCCTCTGGTGCACTAGAACATGGATATATCAGGAGGGAGCCAGTTGCCATTCTATAGATATAACAAAGCAACAAAGATAACAGAAATCTAGATCTCTGCATGACCTCATGGAATGGAGCAGTCCTGTTCTTTCTGCCTATCTAACATTGAGGTGCATAATGGTTCTATATTGTAAAGTCAAAGTTAGTTTAGTCTTATTCAAGTGGCTAACTTCATATCCCAATTCATCTGCCTCTTAGGAAGTTCTTCCCTACTTCTGCCACACTCTAGTCCCACCCCTGTCAGACTGAACTTCAGGTATCTGTTCCAATGCCAGTTTCCATCATGATGCCACAAGTCCTAATGGCAGCAATGGTGCCACATCTGCACTATGTGTGTGAGGCAGGCATTAGACCTATAATAAACACTATTAGTAATATCAATAATTGCTCATATAATTATAATAGGTGCAATTATGAATATACGATGCATAATAATCATTCACTGAGCTGCTTACCATGCTTTATCTTTTGAAGAATAACTTAACTTATAAATACTTAATGAAATGCTTCCTGTGCAGCACACTTTTTCAGACAACGTCACTCTGAGATACATCTCTGCATCTGCCTTTTCTCCTTTTCCTCATGTTACCATTAGGAATGAGGTCCTTCTCTCAGCTAACAGAAATTCCTCTATCATTCTTTAGACCCTCCCTTTCTTTCTTAAGACCCCGTGTTCCTTCTTTCCAAGTCCTTTGAGTTCATTGCCTCTGTTGGTTCAAGTTTCTTTCAAACAAAGAAAATGTGCTCACTTCTCCTTCAGGGGACAGCCTCTTTATCTCTGTTATAGGTTAAAATTTCAAAACCACCTTCACTTGCTGTCTCCTCAGCCCTCAATCACTTCTCAACACAATCTTTAAAGAACCAGGTTTATATTTCATTCATTCTATGAGTATCACACTTGCTAATGTCTCAAATTCAACAAATTTTAGTTATCATCATATACTAAGTGTGTCAATACTATTTAACACAATTTAGTATTCCTTTGAAATGACCACCATGACTTGGTTTCTTTTTGCTCTTCCTCTTTCTCTACCCACTCCTCTGCAAAGCTTTTACCTGGTTGTTTCTTATCAAATGTATAAAGTTAAAACACTCAGGACTCATAGTTCCCTTCTCACGCAATATAACCTTACCAATTTAGGTTTTGAATTCCATGACTTCATTGGCCACTTAAATTCATAAGTCTTAAATGTCTATCATTGCATCAATCTTACTATTGAGTTTCAGAAAGTTTTGTCTAAATGTGTGCTTATTTGTTTCATTGGCAACGCAAATCCACAAGATCTTCTCCCTCAAAAGTCAATCCCCTTTGGGGCTCTTTCGCAGCAAATGGAATCATAATCTACCTCCTTGTCCATGCAAAACTCCTCCCCTCCAACCAACAACAACAAACAACAACAACAAAAGGAGTCTTATATTTCTTTTCTCCCATCTACAATGACCAAGTATCATGATTTGCCTGGAACAGGGGACTTCCTGGGATACAAAACTTCATGTTTTTCTTGATTCCCCAGTCAGGGCACATAACCCAGGCTGCAAGCCAGGTCCCCAGCTGGAGGCAGGTGAAAGGCAACATACATTGATGTTTCTCTCCCTTTCTTCCTCTGTCCCTGCCCTTCTCTCTGAAAATAATTAACAAAATATCTTGAAAAAAAGATTACTTAAAAAAAAACCCAAAAATTATTTTTTCACTGCTAAAATTGCAATAAACTTGGTGAAATCAGGATGGCTAGTTGTTCTCATATAGGGCACAAAGTCCTGTGGGCTCTGCGCCTACAAATCTCTTGTGTCTGTCAATTATTTCCATTCTCAGGATTAATACTATCATCTCTCTGCAGGGCTTTAGGCAGCCATTCTTGCCTTCCATTTTCTACCTTCCAAATGATTTCTGCGCACTGTGACCACAGACCTTGCTTGATAGAAATAAGATTACTATATAAACCTCTTCTAACCTTCTCATTGTCTATAAGGTAAGACTCAGGGGTACCAGGTCCCGTCTCATCTTTCATCCTTTTCTCACTCCGCCCACCCTATATTGTAGCACTACTGACTTTTCCATTACTCACATGTGTCAGAAAATAGGCCAGGAATGACTTCCTCCTCCTTCTCCATAATGACTCCCCATATTTCAGGTCTCAGATTTAATATCATTTCCTTAAGACATTTTCCCTTTTCCATCAAACCAGGCTGGCATGTATTTTTCTCCCTGCCATAGCAAGTGATACTTTTTCACAGAACTCAATAGCATTTATTACATATCCAATGGATGTCTTCCCAATCATACTAGAAGCTCCAAGAGACAAGTGTTCTTTTTTATTCTCTTATTCACCATCCTATCCCCAGGGAAGTCCTCAGTGCCTAGAATATGATAAATATTTATGAGGTGAATAAATATTTAAAAATAGGTTATTTCCTTGCATGATGTCACATCTTACTGTCACTTTGGATACTTCAGTTAAAATTAACCTATATTAAGGAAGGTATTTAAGGCCATAATCCTTTATAAAATTTTAGCACATTTTACTATATTTCATTGAGTCTCAGATGACATTCCTTTAATGTAAAAATTAAAATAAAAATAAACTATAAAATGCCATGTACTAAAATACACATCCAGTTTTCAGATGCTCAGAAGAGAACAAACTGGGAAGGCCACAAGGCAACACATACTCAAACGTATGTTAAATTTGCACACATCTCTCTGTACTGCCCACTCTCTCTTTGACCCATGGGCCCATCACCTCATTTCTAGGCTATTGAAGCTGTAGTCTCTTGACTTGTATCTTCCCTTGTATTATGGAATGTCCAGTTCATTATCCACATTTCATCCAGAATGACCATTTCAAACAGCAAACCTGATCCTATCACCCACACTTCTGCATAACCTCGTCCCTGCTCAGTCTCCTGCACCATGTCACACCATTTCCTGTGCTTCGAATATAGTCTTTTTCATTTACTTGAAATATTCTGCCACTCACTGACCTCCCCTCCATCTTTCTCCAACTTATCATCCTACAGGTTTTACTATAAACTTCCCTGCTCCAGAAAGATGCTCTCTGATCTTGCCATTGGAAATCAGCAGCTCCACTATGCTGGTCCCAGCTGTTCTTTTTCAGGCACACATCTCGTCCTCTTGCTTCATGGCCTTCATCTCAAAACTTCACCAAATTTCCTTGTGTGCTTATGTGTATGATGTCTGTCTCACTCAACTTTGAGGTCCATAAGGGGAACCATCAGGGTGCCAGCTGGCATCATCTAGGAGAACCTGACCCAAACTGAGGTGCTAGATGGCTATTCATTGAATGAATGAGGTGATGAATCTTTACATGCTTTGTCAAAACACACACAATAGGAAACCTGATGCTCAGTTGGAGGCAGGTGAGTGCTGCCACATATAGCCCTGAGGGGTAGGCAGGTGACAGAGATAGACTTGCTTTCAAAGAGACTGGGTAAGGACAATGTACAGGAAATCAGCTAGTTCAGGTATCTAGGACCTTCCACTTTAGAAAAGTTTTATTTATCGGGTTTTATTTTTCCCCAGCTATTTCAAATTATTTCTAATCATAGACAGTCTTACAGCAATAATGTTATCCTTCCAATAAAACTATCTTTAGAAACCTCAGAATACATTTTTGCATTTATATACCTTCATATCATTCATTGTGTCTCATTTTGAAAAGTAATTGGGTTTGGAAAAAAAATGTGTATTACAAGGTTAAATCATTACCAATGGCATTTTTTTTTCCTCAGTGCTGTTTGAGAAAAATTGGATAAATGACTAATAAGAAAATATTACTAAGCTAAACTTACAAAAATTATAGAGCAAAAACAGACCAATTTTAATATAGTCAGTGCCAATTACATCTCACGCTTCAATGGCAGTGAAAGTAAATTTGATTTTGCCACATGTAATTGTGTTAGGAGTAAGTCCATGTGAAGAAAAGTGCTACTCATCCTGAATACCCTTGGGGATGTTTTGTTCAATCAGCTTCCAATTTTCTCAAGCCTGGCCATCATGGGTGTAAAATGAGGGCAGTCACTTTTTTTTTTGTTCTTGAATGTTGCTAATGCATCACTCTTATGGAAATACATGTTTCTGTTACCCCACCCCTGCATACATTTGTTTCTTTACTTGCCATTTACTGAGCAAGTTTTATGTCAGGCACTGTGCTAGGCTCTAGATGTGCAACCATGAGTAACTCTAAAAGAGTCGAACTATGAAAGAAAAACTCATGAACAAATCACTACTTTTAAAAGGAAAGTGCTAATAAAAAGAAAAGTTGTAGAGTACACACATACACCAATATTGAATACCATTAACAGAGAGATCTGATCAGATCCCTGGGGAGGGGCTCTAGGGGGAGGTTGCACAAGGCAATGGCAAATAGCTTAGGGTGGGATTGGTGGGGAAGCTGAAAGCCCCAGAGTTCATGGAATTATGGAACAGAAGATTTAAACTAAAAGGGCAAAGATTGACTCTCTGACCCTCTTCCCCAAGGATGCCAGCGTGATCATGCAGCAGCAGGCTGTATTTCCCAAAGGGAGGCATTTTGGATAGATGTTGGGTGGGAGAAGCAACCCTGGTTGAAGTCTGGGATCAGGCTGGCCTGCAGAGGGTGGCAGGGTTATTCTTCTTTGGGTGCTCTAGAGGGGACAGGCTCTGAGGCAGAAGCCTGCCATTCTTCCAAAATTGTGTAGCTTTTGTATCTTATGTTGTCGTAGTTTGAAACTAATCCTACAGACATAAGATCAATAAAAACGAACAGGGGAGTGTTAGGAGAGCTCAGGTGCTAAAGATATTAGCCTTACTTGATAGGCTAAAGAGTTAAAGAGTTGAAGTTCCAAAAGTGTGTTGCTTTTAAATAAAGAGTCCTTTCCTTTGTCACCAAAACTTTGCCTCTGGAATTTTGCCTAGAGGGTGGCGGTGGGTGCAGGTCCCCACTCGCTGTTCTGTTTGCTAACAATTTCATCTTGCTCTTCATTTTCCAGGGGGAAAAAACCAACAAAACAACAGCAACAACACTGAGGACTGAGAGAATAAAGTAGTTTCAGGAAGCTTTCAGAGCTACTGAATGGGACGGTGGGGCCCTGAATTCAGGTCTCCTGATTCTTGTAACAAAGAACCCCTTTACTGAATGCTCCCAGGTACCATGTCTTTGCACCTTTAAGCCTCATAACTGGGAAGAAAAACATCTGTTATTTCCATTACGCTTTTGAAGAAACTGATATTCAGACAGTATGAGTAACAGTCCACGTCATGGAGTTAGCAAACAAGGGGCCAGAATTCAGAATTGGGTTTGTCTAGCCCTCAAAACTGTGCAATACCTGCTACCCCCAGCTCCTTCTAGTTTACTTGATCTTATGTATTGAATATCTATGGAATAATTTAAAATAAATGATAAATAATGGCCATTTATTGGGCATTTGTTAAGGATCGGGTACTCTTTAAGGTACCTTCCATGAATCAACTTGTCGAATGCTCACAGAAATCACAGGCAGGTACCACCTCTCCCAAAGCATACACAGTTCTGTCTGCTCTCCCAAAAGTGGAGAATCTAAGGACTGATGTCCCCACAGACCTCAGCTGGAGTCAGTCTAAAAAGCCTAGTCATCTACTTAATTATCTAACAGCCTAAAAACATACCATTTTGAAGTTACCTCCACAATCCATTACACGTTCTAAACCCAGACAAGTCAGTATTGTTTTTTTCTATCTACATACTTTATTTTGCAAATGTGTATTAGGGCTAAAGAATGAACTTGAGTATCCAGGATCACAGTCTTCGATATCCATGATCAATTTCTATTGCAATTTCTCCCTTCCTACCACCGCCCTCAACCACATCCAGAGATTTCCTGCAATGCTTATCAGTAGAAGGAAATCTCGAGAGTATGGTTTCATGACAGAAAGAAACAAAAGGCCAGGAAGCCAGAACAATGATGATCCAGGTCCCAGGAAAACCCCCAGATAAGCACCAACTTGCAATCTAGTCCAGAAACCATGGCACAAATGACTAAATATAATATGGCAATGATATATTACAGACACATAAACTGAGATCATCTGACATTATCAGAAAGGAAGGTTTATGCTGAAGAATAAAGCAGAAGTTAGAACACACATTCAAAGGCACACAAGCATCTTGACTCTAGGAAATACCTCAAAAATACTGAAGTTTTGAGACAGTGTTGAAAGCAAAGAAAATTAATAAAAAAGGCTCTGGGCACATAGTCACAAAAGTGTATCCCTGCACAGATCTTTCCACCAGAAAGATTCCTTCTGAGGTTTTTTCAAATGGAAGTTTTAAAGTCAAGCAGGTAACATTGTTTTAAAAAACAATTCTGTGTTGTACACGACATTTCAGGAAAGTGGAGTTCGCTCGACATAATTAGTGGGTAATATTATGGTGTCTCCAAATCCAGACATGACTGGATGTCAAGTTTGCAGGAAAATAAGTTGCCCTGCTAATAGTCCTTAATTACCACTAGATTGTGACTTAACTTGTATTCCAATAATAAAAGCACCGACTTTCATTTTTCACCCAATTTGAAGGGCAGCATAAGCCGAATGCAAAGTGCCCTCCCAAATTAGAAAAGTGATTGAACAATGGTTAACCCTGTGCCCAGGATCAGAAGCAAGAAATGTTATTACAGCTAAAACACCAGTGTATCCAACAGAATCCTTTTGACTTCCA
This sequence comes from Noctilio leporinus, assembly GCA_004026585.1. NCBI lineage: Eukaryota > Metazoa > Chordata > Mammalia > Chiroptera > Noctilionidae > Noctilio > Noctilio leporinus. The sequence continues at coordinate 281,959 of PVIW01000030.1, forward strand.
GATCTGTGATCTCAGTGAGAGATGTAAAGCAACACAAACAAACAAGAACCTCAGAAAAGTCAGTTTTTGTGGTCAAACTCAATCAAAGGCATGTTTATAAATCTAGTTTTTTTATCTCAGAGGGACACAGTTAGCATGTCCTATTTATAAAAATTGGAAATTGGAGACTGGTGTAATGTATGAAATAAAAATAAGATATCGCAAAAATTTAAAGAAAGAGCTTTTTTATAGAAATTAATTTAGAGTTATACTTTGGTAAAGATGGCAAAACAAATTCCAAATGAAACAAAACTTTATTTAAAAAATAACAAATCACATTCTAATCCAAAATAGGACAAAATATTATGAGCTTTTTAGAGGAACGTAGCACTTTCCTTGCATGATAAAAGAAATCAAACCATGGACATGGACAACAGGTGGGATTGACTTTGTGGGGAATGGGTGGGTGGGGAGGGGGACAGAGGGGAGCAAAAAGGGGATGGATGTAATACAACAACAATAAAATTTAGAAAGAAAAAAGAAAGAAATCACAACAAAAATACTGATAGATTTGAGTACAGAAGATTAAAACTTGCTCATACAAAGAAAATGATTATCTATAGCAAAAGTACATGGTCAAAGAAGATATTAACATCTAATGTGGCAAAAAGGTACTATCCATCCGAATTATATAAGAGGAACATATAAACTAACAGAATATATTCTGCTAGGGCTGGCAGGTGAGTGGTGATGTGAGAGATGCAAAGGGAGGCTCAACAGGGAGCATAATACAGAAGAAGGAAAAAGGGAAGCCAGACTTCGAGCAAAAGCACCGTTAATGAAAATGGTAGCTGGCTCCACCATGGCCTCCCTGAGCCTTGCCTCCTTCTGGCAGGCACACTCATGCGACAGGTCCCACCCTGTCCTGCACTATCAATAGCTTGTGACAGTAATGAAGCTGTCTGACCTCTGAGACCAGCTTACAAAAGATCTTGTGGCTTCTGCCTTGTAATTGCTTGGGTCACTTGCCCTGGGGGAAGCTCACTGCCATGCTGGCAGAAACTCAAGCAGCCCTATGGGGAGGTTCATGAAGAGAAGAGCTGAGACTTCCCGCCAACAGTCAGCATCGACTTACAGCACAGATGAAGAAACTCAGGCACAGGATGAGAAACTTGCCCGGGCCTACACAACTAGGGAACGCCAGATCTCAGTGTAGGAACCAAGTCCTTGTCCTTCATCAATACTCGATCATGTTCCTCTTGATGGAACAAATAGGTTGAAAAAGTACCAGCAATGGTATGAAGCACCACAGCAAGAATGCTAACATTCAGAAATTCATTGGAGGTGTGGGCTTGCGGGAGGGCAAGGGGAAGATTAAAAACAGCTCTAGTTTTTCAATTATACGAGGCCTGTCCCGTAAGTATTGGCCGTGAAAACTTTTAATTATATCGACACTGGCTTGGTATTTTTGAGACAAGCCTCCTATATACTAGGGAGGATGATAGGATCATCAATTAAGCTTAGAATATAGAGTGTGTGTGCGTGTGTGATTGATCAATCCCCGATGGCTAGACAGTTAAGTAGCCACACAGGAAATACAAGGACTGGGCCGGTTTGGAAAATCCTTGATTTGCGTTTTCCCACGCACTGAGAAACAGCGGGTGTCACTGCAGGAACAAAAGGTTAAAAGATGACTTTCGTCCTCTCTCCAAAAAGTTCACACTGCCTTACTTTTGGAGATTAAAAGATGGAAAATTTCCTCACTTCACTGAACCTCTTTTTGACCATATTTTATTTTGATCAGATTAGGTGTGGACATAATCTAGCATTCAAGAAAAACTTGCTTCTTTAAAAACAAATACCGAGTCAGGAAAATTCAATGAAATTAGTTCAATTAAATAAAAGATAAGTAACCTTGTTGCAGTAACTAGAATCAAACTACTGCTGTCAATGTACACCCTATGCTCTGTTAGTAAGAAAAACATTCTAGCTTGAGAATGAATGTTTTCTCCATTTTGCCCCAGGGCTAACAACCATCAGGAGAAGTGTTTGTTGCTTATTCCCTCACAAGTACATGTGACTTTATTTCATTTTAATATATGCTGCTTTAATACATAACACGCTGTCAACAGGGAACCAGGAAGAGGCAGATGCTGCAGGTGTCATTTGCGGAAGGGTCTGTAAACATTCACAGCTGCTCAGCTCTAATGCCCTGCTGCATGCACGGCCAAGGACATCCAGCACAGATGCTGAAACAAAAATTCCCGGGAAGCCAGCACAAGCGAAATTGGACAAATCCTAATGCATAATGTATACACTATAATATCCTATCGCGTGTGCTTACAAGACTGAGTAGGCCACATGGCTTATCTTCATGTTTTCCTAAAATAAAGTTAAAAACCCACAGACTCTCTGGAGAGATTTGACTTGATGCCAAAATGTACAAAGGAGGCAAAATGGCTTTTATGAGAAAGTACATTAAACAAGGAGCAGAACCTTGCGATTACCAGATGATTGGTAATGAATGGAGGCTCGTATTCCTCCATCTGCTCTCGTTCTCCGCCCGTCTCATGACTTACTCCCAGTTTTCTGTGTCTGTTTGTTTCTCCTTGGCTTATATAGAAAATAATGAAGATTCTAAAAATCAACATGTCGCTGAATCTTGAACTTACCTTGTTCAACTCACAGCTGCTTACCTTTTTCAGGTTAACATTGTGTTAAGAGTCACTTTTCTTTTCTTTCTCAAAGGGCCATAATGCGTACTACGCAGGTAACAGGCTATTTAAGAGCCTGTACTCATTCTAGGCTCCTTCATCTTTTATATTCTTTGCCAGTTTGTGTTGTCTTCATCACATATCTACTCATTTGTACACCAAACATAGTATTTAAAATATGGAAACCAACAAGAATAAGGATCAAAAGCACTAAAACTGGCTCTTTGAGAAATAATTTGAACACCATTCTTTTGAATGTAGGTTTCCTTACATTTTATATTTTTTAGGTATTTATAAATTTATGTATTTATAAATACATATTTGTTCTCTCATGATACACTCTTATCTCCCTTAAATAATGTTAAGAATGGTTTAATAAAGCCTCTTAGCATTTTCATTTTGTACCGTGAAACAGAGTTATGGAACCTGACTGAGAAGTCTCATGGGCAGGAAAGGATGAGAATCCTGAAAGGTGGACCTGCCCGCACATCCTTCAGTCCCAGGTGCATATGGCCAATTCAAACCCAAATAAACAATGGAACAAAGTGACAAAGCTTTTGACAATTTCCATCCAGCCATGCATCTCCAAATGTCTCAAAATAAAAACAAAACAGCAAACAATTTTATCAAGACAACAATAGCATGTCTTTAAAGTTAAACATGGACAACATATAACTATATAACTCAACAATTGCACTCTTAGGGATCTTCCCAAAGGGAATGAAACTATTATTCCATACTAAGACTTGTATGCAAATGTTTATAGCAACTTTGTTCATAATAGCCCCTGATGGAAACAACCCAGATGCACAAAATATTCTATATCCATATGAGGAAACATTATTTAACAATTAAAAGGAGCAGAATCTTGATACATGCTATAACATGGATGAACCTCAAAAAACATTACACTCAGTGAAAGAAGCAGACACATAAGATTCCATTTAGAGCCCTGGCTGGTGGCAAAGTGGATAAGTCGCATGCCTGGGAACCCAAAGGTTGTTGGTTCGATTCCCAGCCAGGGCACATAACCAGGTTGCAAGCCAGGTCTCCAGCCAGGTCCATGGCTGGAAGCAGGTGAAAGGCAACCATACATTGATGGTTTTCTCCCTCTCTCGCTTCCTCTCTCTCTGGAAATAATAAATAAAATATTAACAAAAAAGATTCCATTTATATGAAATGTCCAAAATAAGGGGAAATATATAGATATAGAAAGTAGATTAGTGGTTGCTTAGAGCTAGGGAGGTACAGAAATAGGTAGTAACTAATTGCACCTGAGATTTCCTTTGAAGATGAAATGTTCATCAAATCCATTGAATAAATATTTAAACATGTTAATTTATGGTTTACAAAATATGTCAGTAAATAAATTAGAATAATATAAACAGTTATGAAACTAACTACTACAATTATTTAAAATCAATATTCTATTTATGGCTCAGACCAGAAAGAGGTGATCATCAACATAGAACTATGTTTTAAGTTCATTCTGATCTTTAAGTGACTGAAGTTAGCTCCTTTTAAGAATTGTTTGATGAAGAAAAGTGTATAGAAAGCTAAGGGAGGTAGAAAGATAGGGGCACAAAAGAAAAGGCCAAGTTCAGGAGGCCCACATATACTAAAATCATAAAAACGAGTCTGATGAACTTATTTTGATACCCATTGCCTTTGTACACCCTTGTGGATGGGAATTAGAAAAATCTCTCCAGCAGGGAAGTTGACAAAGAACAATGTAATATAATTTAGGTTGTTTAGTGTTTTGATTTTTAAAACTAATATATACAACATTTGTAAAATATTAGAAAGAAGTTTCTACCCATATATCCTTACTCCAAATGCTGCATTTGTTGAGGCAGAAATTGTTATCAGTTCTGCTGATTGGTGCATAGTAGATGTTTAATAAATACTTGTTGAATAGAGGAATGAAAGGACTATTGCACTAACTATAAATTACAATATTAAATATTCAGGCTATATTATAATGGAAAGGCAATGGGGCATGGACTATGAGGGAAAACTTGAGGGAAAAGCAGTATGGGGTAGGTGTGGGAGGTAATGATGTCAGTCTTGAACATATTGAACTTGAGAGTGCCTCATCCCACTGAATCAAAGGTATCTAGCATGCATCTCAATATATGGTTCTGGATTGAGGATATAAATTTGAAAGTTTAGTGTAGTATAACTCATGGGTATCTGACTTATAAATCAATGACAAATCAGTTCCTCCATAAATGATGAACAACTGTATCCATTTTATTGGTAGGACTATTAAAATATTATCAAACAAGAATAGACAGACCATAATACTAGGAGACAAAACCATGATTTGGAATCAAGGGAGCTTGGATGTAAATAACAACTTTTTCATTAGCTAGCTTTATGATCTTGGGTGAATTACAAAGGTTCACTGGGATTTGGTTTCTTCATTCAGGAAACTGAAATATATATTTAGGTGTTCCCAGGAGGGTTTTAGTGAAAGTTACATGAGATTATGTATAAAGAGATTATATACATATATGTGTGTGTATATGTCTCAAAGTAAATTGGTTGCTGATTTATCTTTAGTAGATTATGGGATTGTGACAGGGTAACTATGAGGATTTCTTTTAATTATACCATTATTTTCCACTTTGAATAAGATCTTGTACCAGAGGAGATATTTTTCAGGTGCATTCCCCACAAAATTTCAATGTAGCCAAAATTTGTGAAGCATCTTGAAATGTGGGTTTTTCCCTTCTGTCCTATCTGTTGTTTTCCTCTGATCTTTCATTCTTTTGATCTTAGTTGCTTTTCAAAACTCACAGCTTGCTCTCCTGAAACTACTCTCTTAAAAAAGGAAGCAAGAACTTAAATTTTTGAAGCTAAAGTGCGTAAGGAAAACTGATGTTATTTTATATTCATATTTTGTTATTGAAAATACACAGATTTATCATTTAGGGATGACACCAAGCATTCTGAAAACTAGTGAATTCTTCCACATGTAGCTCCAGTTCTACTAGTAACTATGTACCTTGGGGCCAAATATTTGATCCTTTGGCTATCATTTTAGCTCCATCTTCAAAATGAAGTAATAGGATTAGATATTAGGTCTCCAGGAATTTATTGGTTGTTGCTATATTTTAGTTAAAATTTTAGATTTGAGGTTTTCATGTTGATGATTATGCCAAAAATAAATAAAACCATAGTCTACATCTTCAGGATGACTAGAGTATAGTTGTCTGATTTCAGCCTTTATTAAAAAAAATATATATTTATTATTTTTAGAGGGAGGGGAAGGGAGGGAAGCAGAGAGGGAGAGAAACATCAATGTATGGTTGCCTTTCACCTGCCTCCAGCTACAGACCTGGCTGGAGACGTGGCTGGAGACCTGGCTTGCAACCTGGCTTGCAACCTGGTAATGTGCTTTGGCTGGGAATCAAACCAGCAACCTTTGGGTTCACAGGCTTCCACCTATTCACTGAGCCACCAGCCAGGGGCTGGTTTCAGTCTTTATGATTGCCTTGGTGGTGCTGTTCATCTGTTGGGGGTTGATAAGGAAAGAAAGAACCAGCTGTATATAAACAAGGCACCCACAACAGGGAAGGCCAAACACCATTACAGCTCACTGTATCATGGAAGGTTTGGTTGGAGTTTGGGAGGAAAAAAATGCTAAAATCATTGAATTATCACGTGACTTATTTATGATAATAAGTACATCAGAAATGTACCTTCTCTTGAATAATCTGTCATATTATTACCAGTTATTTTTTATTTCTCTGCTTGGTATTTTTTCTTACATTTCATGTGTAAGTGAAAATGAGTTTCAGGCTTTGAGGTTGTTTGCAATCTTTAAACAGAAAGAATTTTCTGTTTCCTCTTTGTTGAAATTCAGACAAAATTCTAATAAATATAATTTCATATTTGACATTTGAGAGAACATTGTCCTTTAAAAAGAGGTTTCTACCTATGAAAGTACGAGAAACACTGAACTAAAAATTTCCCAGGAACATTTGTACTTTCAAAAACATATAACTATGTGGCAGCTTCCTTTGAGAGAAGAATGATTTTCTTTTCTTTTTATAAATAATTTACAAAGGACACTTGGGAACCAGGTAAACTTATTTCTCATGAATGCTGCTTCGTTGTAGATACCAAACTTGACTTTAAAATATGATGTAAATGTTAGAAAGCTAAAAATGTTTACAAGATGCTTAGAATGTAGTTAAGTACATTTATTCATATAATTGATAGTATTAAATACATTCTGGAAACTTTCTGAATAATGCAAGTAACTTAGGGCTTCAGAGATCTTAGACTTCACACCCTCTCTTCCCTTTGAGAAGCTCATTGTTCCAGGGAATCAACAGTGAACTCTGCACAGATTTCCCTGTTTCCTGGGGTAAATCTTAGGATCCATTTCTTTGCTGCACTTGGACCCACTGTAGAGCTTTACATGTATTCCATTCCTTCCATGTTGGGTTCATCACTCTTTTATGAGTTCCCTCGTGGTAGGGACAGGGTCTTACAACTAACTGTCTTCCTTCTCATTATCCAACACAATGCTATGCACATCAAAATGCCCACTAAATATTAATTCACAAAATGAAATCCAAATCCATCTTGAAGAGTTCTTTGCTCCTGTTCCACGTATAACTCTTCCAGTTGGATTGGATGCAGTGTAGGCAATTTAGTCACTTGCTCAGTCCATGTGGCATCTGGAAGTGAGCTCAGACAGAGAAACCAGGTTGACAGATCTGAAATTGAGTTCTGCATTGAAAACATTGTACTTACGGATGTGAGGCTAACTGCTTCTTGGGTTAAGCCGAAATAATATTCGGGCACCTTGCAAGATTTTCTTTGAAGGTAAAGGCAGTTCTTAACATATTTTAATTTCTTTACACAATGCACATCATGGGACAAAGTAATCACTTGACCTGTTAGTTCATTTGCATCTTCCAGTCTGGTGAGCTTTTTGTGTTAAAATGATTCCTAATCATCAGAATGAACAAACTGTTCTTGTTTGTTAATATATCATTAACAACTATAGAAGAATAATATTTTGATTTTAAATTAATTCTGTTTTTCATTTCTGATGTTTTATGATTCCTAGATGTTGCCCTGTTTTCAGCACCCAGAGAAGAGAAAACATAGGAGAAAGAGAATGAAAGAGTTGGTCCTTGGCTTTTCAGTTTCAAATAGGATAGGCTTCTGACAGAGACAAAAGGTTTAGCAGAATGTATGATAAGAGAATGTTTACTTGCACTTGACTCCCATCTTCATACAAGGCCAGTATTCCACAGCGCTCAGTTCAAAGGTGGGGAAGGAAGGCAGACAGGGTAATTCCCAGACAGATTTAGGGACTTTTGTGTGGGAGGGATGAAACCCAGGGAGCAGGCACCCCTGGGCACCAGCTTCTCTAGCAGAGGTGGGGGGACAGGAAAAGGCTCCCACCCCAGGTTGCAGCTGCTTAGCTTCTGTGGCACAAGAGGAATTAGGTGACACTCAAAAGGGCTCTGAGCGCCTTTGTTTAGCGTAGCCCACTGTGGGTTCATCGGCAGCAGGAAACTCCTGTGTACCTTGTGGTGAGCCCCAGGCAGATCTGAGAATGTAGATCTGAAGCCCTCTCACAGGCAGGATTGATTAGAATAAAGCAGAAAAGGGAAGCTTGTTCCCATACTCTGCTGGTCCCTGGGGATTGGTAGCAATGATTTTTCTCTTCTTTCCTTTTCCTCTAACAGCTGTAGAGGAAAAAACGGAGTCTCATCCCACTGAAAGCCAAACCGCTAATATGCTACTACTGTTTTTGAGACCTGATTGTCTGCTTTCTACTTTTTTTCCCCCAGATTGTAAACCCTCAGGGAGAATGTCTTCTCTACTTGTAAATGCTACCAATACTTAGAACATAAAAATATGAATTTGGACTTGTTTGACAATATCTATTCCATGGAGTCCACATTCCACAGAAATACCTGACACTAGAGAAGCTGCACATGGAGGGGAAATGAGGCTTGCTGGCCACACCAGGGGACCAGAGGCTTTGCAGGTGGCACCATATAGTTCTAGGTAGAATTCCAAAGACACAGGTCCATGTAGCAATAACAAAGAAAACCTCATCAGGTTGGATTTCACACAGATATAGGGCTATCATATAGCTGGGCAAACAGCATGGGAAATCATTTCTCTGCTTGCATGGAAGAATGAAATAAATATAGAGGAGAAATTGTGTCTGCCTGCGGGGGGAAATGAGGCACTGGATGGGAGAATGTGGAAGAAATTCAGCTGGCCTCTCTGGGACCTGATCTAGGCTGAGGGATTCTAACAGCACAATGTGCTTGACTGCGGGGAGAGATTGTTCTCCCGTCTTGCTGAATCGCTGAAAACAATTACACAGCTCCAATATGCAGCTATTCTGGGATCCAATTCAAGCATGTGGACGAGATGTGGGTTTTCAGCAGTGATCCATATTTGAACAGAATTGAGTGACTGCGGTTTGCTTTGCTGTATTTAATATTTTAGCAAAAACAGGAACAAAAACAAATAAATAAGGCAAATATGCAGCTTCTGAACTTTCCCAAGAAATAGAGCATTAAGTTTCATATGACATAACTATTTCCTTTCTCCATCAAAGAAACAAAATACATTTTGATCTGAACCTGAAATTGCAATTTCTCTCTCTCTCTCTCTTTTTTTTTTCTAGTTGATCACCTAGATCAGGCTGAAAATAGAAAAGCCAGAGAGTTTGATACAGTCCAGACCTACCTGTAACCTGTTTCCCATCTTCAACTCAATCTTATGAGAGCTCTTTCCATAACCTTTCAGATTCAGAATGTAATAAAGTAGTTGGGCAGAAGTGCTCATATCCAACATGGAGCTTCCTCCTTGATATCTACCAGCATGAGTTCCACTAACTTCTGAGTGGAGCGGTTGTCTAAATGGCTCATTTTAAGCGATCACAACTGATCAGTGTCCCTAGGATGCCACCAAAGGTGCAAATCGAGACAAAAATTCATCTGCTAATTGTTTAACTTCTTTATTTCCCCTTAATGTGTATGAATAGTGTATTCAGATCTATAGTATCATTAATTCTTCTGTGTTATCTAGGGAACTAAATAAAATAATGCAACCTAAAATGCGTATGTGGCTTTTATTGGTAATATCTTATTATATGTTTTACTTTTGTGTTAAACTCAATATATTTTAAAAACAAAACCAAAAATCTTCACTAATTTCCCATTTGGGTAATGATTAACACTGAAATACTAAACCCATTGGGTTATCTGGAAGTCATGACAAATATTACTATATATTGAGTGTTTACTATGTCCCCAGATGCCAATAATAAATATTTACTATTTATTACTTTATTAAAAATTCATAATGCTATGAAGGCATAGAACCATTAAAACCACCATTTATTAATAGATGAAGAAAGTCAGGTTTAGGAAATTTAAGGAGCTTACCCAAAGTTACACAACTAGTACATTGCAGAGATCTTAATTAAACACTAATCTATTTGACTGGAAATTTGGTGCTATTAAACCCTTCACTCAAGTAATCTCGATGACTTTATGTCCTATACCAGTGTTACAAATAAAACAAAACAAAATAAAACAAAAGAGAAATCCCAAATAAACAAGATTTGCATCAATCTGCCTGCTTCTTGCTACTTTCATCTTTTTCTTACCAGTCTTCTACATAGGACCCACATTAACAAGCTGTTTTCCTTAAAGTCCCTGCCATGGCTCAGCAGGCTTCTGCCCCCTTTGTCCCTTTTCTCTTCTGAAGTGCCTTCCTGCCTCTCTTTCCCATAATCCTGCTGTTGCTCTTTTTTTTTTTTTTTTAACTAATTTGTTGTTGCATTACAGTTCTCCCAGCCCCTCTCTCACAGTCAGCCCCCACCTTGCTGTCTATGTCCATGGGTCGTTCATACTTACTCCTTGACTAACTTCTTCCCTTTCTTTCCCCCTTTCTCCCCTTCTTCCCTTCTGGTCACTGTCAATTTGATTTCTTGCTTCCATGCCTCTGGTTTTATTTTGCTTATTTGTTTGTTTTGTTCATTAGTTTCCTATATTAGTTGAGATCATATGGTATTTGTCTGTCGCCTCCTAGCTTATTTCACTAGGCGTAATATGCTCCAGTTCCAACCGTGTTGTTGCAAAAGGTAGGAGTTCCTTCTTTCCTCCTGCTGTGTAGTATTCCATTGTGTCAATGTACCAAAGTTTTTTATCCATTCATCCACTGATGGACACTTAGGCTGTGTCCAGCACTTGGCTATTATAAATTGTGCTGCTATGAACATAGGGGTACATAGTTTCTTCTGAACTGGTGTTTTAGGGTTCTTCTGGTATAGTCCTAGCTGTGGAATCGTTGGATCAGAAGGCAGTTCCATTTTTATTTTTTGAGGAAATTCCATACTGTTTTCCATACTGGCTGCCCCAGTCCGCACTTCCACCAGCAATGCACTAGGGTTCCCTTTTCTTCACATCCTTACTAGCACTTGTGTGTCAATTTATTGAAGATGGCCATTCAGAGAGGCATGAGGTGGTATCTTATTGTGGTTTTAATTTGCATCTCTCTGATAGTTAGTGATGGTGAGCATTCTTTCATAGGCCTATGGGCCCTTTGTGTATCCTCCTTGGAGAAGTGTCTGTTCAGGTTTTTGTCCATTTTTTAATTGGGCTGTCTCCCTGGTCTTGAGTTGTATAAGTTCTTTATATATTTTGGTGACCAAACCCTTGTCTGAGTTATCGTTGGCAAATATGTTTTCCCATATGGTTTGTTCCCTTTTCATTTTGCTGATGCTTTCTTTAGCTGAGCAGAAACTTAAACCACCCTGAACATACCCAATCTTGTCTGTTGCTCCATCTTTATATTAACTCCCCAGTCACATCTCTAATCATACACAATTTAATACAGTTGCAATCAGAGTTAGCATCCATACTTTAGCCCCTATAGCTGATAATATTTAGTTTCATGTAGGCTGCATTTATATTTTATTTAAAATAAACACAATGAAATCAGGAATTATGGATTTATAATTTATCTTTTTACCTCAAAGCAGAATATTGAACTCACAGAAGACTCTGAATTCATTCTTATTGTTTAAATGAATAAATAAGAACTAATATTAAACATAGTGACATATTACACATGATTTTTCTAGAAATTTCATATTGGATTTAGTCACTTGAAAATAGCAGGATGAATTAAAAGATATCGCTTCAACACTTTTCAAAATGTTTGACAATGCAGCTTCAGTAAGAGTTTAATTATAAAACTAAACTAAGTGAAGATGAAAATCTCTACTCCAAAAGATTTCTGCTCTATACTGAAAGACAGATCAATAATAATAAATTAGATTTTCAGCCTTTGTGAATAAGTGGGTATCAAAAAGGAAAGCATTCCTTAGTACAGGTATTCTGATTTACCACTAGTGAGTGAACAGAATTATTTGACAATCAATATTACATGTCACTGGAATTAAATAAGATGTATTAGAACCTCAGTGAGATAAGCAAATGCTTAATTTCTAACAATAACTTTAACTGATATATTTTTAAGGACACATATGTGACCAAAAGTCTTTGAAGGAAGACCAATCCAATTGCTGAAGACATAAAGTCATTCAGCACTACTGTCAATAAATAACAGGAATTTCGAAAGTTTCTGCCAGAATCAGGCCTAAGCAAACAGTAAATAAGATGATGTTTAGAAATACTTCACTTTTTATTTCTCTTCTTTTCCTCTCCATTTTATACCAGATTCATCATGAAGTTAGTGGAGCTGAAGCTTTAAGGGCTCCCTGCTTACTCAGACCCCAGCTAATTCTACTATATATTTACATATAGCAAATAAGATTATTTAAATTCCTTTTTTTTTTTTTTCTTAAAGAGACCCCTCCAAACTGTTCAGACTTCAGGCTCCATAAATCTTGGTTAGGTCTTTCATCAGAAACATGAACTCACTCCCTTAGAATCCATGAAACTTTTAAGGTTCTATTTGGCAAAGATTTTCTTTGTCATGGTTTTCTTAGGTGCATTTATTCATTTATTCATTCATTCATTCAGTCCAAGGGGCAGAGATTCCTTCTTGCTGTCTCCTATCATGTGGGGAGGAGAATTGGCAGTTGAGGAAACAAGAAAACAAAGAGACCTCAGGTAGCATTGGAACAGCCATAGACTTTGCAGAGCTAAGGACCTAGTTCTGAAATTATATAGATTGAAAAGAAAAGCTGTTCACACCAGGGGGTTTAATCTCTTCTTTGGCAAGTAGAAATTATAGATCTTACATCTTTATAATGACTGCAGCTTTCTGTCTCTTGTTCTATGCCTTCAGGCACTAATAAATGACATCACTTTCTTTTGGATGTTCTTTCTCAGAGCTCAGGTTTCTGATTTCATGTATTTCCTGCAACTTAATGCCCCGCTCCATCCATTCATCGTTCATTTTTGCTACAAGTTATTACTTCACCCTATCTCTAGTTTGCCATTCCCATGATAGGCATGTGGTTGGTTCTAACTGAAAAGTTATTCCTGGTGGGTGAAAGCTTTCATAGTAGCCCACTTGGCAGACCATTTTCCAGCCATGGATAGGCTGCCCATAGGTAAAATGTCTTGTCCTAGTCAAACTAGATGTATAGACAGAATCAAACTACCTGTGAATAAATGGCATGGACAATTACAACTCCCTAAGCAGGTACCGTGGGAAAAATCCCTAGTACAGAAACTGGACATGACAGCTCTTGGCCTATCCAATATGCCTTTCACTTATATTTACTCAGGTAAATAGGTATATCATGGACTTAACCAGCTTTGATTTTCTCCTCTAAGACTTTCCAAAAGTGAAATGTGATGCAACATTTAAATCTATCCTCTTCATCTGCCTCACTCATGCCCACCTTGCTAAGAACAAAAAATGAAAAAAAAAAAACAAAACTGAGCAGTTCCTTTTGCTTTACTTAAAGTAAGGTTTTCAGCTAAGTTATTAATATATTCTCTTCTTCCTAGATCAAATTATCAGAATACAACACTTGAGAGCTAATGAAATTGTTCCTACTTCAGTGTCACCTTTCATAAATCTACTTTTTTTTCTCATAGCACTATCATTTTACCTTCATAGCTACATAAAATATAATTTTCCCCAGTATTATAATGAGTTCATTGTTTCCTCACATTTTATTATTTCTGTACTTTCATAAGCTGTAATGATAACAGAAATTATAACATTATTACAATTGATTGAACTTACAATAGAGCTAATATATAACTTGTCATGTGTCAGGAACTGTTGGAGCATTTTCATATATTATCTCTTTTAGCCCTCCCAAACCCCTTTGAGGCGGATACAATTCCTACTGCCATTTCACAGATGAGGAAAGTGACATTCAGCAAGGCTAGGTAACTTGCTCAGTTACCGGGCAGAGTTCCTTGGATTTAAACAAGAAGGCCTGATTTTAGATCAGCAACTTGGAACTTTGGCGGGACATTGGAATCAGCCAAGGAGTTTTTAATACCGTGGGCCCTCCCCAAATATTTCTAATTTATTACTTGGAGGTGTGGTTGGGGTCTGGAAATGCCAAGCTCAACAACCACTGCTCTATAGACTATGTTATTGGCCATTAGGTAATAAATGAGTTAATAAACAATTTAATGCAGAAATGCATTAACTTCTTATATTCTGGTTTTTAAAATGAATAGATACTGACAGTTTTACTTAAATAAAAGTAACAATAATCTTTAATTGGCCACTCAGAGCAAATAATGAAAACAATTTTGTCAAAATTGATTTATCTTGACCAGACCACTTGCCAAAGACTTAATGCAATTTCCCAGAGAGAGACAGGAACTGGATTCCGTAAATGACCAGCTTAGTCTAACTCACTTTTTCGTGAGGACAGGGACTACGTTGGGGAAACCACAAAGCATATCAAACTGACTTAAGATGCCCACATGGGCTCTTTGGTCCGTTTCTTTGTTTTATGTTCCCCAATTCCCTAACCCTATTATCCTTAATGTGTCGTTCCTGCCAGAGAGCATTAGGCAATTAGCACTCAGAGTAGGCCACAGAGCTTTATCTTCTCCTTTGAAGATGAATCTTTTCTATTAGCCACAGCCAACCCAAAGACGCAGATAAAAGAACCCAGAGAAAACTATATATACTAATTACACACCAATATGTAATGCGTTAGTTACTCAACTGATGATATAAAATGACTATGAGGAATTCCCAAAGAGCTAAGAACTTAGGAGTGGGGCATGTAGACAAATGGGGAAAGGACAGATGTGAATGTGAAGTTTAAGATGTGTGTGTGTGTGTGTGTCTTCTGTCTCTCAATGTGTGCAGTTCAATTTGATCATGCCAAACTTTGAGAACTGCTGCTTTATTCAACTAGTGTTACCCATTTCTCAGCAAGGTGAGATAGTGACTATATAATAACACTGTGGCCAGATCATACACGGCAGTGAAACTCTGACTTTATCTTATCATCAGAGCCTGAGGGATTCTTCTTGTTTTAATAGTTTGCATGTATTGTCCCCTTACTCAAGTGTGTTAAATACCAAAGTTGCCATTACCTTAGTCCATTTGGGCTGCTGTAATAGCCTACCCCAGACCCTGTGGCTTACAAAGAACTAGTCTCCAGAACGGTGAGAAATAAATTTCTGTTGTTTATATTGTCTGTAGTATATTGTCCTAGAGCTTGAACAAACTAGGAAAGACAGAGTCTTATGATTGGACATAGGCATCCAAGGCTGCTAAGCACAGATTTACCAAAG
Organism: Noctilio leporinus; assembly: GCA_004026585.1. Taxonomy (NCBI): domain Eukaryota; kingdom Metazoa; phylum Chordata; class Mammalia; order Chiroptera; family Noctilionidae; genus Noctilio; species Noctilio leporinus. Next base: position 297,404 of record PVIW01000030.1, read on the forward strand.
TCTAGAAATAGGACAAACACCCACCCCTTGGTGGCTAAGGTATCCAGAAAGCTGGAGCGGTCCCAGAAATGGTCATTTATTCACCCCTCTCTGGAAATTCACACCCCACTCACCACCTTCCTATTCTGCTCTCTTGGGTGTCAGGCTTTTTTCCTCTCTTTTTCTAAAACACACCAAGCTTGGGGTGTCAGTGTGGACACACAGAATAACAACACTTCATTAGTGCGCACACATAACTCTGGCACCTTTTACTAATTAATTTACTCCAACTTTAATTCTATTTGCTTCTCAGTTTCTAAATTCTAACTCAACCTGCTAATGACACTGTGTTATTCTATTGTAGTCTTCCAGAAAGGAGAGAAAAATCTTACAAATATCAGTTTTGAATATCAAGAGGGACAGTGAACAAAGGACCCAAGTTATTTAAGAAATGTAGTTCAATATTGGGGAAAGACATTGTTTTGTGTTGTTGTTTTTTTTTTAAATAAATATTCAGCCTTAATAAGAAATGATTTCTCAGTGTCTGGCTATGCCTTTTTCTTTTTTACTCAGATACATATTTAATAAGTGTAGACATCCAAAGGAACCGTGGCCTCACATCTAAAATGTTGTAAGTCAATAGATGTCTGTTGGTGTGAAATGACTGAAGGGAATAGTATAGTATTTTCCTACTCACTGAGTTGGTCCAACTAGCAAAGGAGTGAGGTGTGATCAAAGTGCTGATTTCTGCATTATCTTTATTTTATCTTACATGTTAATTGCAATAAGGCATTTGTGCCATGGCTTAGACCTTAGATACATATGAGGTCTGTCCAGGAGGTATCCAGCCATGTAATATGAAAAACAGAAAATTTATTGAAGAAGATACAAGAAACATCATACATAGGACAATGATGCTTTAGTCCCCTTCAAAATAGGTACCCTAGGATCTCACACAGTTCTCCCAGTCTCCATCAACTACCCTGTCACATTTTCCTGAATCACTGATGGTCTGAAATCTCTTTTCTTTCAAAAGTGATTTTAGCTTTAGAAAAATCCAAAAGTCACAGGGCACCAAATCTGGGTTGTAGGGGGACTGAGTCAATTGGGATACTTGATGTTTTGCAAAAACAAACAAACAAACACCCAAAAAAACCTCTACATGAGATATGATGCGTAAGCAGGTGTATTGCAGTGATGAAACTGCCAATCATCAGTTGCCCATAGCTGCAGCCTTTGGAATCATTCAAGTAGTGTCCATGGAGGAATGTTCAAGCTTAATTCAAAATTTGATGCAGATTTGTTGCTCTATTCACTCAGTCATTTTGAATGTGATGACCACACAGTATAAATGTTCACTCAATGGCATCTACCATATCCACTGACTAGTACAATGAAGTCATCATTGTTCACACATGCACATTCCAGTCCACAATCTTTGGCTCTCAGGTTACATCAATGTCATGCAAACTGTTCTCGTTATGTTAGCAATAGTGGGACTTTTTCAAGACAGACCTCATACACCAAAATCCTTGTCATCTTCTTGCCTGCTCAAAATCCTCACTCTTTCAAGACAGACCTCATACACCAAAATCCTTGTCATTTTCTTGCCTGCTCAAAATCCTCACTCTTTCATGAATCCAGCCTGGAATTCTCCTTGTATCAGAGCATATTGTTCTTTCCTCCAGACTTCAGGGTGGCCAACTCAAGTTTATTTTCCCCTGGCTGAATCTTATTTTTATCTTGAACATTCATTCTGACTATGGAAATCTAAGGCTTAAAGGAAATAGTAAGGCTTTGGGATGGTGAAATAAAGAAGTTTATAGATATACAAGGGACCTGAAAAAGGGAGGCAAATAGGAGTCCCCAGAGAAGTCTGCCCTACCTGGAGATGGTGGGCTCTGAAGTCCTGGAAGATGCTCTGACCCTACCTTTTGCTACAGAGACACCTCCTCCCTCAATCTTTGCCAGATGCATAAAGCTGTGGTTCTCAAATTTAATGTTGCAGCAGAATCCCCAGGAGGGACTGTTAAAACAGATTGCGGGCCCAGCCTCAGAAAATCCAATTCAGACCATCTGGGATGGGGCCCTGAAAATTGGCATTTTCAAGTTTCTGGGTGACCTTGTCACCAAGGTTGTAGTCAACCAAACTTTACAAACTGCTGAAATATCGTAGATTACAGAGGTGATTTAAGGTCAAAGAAAAGAACAAGGTTTTGGGACTCTGAATGTGTCTATAATCAGGTTACAAAACAACTATATATCTCCACTCCCAACAATGGTCTGTTCCATTTTAACATCTTATTAGTTAGGGTTAAGTATGGGGATCACATCTCCCTTTGTATTTTCTATTTTAATTAATTTATTTTTAAAGATTTTAATTTATTTTCAGAGAGAAGGGAAAGGAGAGAGGCAGAGAGGGAGAGAGACATCAATGCATGGTTGCCTTTCACTTGCCTCCAGCTATGGACCTGGCTTGCAACCTGGTTATGTTCCCTGGCTGGGAATTGAATCAGCGACTTTTGTGTTAGCAGGCTGGTGCCTTATCCACTGTGCCAGCAGCCAGAGTTTCCCTTTATATTTTTTAGCATAGACATTCTGAAGGGAGATTCCATAAGGAGCACAGTAATTATAACATTTTTCAAAAGCTAACTTACTATTTTTTATCTTGGGTGGTACATGGGGGCAGGGGACTTTCTAGAGTGATGGCAGGGGTTACTGTGGGGCTGTGGCCTTTATTTGAATAGTTCCTTTACAGTCATCAGGAGTCAGATGCAAATAATCAGAAAATAATAACGAGCTTTGGCTCATGACTCAGATGCCTGAATTTGTAAATACTCTGCACTTGTCTTGAGAAGGCAGAGCCTGTAACCTGTCCAATCCAGGTTTAGCTTCAGTCTTCTATGATCTTTTCACCAAATGTAAACACAACTTCAAGGATTCGAATGATTAAAATAAATGCAATCTATTATATTGTACAAATAAAAATCAATCTTTGGAAGCCCAGGACAATAGTCAAAGCATGTCCTGGAGACCATTATGACCATGAGGAGAAGGGCTTACTGGCCTTATAGGGCCAGTGATGAGATGACACTATCTCAGGTCAGCACTTGGTGTTCTCTGGGTGGTTTCACATACACTGTCTCATATAATCCTGGTAACTTTTTAGTGAGAATCAGTAAGAATGACAAAAAAAAAAAAAAAAAAAAAAAAATCCCCACATAAGGAAACCAAGGTCCTGAGACACACAATAATTTGTCTTAGGTAGCATAGCTTAAATAGGCAGAATGTGCATTCAAGCAGTTGTTTATCTGACTCCAAAGCCCAGAGCCCTTGGGAAACAGAAGATCCAACACTGAGTCAATGAATATTTATTGAGCACCAACTCCTTATGAGAGGAAGAGAAGCTAGTGGAAAAGTTCCTGCCCCTGTGGTCCTTCCAATTTACTGAAGAGAAAGACGTATGTGTCTGAAAGAGATCAAGTCCATGTTTCCATTTCACACACGGAGAAACCAAGGTTTATTTGTTAAAAATGTTCATTCGCTGCCAACGCAAACCATCCAAATAGAAAGAAGACTATTGTTCCATGTGGGTTTGCTGTCCCAGGTCAGGCATGAATATCCAATTCTACACCCTCACCCTGACCTTAAAGGCACTCCATAATCAGGCCCAGAACTTACCTTTCTATTCCTGTATGGGGTTGAACTAGTTTCTGCCTGTGGGCCATGCATTTGTTATTCATCTACCTAAAATGTTTAGCATTTGGATCTCCACAAACCCAAGTCTTCCTTATCATTCAGGCCTTAACTCAAGAGAATCCCTTCCAAGATGTCTTCCCTCAACCTGATATCTACAGCCTGTCCTGAGTTCCCAGGCTGACAGTCCCCACACAGGACAATGCATCCCACAGCCAGTCAAAGAGGGGTGTTCTTTTGTGTCAACTGGCTTTCCTCATTTTACCACCTCATTTCCCCACTCTCTCACCATATTCATTGAAATCAACTCTCAAATACATTACTTGCTGCCAATTCCTTGCCTGAAGATATGCTTTTGAGGCAACACAAATATAAAGACAGTCTTATTTGACCCTGTCCCTCACTGTTATGTTTTTTCATAGCATTTCTTCCCATCCAACACTATCTACTCATTAATTTGTTGATCTCTATACTATCACTCTACCTGACCCTCTACCTACCCACCCTCAAGCTATCTCCACCCTACCAGATGCCCAACAGAATAGTCATCATGGTGGTTGGACTTTGTTTCTCCTGTTCACTTGCAGAATACCCTGAACTATAATATCACCCAGGACATAGTAGCTGCTCAACCGAAAAAGGAACAAATGGAGAGGCTGAATATCAGAAACTCTGCAATGTGTCAATGTAGAGGGGTATTGGCTAAGAAACCACACTCTTCAATGACTAAATCAGTGGCATTCTCCATTTGCTTCATTCTCATTTAACAGTATAGCTGTCCTCTCCACTTTTGTAGCCTCTCCTTGATCAATTATTACTTGTTAAATATGCTGTCCTGCACAATCAAAAGTTTACCAAGGCAAATAAAAACCAATCCATGCTTCAGGGCCAAGAAATTCATTATTGGCCTCTATCAATATTTATAAGGGTATATGTTGAAGATGTCCTAAAACAGAAATCTCTGTTTTTACATTAGCCTTGCATAACCATCTACATGTATTAAAATAATTCCTGCTCTGTTTTTGTTGAACATTGACCTTCAAGTGCTTGATTTAATAAGCTAGGGAATTAGAATAAACTACATTGGCTTGTTCAATCATGCATATCACAAAGAGTGGCAAGGAGAAGCTAAAACCTAAAAGCAGAGGAAAGCACAAACCAGCTTTCACAGAGATGCAGAGGGAATATTACAGGGGAAATATGTGCTTAGAGATAGTCACATGGACTGAAGAGAGTAGAAACCTGCAGCTTTGGAGACCATTTCCCCCCTGATTAAAAAATTTAAAGCAGAAAGTAAAGGTGCCTTCGCACTGGAAGTATGTGACACTTCAAAACATGACAGAGGGCTTATATGCCTGTTAATGGTTTTGTTTAAATAAACAAATGCCACTCAACCAAAAAGATTATTTATAGCAGTTTTCTTTTTTTCTCTCTTTCAAGACATGTGGAAGGCACCACGCATTGAGGGTGAGAATGCTATTTCCTAACCTGTTTTGCTTCCATTGGAGACTAAAGGGTACTGGGTGTAAAGAGTTGCCTGTCTTAGTTACCTGCCCTGTCTCATCCACAGTATGTGGAAGAGGACCAGGCATGTAGTAGGTGCTCAATAAGTGCTCCATGTAACAATGGAAGGCATCATGACTTGCATTCTCACGATGTTCAAACCTGTATAGCCCATCTTTTGCTTATATCACGATCAGGAAGGTGCTCTGTGACTGTGTGCTCCCTTTTACACATCTTATCACTACTCCAGAGACAGAGGAAATGCTATTTCTTGACATGTTTTGTGTGGAGAAGTGAATGTTTTGTGGCAAGTAAAAGATCAGGAATTGGAGTCAGTCACTTCCGTTCTAGGCTTCCTTTCTCCTGATATGAAAAACGGGGCTATTAATGAAATTGCTTCACAGGAATTCAGTCATCGGGGGACTCAATAAGGTGGTACTTGTTAAAAGCATGGGTGTACTACTTGGGGCAGGGTTCACGCTCAGTGAGACATTGGTTCTCTGCAGATGGGAAATATTGGTTCAGAAGGATCAAAGGACTGTCCGCAAGATCACCTCTTCGGGGGAATGGATACAAATGGGATTTCAGGAAACCCAAGTCTGGTCTTTGGCTGCAGAAACCATGGTCTTCCTTCATGCGCCCCTGCTTTCCATGCAGTTGTGAGTCAGGTGTACCCTTCACCTCTTTTCACCCCAGCTTCCACTGCTCACACAGCGGCCAGCCTCCAACACCCAACCTTGGAAGTAGGGATCCAATGGGAATCGCAGTGATTTACAGAAGTTTTCAACTCTGAGGAATGTTTTTTACTTTGTAGTGTCCAGAGACATTGGACCTGAGGTCATCATAAGTGCAAAGTATTTAGGAACGCACTCTCTTAAGTTTGCTATTCAAAACGTGTTTGTTTGGTGTAAGTTGATATTCTTGGGACAACTGTGTCAAAAACTGTGAGATAATGTTATGGGTGTTGAAGCAGAAATGCTAATTAAACCAGTGTGAATGTAAATGATGCTTTTTATACATCACTGCCTGGCAGATATCTTAAACCCCACTTCCTACTTACTTTTTTTCTTCTGAGTATTTTAAAAAAGATTTTATTTATTTTTAGAGGGAGGGGGAGGGAGGAAGAAAGAGGAGGGAAACATTAATGTGTGGTTGCCTCTTGCACACCCCCAACTGCCTAAAACCTAGGCATGTACCCTGACTGGGAATCGAACCGGCGACTCTTTGGTTCTCAGGCTGGTGCTCAATCGACTGAGCCATACCAGCCAGGGCTACCTACTTATCCCTAACAACATGTTAGCTCTATTATAGAAAGTGCCAATGTGGTTTTTTTTTTCCTCCTAATAAAACCACTTGACCATGATGGAAACTTAGTTTTGACCATTTACCTTCCATTCAAGGATGTTTTTATTGTTATGCTTTCCTTCCTCCTATTCTGTGCATAAACCATACTGAACAATTTTTTTTTTTTTTTAAATCCACCAAGCCAGTGGTGAGTCTCAGTCAGGCCTTACCCTGGAATCACCAGGAGAGATTGTAAACATTACGGACACCCAGGCCTTACCTGTGTTAATTGGTCTTAGTGAAGTGTTCTGAGGAGGATATTGAGTATCATATTTCTAAAATGTTCTGGATGATTCTAAGGGGTAGCTGGGTTTCAGAATCACTGCATAAGCTCTTCTGCCTCTGAACCACCACACAAGCTAAACTTTCCTTCCTTTCCTTTATTATGCATGCAGTTTCGAACCACTTTCCAAACTGCAGCTCAGATGCAACAGTTCCAGGAAGCTTCTCCATGGGACAATGCTGGTCCTTCTTGTTTGTATTAAAGAATTACCCCATGGTCCATCCTAATCCTCAATAAATTCATTCTGACCTAAAGTTCATGATTTTGGAGATGTGAGGAGGAAGTTGTTTATTATTTGTATCCACAGTGCCTAGGATTGTTTATGTAAGGGCTACAAAAAATATATTAAAAAATAAATGAAGGGTGACAAAAGGATTATTAGAGTGGGGTTAATAGCTCTGGCTACTTGTCCTGGTTCTACTAGTTACAGATTTTCAGTGTATAGGGTGAGATAAAAATGGATTTATAGTTGTTGGTATGTGAAACACAGCATTTATTCTCACATTATTATTTGTTAATACATTTATTATTTCCTATATGAGCAACTGTAAGCCAAACTTTGCTCCACCCTGCATAGATTGAATGTAAGTAGGTTGAAAGTGCTATAGTGTATAAAGCTACCCATATGCATATGCTATGTATGCATTACATACATATTTATATATTCATCCTATGTATATATTCAACAGAAATGTACATTCGTGTTCACCAAAAGGTGTGTAGTATGTTGTTCACAGAAGGACATTATTTATTTATTAAAAATTAAAAAAAAAAAAAAGATTTTATTTATTATTTTTAGAGAGCAGGGAAGGGAGAGAGGCAGAGAAGAAAAACATCAACATATGGTTGCCTTTCACCTGTCTCCAGCTACAGACCTAGCTGGAGACCTGGCTTGCAACCTGGTTACATGTGCCCTGGCTAGGAATTTAATCAGTGACCTTTAGGTGCGCAGGTTGGCGCCTTATTCACTGAGCCACCAGCCAGGGCCAGAAGGATATTTTTTAATGGCCACAAATCCAAAAAAACCCAAAATGCCCATCAATAGTAAAAAATGGCCTAGTCATACGTAAAATCCCATGCTGCAACAAGAATCCTATAAACACATGCAATAGTGTGGGTGAATATGGTAAAGATGATTCAGAGCAAATAAAGTTAACAAAAGAGTGCACAGTACATGTTGTACACTTACATAGAGAACTGAAACCAATTAAGTTACCTCTGCTGTTAGAAACAAGGACAGTGGTGACCAGAGAGGGAGCACATAGTGATTGGAAGGGAAATAAGGGTGGGATCTACCATGCTGGATGTGTTCTTGACCTGGTCAGAGGTCATACACATGTGCCTGGTTTGTGAAAATTCATCAAGATGGAAACTAGGTATCCTCTTCTGTATGAATATCTATATCTATATCTATTTATCTATCTATCTACCTATATATAATGTACCAATAAAAATGTTAGAAATACCTTGGTATAAACAACATGATGGATACTTACATAACATAATTTCAATCTAAACCTCAGGAATAGTTAACATTTGTAACTCTGTGGCTCATCGGAGGTAAAACATCTTTTCTTAGGAGCGGGAACTCATTAATTGTCTTTCTGGCAATTATTACACGATTCTAAGACTTCTCTACTTGGGTGATGGCTAGGTGTAGTTAAGATAGCCCTATTTTATTTTATTTTTTAAAAAATATATTTTATTGATTTTGCTATTACAGTTTTCCCAGTTTTTCCTCTTTGACCCCCTCCACCTGGTACCCCCCATTCCCTCTAACAATGAATGCCCCCTCTGTTCATGTCAATGTGTGTAAGTTCTTTGGCTTCTCCATTTCCTTTATTATTCTTAACATCCCCAGAGATAGTCCTATTTTAAATGTCTCTAGGTTTTTCCTATTTACAACAAAAGGTGCTTATTTCCTGGCATATTCAACTTGAATGCTTTATTTTTAAAATGCTTTGTGTTTAACAACAATCATTAATTTGTTGAGCAAATATGTATTGATTATCTTCTCCAGGCCAAGAACCAAAAAGAATCAAGGTAGATTGGAAGGGCAACTAGATATGCAGAAATGTATATTCAGTCCTTCTGCATCCTGAATTCCCATGGCATGCTACAGGACTCTCATTTTCTCAAACTCCTATTCCCCAGTTTATCTTCATGCCCTGCCTTTTTCTGTCATCTATTTTGTCCAGGCTTCAAAGTCAGGCAATGCAACCATCTTTTCCTTAGGTTCATCCACCCCTTCATCTTCCACATCCTAAATCGATGCCACTCAGTAAATTTTACTACTCAGAGTCTTTTGAATTTTGTCAGTCTCAGGCAATTAAGATAATATTACAGGACTTCCTCTGTTTCCACCACAAACTCATGTTATATGATCTCAGCTAAACTCGTGGAACTAGACAGCATTCTTTTTCATAAAGTTGGATTTCATTCCCTATTTTCTGCTCTCAAGCCATCAATCCCACATATACCAGAAAGCCAAGGCCTTCTGCTTTATTAGGTAGATTGAGGTCATTTATTTCTATTCCATCTCAAATTTTCTCTGTGTCATTATTCATGCCTTGCTACTTCCCTCCAGCCTTTGGAGGGAAAACTGTCTCTCCTTTTTCCTGAGTTCCTTTGGCACCAACTTTTTTCTGTACAATTCTTTCATATTCATTTCCCTCCAACCAACCTAGCTTGAGTCCTGGAAATGAGCCCAAAGTTGTTCTGAGGCCCCTCAAACCATTATTATCAAAGTCAATATCTTTTCCAAGTTCATTTGCATGATCATCAAGGTGAGTTAAAAACTGGACATCTTAACTTTTGAGATGCTCTCTCTTTTTGCTTCTGCTTACAGATCCCTCCTTCTCTGTCTTCCCCCCCCCCAGGCTCCTGCTGTATATTTTCTATTTCTATTTTCTAAAAGTACATATTGCAAGCTAAGTCCCCTGTCTACTTCTCATCAGTGTGATCCTTTCCACTGCCTCTGAAGAGCCTTAACAGCCTTTATGCAAGAAGGCCATATTGTAACTCAACATAAAGCACCAAACTCCATGAAACACCATCACCTCTGGCCTTGAACAAAACTGGGCAATGAGGGCAGATAGCACCACGATGGTGTGGCACTTCTTGACCCAGACAGCCGAGCCCTGCTGGCAACACCAGGTGGCAAAGCTGCAAGCCAAGTGTCCGTGGCAGCAGTAAGACAGCAGATGGGACGGAGGCCCAGGAAGGCAGCAGCAGCCTCATGTGCTCATTTCGGGGCACCCCTCAAAGACTGGGATCACTCAAAACAGAGTCCGTGTAGCTCCCACAGTGTGGGGCACTTTGGGAAAGATGGTTTTGTTCACTGGTTACTCTTATAAAGTATATCATTACTGCTCTCTGCTGGTCAAAGGCATATACTCTTCAATTAAAATCAACCGGGACATGGAGAGGGTAAAGCACAAAAGACACAGCGCTTTCTAAATGCCAGGCACTGCCCTTTCATAATTGCCACTGTTCAAATGGCTTCATAGGCTATGATAGATGTTCTTATACAGAAAAAGCTAAGTCTTAGAGGATTTGTTGGATCATGCAAACAAAGACATGCAATGAATCACCACCTTTTTCGTGTGTGTGTGTGTGTGTGTGTGTAAGAACACTTAACATGAGATCTACCCTCTTCATGAATTGTAAGTGCACGATACCGCACTGTTAACTCTAAGCACGCTCTTGTAGAGCAGACCTCTAGAAGTTATTCATTTCAGTGTGACTGAAACGGAAAGTATACCCACTGAACAGCAATGTCCACCTCCCCGCTCCTCAGTCTGCAGCAACCGCCATTACTCTCGCCTCCATCAGTTTCACCACTTCATACACCTCAGATGGGTGGAATTACGCTTGCATTTTTGGAGGAAAATGGGCAGGTCCTATTGGGGATTATTACCTTCATGCCCTGCAAAATCCTAAAATGATTTCTGAATCTTAAAAGAAAGGTTAATTGAACTATACACATTTGTGCATTTTTTAAAATTGAAAACTTACTTTATTCTATTTTTCAAAACAAAGCTATTTTATTACAGGTTTAGTATGCACTCTGTAGGTACCTGGTACCAGTTGATTTTTTTGGAGCACAGGCCTCACACTGACACTAACTGCGTAATTTAAAATAATGTCTTGATTTCCTGAAATTTCCTTGCTTGCATTGAGAATGTTTCTGAATGCTTGTCTTCCCCTAAGGTACCAACATCTCTGTGCTTTAATTTCATCTATAACTGTTTAATGGCCAGTGGTACAAAGGGCTTTGTTTTCTGACCTTCTGTTCCCCAACCTAATGACTTGCCGGAAGAACAAACAACCTTGGGAGGAAGCAAGCCATGTTTTGGGAGAATTAGCAAAGAATAATTCTTGGAAGGAACACAGCTGCAGCAAAGTATACAGACCCAACAATGCATTCTTCTTTTCAAGTGTTACCACATTGAAATGAAATTTGACTGTTGTTTCCTGTTTATTGGTCTGATAAATAGGGATTAGGTTGTCACTGGGTTTGTAAACTAGAAGTTACAATGTGCTGAATAGAAGGGAAACTACCCAATTGCTAGAGATGAGTCCTAACCAGACTCTCCCCTACAGTTCCTCTCTGCTTTTCCAGTTCTCCATTGGAGAATATTTTGGGAGCCTAGATTAAAATTGTATAGGATGCAGTTCAGAGACCTGTATATCTGACGGCAAGCTAGCAGATCATCTTCCAATCCCAGCCAACACATTAAGCTCAGTACTGATGCTAGAGGGCCCCAGACAGACACATCTTATAGAGAAAATAGTGTTCAGTGAGATCCCTGAGTCCTGAGAACAACAGAGTTACTATGCTTCAACATGAATTTTGAAGGCGGTACAATTCAGCTTATAACAAACTCGTTACTTGCTTCAAATACTTGCTTTGCATTCTGAAAAGAACATGAAAGAAAAAAACAAGACTAGATAAGAAAAGTAAATAAAAAACAAAAGTAACCTACTTTCAATTTCGCTGTACCAGTTAGAAGTACTTCAGGTAAAATGAGCAGAAAACCAATGATTTTTTGAGTACCAACTAGGTAAAACTGTCTTCAGAGAAACAATGAATTAGGATGCACTGCCCAGATGTCCCTTCAGTAAAGGACTGCTTCTGCTGCAGCTAAGAGTGCTTGCTGTCAGCAGATCACCCTCATCTGCCAGTGCCTTCAAAGATAGACAGACACCTCGTCCATGATCTTCCCTTTCTCAGGGTGACTCATGTCCAATGGTATATTAGCTTTTCATCTTGCCCTAGCCTGGGCCAAGGCAGACAGGCCTTGTGGCTTCAGCACTCCCTGTGGGTAGTCTGAGTTTTCCATTGAGACCACATCACAGTCTTCCTCTTCTCATTTCTCTTCCTCCCCTTCTTGCATGGACGTTGATCCCAGGATCAACTGTTCTGCACACTAAATACCTCTCAGGGCCTACCTCCTGGACCCCATGCTATGGCACTATCATGAAAATGAAGAAAACAGAAGTGTAGCAAGGTTAACTCAGTTAAATTATTTGGACAGCCTGTATCCCTTGAGTGTCCATGCACTTTCTGATACCCTGTACTTCTCATGCTGGGCTTGGTATCTTTTGGAACTTCATCAAGTTCAAGTCACAGGATAAATATCTCCTAGAGAGTCAATTTTGCTGAAGCATCAGACATTTAAAACACTTTTTTTTTTTTAGATTTAAAATATCAGATTAGAGTGCAAGATGTGTTAGCTCCCAAATGTATTAGCTGCGCTTACGCAGTAAAGATCTGAGGTCAAGGGTGCTACAGTCCCTTCTTGTCCCTCCCTGGGCCTTGCTTTCTTGCCAGTATCTCTTTCCTTTCTCATGCTTTTCCAGCAGCCACTGACACAAATGAAATATGTGGACTCTTGAGGGAAGTTCACAGCGATTTAGAAAGCGGTAACAATCCTAATGCTGTGTAATGATTTGAGGATTAAAGGATTACACTGTGAATACTATGGATGACTTATAAATGTTTGGGTATTAAAAATTGGTGCTGTACATGGAGACTAAAGCTGTGAGTGAGGAGGAAGCACTTGTATGTTCTTACTATGTTTAGTTCCTATCTTCCTAAAACACAAAGAAGTGGATCCTTAAGTTTAAACCAGAGAGAACAATTTATTTTTCTCTTTTTTGGGGAAGGATGTCAAAGGAAAAATTTATTTATGCTTTTATGAAAAAACAGAGCTATAGAATGTAAAATGACATGAAGTTGGGTGGAACTATAAGGCATTTCTTGGTTCTTTTTCTTAGGAGAAGGGAGTTATACAATAAATTTTCTTATTTTTCCCCTGTGCTAGATAAGACTCCACAAAAGAGAATGAACTAATTTGTAATGTAGCAGCCTGTCCTCCTAGGGAGGTGAATAAGGTTCCATCACTGGACTCAAATCTTTTGTTTGCTCTTACCAACCTTTCACTAAACCCAAGCATGTATTCATAGGATTAGTAGCTTCATCACATGGCTCTTTCTTAGAACAACAACAAAACATTTTAAAAATGCACAAAGTACAAAGACTTCTGAGAAAAAATGGCTTCATTTGCTAGGAGTAAAACACCTCTTCTCATCCAAAAATATGGATTCACCAATGTAAAAATTTGTATTTATATAGGGACTGTAGTGGTTTATTCACATATGAAAGTAACCTTGCGATATTTTGTCTTTTGGCTTTGTCACATCAAAGGTTTCATTGCAAAATTGGACCTTTGTTCTATCCAGGTAACCTATGCCACAGGATAAGCCAGTATGTATATATTTCATCCAACTTGCAACACATATTTGGAATTTACAACTGCAGTCTCAACTGTGCTTATGAAAGTGTCTAAAACCAGAAGACATAAAAAAAAAAAAAAAAAAAAAAAAAAGCCTCATGTCACCCATACTTGCTATTTATATAGTCTTCTTGTTGGGAACAAAAGGTAAAGAATTCACAACTGTTGCCATCTGAGAACCTGTCTCAAATTAAACACCACCCTTCAACTTGCACAATAATTTCTTTACAGTTAAGCAAATGGCAGAAGAGGCATGTCAGCTGCTTCTTTCTTCCTGGAGAAATAAGCAGGATGGCTGCGTCCCAGGAGCTTCTCCATGCTGAATTTGAGAGGGATAAAACACAAAAACACAAAAGCAAAAACAAAAGCAGCCTTTTCTAATCCTAATCATGTAGGTAAAGTGAAGAGAAGTGATACCCACGTTTCAAGATTAGGACAAGTGGTTGGGTAGAAGAAACCAGACTACCCACTACAGAAGACAACAAAGAAACACTGGCCAAATTCTGAGTTCAAAATTTTCTCTATTCTTGATGAATATAAAAGCACTAAAGGCCCAAGAAAATATTCTTTCTCGCTTGAGTCTGCAGAAGGCTTCACCATGGAGCCTCCATCTGCCAGCTTTGCTCCAGAGCAACTTCTTTATACTGGTTTGTAAAAAAGAGTTATGAGACATTGAAATGGCCCCCAAAAGATTGCTAGGTGGTGGGAAAAGTCTGAAAGCTCATCTTCTTTCCCTCACCAAGATCATGGTTTCTTGGTTTTCAGTCAGTGATTTAGAAATTGCTAGGAAGAGATTATGCAGCTGTAATTGAAGTCTTAACTCCATTGACCTTAAAATATGGAGATTATCCATATGAGCCTAATCTCTTTAACATACTAGTCCTTAGCTTTCTCCAGTTGGCAGAATTAGAAGAAAGACTTAAAGCAGGAAAAAACCTCAAAGGTTCACTGCCAGCACGAAGATGGGGAAGGTCACGTGAGAAGAAATAGGGGTGGGATTTAGACACACGGTGTCTCGTGGCCAATAGCAAGCAAGAAAAAGTGGAACCTCAGTCCTACAACTACATGGGATTGAATCCTGTCAGTGATTTGAATGAGCTCAAAAAGCAAGTGTTAGAGTTTCCAGAATAAAACTCAGCCTGGGCGACTCTTGGGAAACTCTGTACAAAGAGACTTGTTCAACTATGCTGGACTCCTGGCTGATAAAACTGGAAGCAAATAAGTGGGTATATTTTAAGCCACTAAGTTGGTGGTAATTTTCTCCACAGCAATAGAAAACTAAAATGCTGAGGATTTAACTTTGGGGTTTTTAAAATTCTGTGTCTTTTGTTTGTCTTCAACTATTGTACAGTTTTGGAAATCATAAGTAACTGATGATAATGTAAATGGTTTTCCTCTGCAAACATGTCAATGAATTTTATCCATCACAAATACAACCTCCCCCTACTTTAAAGGATAAGTCAGCTTTGGGTCTGTGTGTAAATTGATTTCAGTGTTCCTTATCTGCCCATACACAGGTGGTACTTTAATTCTTTTTTGACCCAGTTGTAATATTTTACTGGTTTCCATCTTAATTAATAAGTTAAATAAAATATTTATATCTTATGTCCATTTATAAATATTTATAATATTTATAAAATGTGTTTATATGCAAGTTGATAAAATTTTATATCCATGATGTGTTGTAGATTTATCCTTAGTAAATAGTTCCTTTATTAATCCCTTTTAAAATTACTCAGTATGTGTATTCCAGCTCTTCCCCACTCTGGCCTGATGCTTACTTTATTATCAAAGTTTTAAAAACATGTACCTATTACTCATTTGTTTCAAAATAGATTTATGGCAAGAAATTATTTTTATGTTATAGGTTAGATAATTAAAAAAAGATGATAAAGAGGCAGGTGAAGAGCAACCATATAGTGATGTTTCCCTCCCTCTCTGCCTCTCTCCCTTCCCCTCTCTCTGAAAAATAATAAAATCTTTAAAAAAAGATAAGGAAAATTAAGTAATATCTTGATATGTTCTGACATTTTAAGTAACTTTATGTCCATACATTATTAGCAGCCTTTTCTTCCAAATCACAGACTAAATACTACTCATTTAATCTCTTCATAATATAAAAATTGGGAAATTACTGGATAATTACTTAACATTTTTGCTTTTCGTTCAGTAGCTTAAACCCATGACAATGTTTATATTTGTTGGATTGTATTGTCTAACTTTAAGCTAAGAAACAACTTGCTCTTCAACATTGCTTATCATAAAAGAACAATCTATCCCAAAATAACAACCTTCAGAGTGCAAAAACAGTGCATGCTTGAGTCAACCATTACTGGGATGTTGGACAGGAAGATGACTAATAGAATGAATAATGTAGAAACATGGAATGGTGACACTATCTAGGCCATATTTGGATGACTAAATGATACCTCTCTTTTCACCAAAGTGTAGAAACTTATGTACTCAATGATGATAGTTGTGTTTTATCTAATACCAAGGCATTCTTACACTATTCTGCCCTTATAATATTTTCACCAAATGCTAATTATTTACTATCTTAGCATAGTTACATACAAACAATAATTTTTTGCTGTCAAGATATAATTTTTATTTTTCTTTTCTTTTCTTTTTTTTTTTTTCAGTTAATAACTGTTGTTCCTGAAGGAGAACTGGACTAAATTCAAAATGTGATACTCCAGAAGAAAAAAATAAAACAGCTGAAGCAAACAACATTAAGAAAGGCCAAGTAAGGTGAAAAATTGCATCAAATAAAAGACCATTTATCCCTACTGAGAAAGACAGCACAATTCAATTTACTAAATTATTTTATTTATCTCTGTGTAGCAATGTGAATGATCTATCTGTTTTGATAAACACTCAAACTCTGCTGAACAGAAAATTGCACTACTTCTAACATGTCAAACTTGGATACAGTAAAAGAAGATGTGAATTAAATTGGCTTTGAATATGCTGTATTAAAAGTTCAGCTTAAAACTATCTTCCAACAGCTTTCTTTGAACCAAAATACTTTGCTTAAGAGGAATTACATAAATGTGCAAACTAAAATCATAATTGATTATGTCTCCTTGCATTTGAAATGTTCTAGAAACTCTAAATGCAATAAAAGTCTAAAAAGATTATGCAAAAAGAAAAATCTAGTTTGATCAAAGACCTTGGCAGTGAACCAGAAAGGATTTTATAGTTTCAGACCAAACAATTTAGCAAAGCTCTGAATTTCTGTCTGTTTCTTTCTTCATGACTGTATGCATTTTACTATTTATTTAAATACTTCTATGTGCAAAATTTGTCCTACAAGGGGGAGGGATTAAATATGTAAACCCCACTGTTTTCAAGGGAGAGAAAAGCAATCAGAGAGTCTCATCTGATATATGAAAAGACTGTATATTTGACCACACTCTAAGTGGCTCTATATCAGTCTTGTGGAACCAGGGAGAAAAAATCCTAAGTTAAACCTGAAAGATGAAGAACAGTTATCTAGGTGCATAGAGAAGACTCACAAATAAAGGAGGTTCCAAGAAGAGATATCAACATTTTCAAAATTCGGTAGATGAGGGAGAGCCCTGGACCATCCCAGGAATCCCAAGTTAATTTTGGCGGAGACAAAGATGCAAAGAAAAAGGACACTGCTGATACAAAGAAAGACCAGAAAAGAATTGTTAGAATGGTGAGGTAAATAATCTATATTTTATTAGTATTTAGCCCCAGAATCCCTGTTAGGAGGGAAACAAGCTTTGTTTAGGAAAACTGGTAGCAAGCGGTGAAATCAAGAAAACAGAAAGTTAGCAGCTCTACCACATTGAAAATAAACAGGATATTAGGGTTTATGGACATGAGAAAAAATGAGAAGGAGCAGAAAGAAAAAAGTGTAGGGATAGAAACGTGATAGGGAACAAAGAAATTCTGAGAAGACAGACTTTAATTTGTTTTTTGTTTTTTTTTGACTGTTGAAAATGCTCTTCTGTCACCACCCCACAATATTCAGTATCATCTTTCCACAGAGACAAAAGGCACATATACATTTTTAGTGTTTTGTTTTTTATGTGTAGAAATCAAGAAGGTTCCTTATTTGTTGTGATACCAGGGCAGATATGGGCAGACAGAATTCCCTGTTAGAATCAGTAGCAGAGCACAAAGTAATTGAGTGCATGGAGGGTTTAGGCGTGACAGGTGACTGACTGTGGAACCTGTAGAAATCTTGGAGCAGGTGTTGGAGCCAGTCCTCTAGATTCCAAGAAGTGGAGCTCAAAGTGACATCTAGGATATATAGAACTTGGGGAAGCTTGGGATTGATTTTAAAATGATGGGGCTTTTGAGTAAGGTAGAGCTTCACTCCATTTGTGTTCTTGATACACTGTGGAAACAAGTTAAGAGCAAACAAGGCTGAAAGCTGGGAAGCCAGTTAGGGAAGCATCTATGGTTGGGTCACTTGCAAAACCACCCTTGGCTTGGACATTCTGGGAAAGCTGTCCTGATTATGATATCCGTTAGCCTGGTCTGAAGCTGGCGAACCATACCAGGTCTTGAGATCTTGGTAAAAGATGATACCCTTATCTTGGTGTGTGTGAGTGAATGTGTGCATTGGGGAAGAAACATTATAAAGGGAGACAGAAATACCATGACTCAACTGGTTATTATGCTAAGACAATTTGTGAGTATGAAATTGTGTGCATTTACCCATTTAATAAGAAAATTGTTGAAAGCTCAATTGAATCAATCTGAAAATTGATAAACCCCCATATTTTGTAATTTTGCTGTGGAAGAATAGTGGTCCTAAATTTAGAGACTGTAGGTCTTAATAAGCAGCTAATAAATGAGCTTAAAAGAAAGGCAATCTGTTTACTCTGGTGCTTTGAAAAGGCAAGCCCCAAGCTAGCCATTACTTCTTGTTAATTGACAAAGAAGCTAATGAATATAAAATTTACACCCTTGCTACCATAACATATCTCTCTACCAGTTTTGTATCTTGTCATCACAGAGTTATGTTTCAATCTAAATTAAATTCTTGAAAAAACTAAGAGCCTTTCTATAATATTAAAGTTCCTTTTTTTAGTGTTGCAAGAAATATACACTTCAGACTTGTAATGTGTGTTAAAGAAAAGTATCTTTGTTAGAAGAACTGTACGGGAAACCATTATTCCTCAAAGACAAATATTGTTTGTTACATCAGTTTGATTTTAATTATGAATACTAGTGGCACCAACATCATTGATCAAACTATAAGTAGCTCAATCTATATAAAAGAATTATGATTTTACTAAAATTAGAACTTTAATTAATGACTTCCACAGTCTCCCACTCAGGCTGCCATAACAAAATAAAATAGACTGGATGGCTTGAAGAAAATGAACTTATTTTTCACAGTTCTGGTCACTAGAAAGTCCAAGGACAGGGTGAAAAAGTATGGTTGGGCTCTGGTGAGAGCTCTCTTTTTAGTTTATAGATGCTGTTGCGTAGCTGTGTCTTTACATGGAAAAGAGAAGAAAAGACCAAGTTCTCTCATGTCTCTTCTTATAAGGGCACTAATTCCATTACAAGGACCCCATCCTCATGACCTCTTCTAGACCTAATTACCTGCTAAAGGCCCCACTTCCAAAAACCATCACATTGAGGGTCAGGGCTTTAGCATTTGAATTTTGGGAGATGGGACACAATTCAGTATATATCAGTCCCTCTGTCCTTGTATGAAAGTCTTTCCTTCCCTTACTGTGGATGAGCAATGGGGGCTCCTGTCTAATATACTTACTTTATGCACTGGCTCTCAGGAGTTTTACCTGCATAGGGACATCGTGCCAGGGATCCACCCCTTTCTCTCCTACATCCTCAATTTTCTCTTCTCTTCTTGATGGGTCCCACCAGCCTACATTTCTTTTTAAGATTTTTATTTTATTATTTTTAGAAAGAGGGGAAGAGAGAGAGGTAGAGAGGGAGAGAAATATCAACGAATGTTGCTTTTCACCTGCCTCCAGCTACAGACCTGGCTGGAGACCTGGCTTGCAACCTGGTTATGTGCCCTGACTGAGAATCAAACCAGCCACCTTTGGGTTCGCAGGCTGGTGCCTTACCACTGGTCCACCAGCCAGGGAAGCTTACATTGCTCTACTGCTTGTTACAGGATTTCAACCTGAGTAACTTGTCTATGTTTACTGTTGCTAGCTCCTCTTCTTCCATTTTCTTATCCTAAAAGAGAAATAACTCCATTATCCAACATTCACTGATACATAAAACTGTGTCTCTATAGTCCAGTATTTCTCATCACTTGCCTCTCCACTGTGGACCTGCAGATCATGGCACTAGCTGCTAATCGGTGTTCTTGCTTCAGCCAGCATACCTTCTCTGTATTCCAACTGTAACAATCAGACTGAGCCTCCTGGAATGTCAGCCAGATCATATCACTCATCTGTGTAGAACCTTTGAGTGCCCTCCCTTGACATTCAGAATAGAAGCCAGAATCCTAATAACCACTTACAAGGTTTTACATCAACTGCAAGTTTTCCACTTTGTTCTTCTTCATTGATTTTGTACTAATCATGCTAGCAGTTTCCTGATGTTACTTAAACATGTTTATCATTTGCCTGTTGAGAGCCTCGTAACTGAAGTCTTCACTGTCCTTATTTCCAAAGATATTTACATTCATATTTAATTAAGCACATATTTGGCTAGAGATACAGTACTATCCTTAAAGATTAAGTTTATTGGGGTGACATTGATTAATAGTACTACACAGGTTTTATGTATACAATTCTATGATTTGTCATCTGTATGTTGCATTGTGTATCCAGCACCCAAAGTCAAATCTTCTGTCACCATATATTTGATCCTCTTCACCCTTTATCACCTCCCACCTCTCATCCTTCTGGTAATCACCATGCTGTTATCTATGTCTGTAGGATTTTGCTTGTTTGTTCATTTGGTGGTTTCAGCCTTATAGCTCACATAGTCACCCTCCAGCTATCCACAAGGCTTTCTCTCTTTCTTCTTTGCCATCTTGTGCATATCATACCTGGTTCTTGAGGTCTTCCCTGAACACTATTTTTTAAAAATTATTAATCCCTGCCATTCACTATCCAGTATTGGTTTATTCTTTTTTATTTTGTGACTACATGTTATATAACACAATATTATTTTTATTCTTTATACGTGTATATGTGTTGTTTCTTTCATTGTACTAAGATATAAGTTCTGCGAGAGTGGGAATTTTTCTCTATTATTTTCCACTGCTACATCTCCTAGTATATTACCTAGCTAGCAGTATGGGCTCCATAACCATTGTCAGAGAAGAGGCACATTCCCCTTGGTCATATATACTTTAAAGCAAAATAAGACAACTCAGTAGATTTACTTTAAAACAGATATTCAAACCTCAATTTTATCTCTAAAACAGTTGAAGAGCACTAGAGATACCAAGGTAAAAACGACATGGTTTTGACCTTAAATGAGCTCAGAGTAAGGTGAAATAAAGCTTGAGAGTTTAAGATGACATTGGAAAGAAAAGGTAGATTCTGAGCGATATAACAAAAGTAGGAGAAGAAGGTACCAAACAATGTTGGTTAAACAAATGTATGTGAGCAGTGTGAAGAGAGGGAGAAAACTGAAATGCCCACACAGGTAATGACTCTCTGGTCTTATAACTTCCATAAATATTTTAGATGCCTTGCTCTAAATAAAAATATGCTATTTCCTATATTATAGAGTTTTCCAGCAGAGCAGCTAATGCTCCAAAAACTCAGAAAATTGCCTATCATTTGACATGATTTTATGTCATTTGGTAGAATTTCCTAATCTCTTTCAATAAGTAGATAAGAACAGAACTCAATTTGTAGCTAAATATGCTGAATAATATATTGTTTCATAATAGTAGTATCTCCTAAATTTTTAAGAAGAAAGTATGTGTCAAATGCTAAAGACTCTACATATATTCTCTCTGTTGGTCTCATAACAATCCCAGAAGATACATGTGGCAGAGACAAGCCACTGCCCCCAAAAGATTTAGGCTCACCTTCAATAGTGTGAAACTGTTGCTGGGCAAAGCTGTCCAGCCAGAAATTGCATTTCCCTGTATTCATAATGTTTTAGTAAAGCCCAATGTGTTAGAGATTTACATATAAAATCCCAAACTATGAAACATCTAGAATAAAACAGGAACACATTCTTAGGGATCTTAAATTAGGTAAAGACTTTCTACACATGCAAACAAAAGCACACACCATTAAAGAAAAAATCAAGTTGGACTTGATCACATTTAAAGCTTGTATTCATTGGCCCTGACTGGTGTGGCTTAGTGGGTTGGGCATCACCCTGCAAAGCAAAAGATCACCAACTCTATTCCTGGTCAGGGCACATGCCTGGGCTGCAGCCCAGGCCCTGGTTGCGGATGTGCGAGAGGCAACCAATTAATGTTTTTCTGGCACATCAATGTTTCCTTTCCCTCTTTTTTCCCCTCCCTTCCTCTCTTTCTAAAAACAAATAAGTAAAATATTTAAAACTTCTGCTTTTTGAAAGACATTGATAGATCAATGTGTGTGGGGGGTGCTTGTACTGAGAATATGTAAAGAACTCTAAAAACTCAACAAGGAAACAAACAACCTATTTAAAAAATGGGCAAAAGATTTGAGCAGACACTTCACCAAAGGAGAAGTATAGGTGGCATGTTTGAACATGTAAGGTGCTAAATACCATTATTCATTAAAAGATTAAATTTTGCATTATAGTGAGATACCATTACACTCCTAGAAAACTGGCTAAAATGAAAAAAAAAAAAAAAAAGGATCCTACCAAGTGTTGGTGAGCAGATAGAGCAACTAATATTCTCAAAAGCTTCCAGTGAAAATGAAATGTGGTTCAATGTCTTTGAAAACAATTTATATGTTTCTTAAAAACTTAAACATATACTTATCATATGATTCATCCATTTCAGTCTTAGAAACTTACTCGACAGAAAAAATATATAGGCATATAAAGGTTTGTACACAAATTCTCATAGTAGTATTATTCATCATAGGTCCAAACTAGAACCACCCAAATATCTAACAAGAAGTGAATGAATAAACTGTTGTATATTTATATAATAGAATACCACTCATCCTTGAAATGAGCTATTGATAGCCACACCATAAGCAACCTTAACATAACAATGCAGAATGTAAGAATTTAGATTAAAGGATCCATACTTTCTGATTTCATTTATCTAAAAATTTAAAAAAAGTAATAATATAGAAAACAGACCCATGATTGCCTGAGATACAGTGGTGGGGAGGGCCAGGAGAGAGAGACATAAAAAACTTTTGAGTATAACAGATATAAGCCCTGGCTGGTGGCACAATGGATAAGGCACCAGCTTGAGAACCCAAAGCTTGCTGGTTCAATTCCCAGCCAGGGTACATAACCAGGTTGCAAGCCCGGTCTCCATCCAGGTCTATAGCTGGAGGCAGGTGAAAGGCAACCATACATTGATGTCTCTCTCCCTCTCTGCCTCTCTCCCTTCCTCTCTCTCTAAATAATAATAATACTTAAAAAAAAAAAAAAACAAAAAACCCAGATATATAGGTTCACTATTTTGATTGGAAATATTTCATATATATAAAATAATATATATATATATAACCTATTAAACATTTTAAAGATGTATAGTTTTTAATATGTTGATATACCTCAATTTAAAAATGTAATAAACATATTGAGGATTTTTCCTGATTCAGAAAATGTTACAGATTCATTAAAGCCTTTTTTTCCATCATTCATGCAACTATTTGAATAAGAGCTAGAGATAACTTCTACATGCAGAAAACAACTAGTGTCCCTCAACTTACCAGTGTTAAAAACTATTTATCATCATGTAGAAATAAATAGATTATATGCTAAAAGCTTATTTGCCGATACTTTCTTTATCAGTGATATTTAAAGCATTATTGTCCCTTAAAGAATAGTCAGTGGTTTTTATTTAACACATCTTTACCAAATTTTATAGTTATTCATGCCTAAAAAATTTCAAATTATCCCCAAGAATGCAGAATGTAAAATGAAATTCCTGCTCACCTATCACTTCTAAATACTTTTTCAAGGTTAACAATGAGACTGATGGTCACAAAGACGATGAACTGTCACTTCTAGTTCTTACTGAAAATTGCATTCTTCTGTTTCCTTTTGTGAAGAGGAAAGTAGTTGGATAGGAATTATACAGTGATTCATCATCCTGGAACAGACTGCTAGTATGTTGATGAAGCCACCTCAACGTCCTTGGGAAATCAGTTTCTTGTCACTCTGTAGCTATTAGCATTAGAAATTTGGACAGCTTTGCTGCCTTGCCTACCTGGTAGCAAATGATTTTTAGACAAATAAAGGGTGTTCCTAAAGGAATTCATTTGCTATATGCTTGGTTGGATAATTGTTTCTTTTAGAGGAAGAAAAAAGGAAGGAAGGAAAGAAAGAAGGAAAGGGAGAATAAAAGAGAAGGAGGGAAGGAAGGAAGGGAAGTCTAGAATCATGTACTAAAGCAACCCTATCTTATTTTCTTTTAATTGTTGCCTAATTTATCCCAGTCATGTTTGGTTATGGGATTGTACTAAGGATCCTTTATTCCTGAAGGCAATGTATGATAATACATCTATGGTTCATATATCAGCCAAAAAAAATTTTTATATGCAAAGGTAAATTTCCCCTTTTACTGATATAGACATTTGATTTGCCATTCTATCAAGTATTCTCCTTTAATTCCTTGTATCAGATGTTTTCTAAATCTCCAATTGCTGTATTTACTCAACAGTATATTTAATTTTTAAGTAGAAAATGGGTTGTGATTTAGAAACTAGCTTTATAGGGCAACTATTTTGATTTCCTTAGCTTTAACTTGTATTCAATTTTCAATTCAATTGCCATCAACGACTGAAGTATTGACTAGTTCAGGTTTGAGTTACAAATAAATCTACATAAATGCTTCCATTTTCTCTATTGATTTTTTTTTTACCAACTTCTAATTATGCTTTCAGGTGGGTAAATGGCCAAATCTAATTGCACCCATGATAAAGTGAGTTTTATTTAAATCATTGGGATAGGGAGAAAATGAGTCCTATCCATTAGGGAATTGTCAACAACACTTTCCTAAAACAGCTGTTAACAATCTCCTAGACAAATGGTAACCCAGGTAGACTCAATAAAGCTGAACTGACAGATAATTCTTTCTCTTTGTTAGAGACAGAGCACTAAAGCTGTCCTGCTTTTAGGTAGCTACACCCAAACATGGTTCTTCTTCCTGGACAATTTCCATTTCACTTTCTAAAATAACTGGCATTTACCACATTTCTATATAACAAACAAGAGCTTAAAGCATTTTTAGAAGGGTTGCATGGTGGGGTGGAGGTGGGGGTGGGGCTCAAACTTTACCCAGAATTACTTGGTCTGAAGAATCCAGAACTCTAACAGAATTGCAGAGCAGGAATTAAAAATATGGATTTAGGGTCAACAAGCCTGGATTCAAGTCCTGGCCCTTTCTAGTCTGGGGCCCTTGCCCATATCACCAAGCAACTATTTCCTTCTAGAATACAAATAGTCATCATTAGCTCCACACTTCCTAGGAGAAATAAATATGACAATGTCTGTGCAAGAGGTTTAGAGGCCCTGGCTCTCAGTATATGCTCGGTTCATGCTACTTCTTATAAGTTTCCAATACACTGAGTGCTCACTGACTTTTCTATAATGACATGTCTCAACTCTTTGGGCAACTGGGAACTTGTGCTATATAAACTCTGATCATTCAGTCAACATAATGTCATTTAGCATAGTTATCAAACTTTCTTAAGAGCCAACATCTGGTGAGCACTTACTATGACTATTTTCCAGGCTCTATTTTGAATGCCTCAATTGAATTAACTCATTTAATATTCCTATAGGCCATATAAGGCAAGAAAGTTATTATTTTACAGAGAAAGATAACAAAGGCAGAAGGTTGCTATGTATCGCAACATTAGTGGGGATGCCAAAGGTTTCAAAAGATGGAATTGGACTGCAGGTAATCTAACACATGAGCCCATGTTTTATTGCTTCTCCTGCTGAGATGTCATGTCCTTAAGGGAAAGATAACTGTGAATGTTTCTTTTTAAAAAATATTTATTTTATTTAGTTTTAGAGAGAGGGGAAGGGAGGAAAAAAGAGAGGGAGATAAACATCAATGCATGAGAGAAACATGGATCAGTTGCTTGCCTGTTGAAAGACCCCAACTGGGGTCCTGGCCAGCAACCTTTCAGTTGGCAGGCTGGCACTCAATTCACTGAGCCACAGCAGCCAGGGCCTATGAATGTTTCTCTGATGTCCTCTAAACATTCAACCTGGTGCCTTGGTACAACATGCATATTCGTCTTCAAGGAGCCCTATCTGAAGCAATTAAATGTGCAAACAGAGTAAAACACAATAGCCCTGTAAAGCTCTAGCTCTGTTCCATGTATTGGGTCCCATGCATTGTTGACCTTACTTAATCCTGAAACTGTCTTTATAGGATAGATGGCCTTACTCACATGTAACAGTCAGAGTTTCCAGTTTTAAACCCAAGTCTCACTGTACCAACTTCAGGCAAAAATGGAATTCATGAAAGAATATGAAGGAGCTCTGACAATTTCTGAGCAAGCTGGAGAATTACTTTTGGATGAGTCTTGGTCAAGTACAATGCCAACTCATGCTTCCAGAATGGTTGGAGCACAACTTTCACAACTAACAATTGACACCTAAATCCCTGACACATCTCTTTGGAATCTAGGTGACCCTCTCTCTACCTATGCCAGAAAGTGGATTCTTAGTGGCACAGGTTTCTACACCTTCAAATCAAGTCTTATGGTGATGTACCTGACTAGTGGAAAGTTGGATCAGATCTTTGAGCTTTAACCTACAAAGCAGGATAGAAAAGTGAGTTTGTAGCTTAACTCTCAAGTGGAAGTTTCATAAAATAGGGAAGTCTCCAGTTATAGGAAAGGCATTTTACAAAGTGCTAGGGAAAAAAAAACAAGTGGAAAATATCTACTATACTTTCATTTTATAGATGAGAAGACTGAGGCTCAGAGGTTAGGTCACTGATTCTACATCACACAAGTGGTTAGAGGCAGACTGACGACGTGGTCACAGACCTGTGTGTCTCTGGGCATCATTCCACCACACCAGAAATCTAATGACAAGACTGTAAGGAAACAAACTTAGGAGTGATTTAGTTTGCGCCCTTTTTAGACAGTAGGAAACTGAGGCTCAAAGAGAAAATAAAAGTGGCTTTGTCCACAGTCATAGCCTCTTAGAGAAAGCAGTTTAAAATCTAAGCCCATGAGAGTAAGTCCAGTGCTCAGCAGAGAGCTGCTGACCCCCACCAAGTGAGTTCACCTCCTAATTTCCATTTCCAGCAGAATCATTCAATGGACTTTCCTCGAATTGATCAACAGTGGGAGGGAGGACGTCACATGTCGTGGTCTCAACAAAGAAGGGAAGCTTTTATTCTGTACATGGCAACTCACAGGATACTCCTTCCCCAGCTGAGCCCAAGGAGGTAAAATGCTCTTGCTGGTAGTAGAAAGCTTTTCTGGTCTCTGTGCTCCACTCCTTTCTTGCTAATGCCTAGTGTAGACGTCAAGGAAAAGAAAAGGTCACCTGCCTTCCACCTAATGCAGCACTAATGGCCTTAAGTGCTCACACGGACTGTCCCAGAAAAATGTCAAATTGCACCCTGATAGCTCTTAGCTGCAGCCCTTGAATGGCTTCATTGTCGGTCAAATGGCCCACTCAATTTTCACCTCTCATTTTAACACCTGCAATCCAAAAACCTTGGGGGACAGAATAATCATGTAGGTATGTCTTCTCTGGTCTTAAGCCTGATGAAATTTCTGCAGCTTGGTGCTTTAGGGGAAAACAAAAGCAAAAAACACAAACAAGATTTAAAGGTTAGGCTGTCCAATGGTTGAATCGCAGTTCTGCCCCTGCTGCGGCGTGACCTTGAATGAAAGGTTTCACCTTTCTGAGACTGGGTTTATTTCCCTACAAATTTAGAATAATGATACATTTGTAGGGGATTAGAAATAATGTAAGTACTTGACATTTATTAGGGATTTGTGATATGTGAGTGATTATTAGTTTTACCCTTTATTTCACTTAACTCTTTTTACCAAAGCTGGTTTCACCTGACAGACTCTAATAAATAGGCTCCCTATATGTGGTACTTCTATGATATTAAGTTCTTTGTATAGCAATGCATTAGTAGGATTAACCCATGTCATTTTCAAAAACTTTCTTATATGATTTTGTTTCCTTTGTCTTACAAATGCAGGCGCTGAACATTCCCTCACCTTAACTAAACTTTAGACAAGTTTCTCCTTGACGGTAGGCTCCTGACTTCCCATTCCTCAGAGCATTTATTTTGAAAACTTGAAGTTATGAATTCTTTTGCTGGCCCTTTGAGATGTTAATCTCCTAAAACACAACAATAGCTTTCTCAAAGATATGATTACCCCCCTTTGAAATGTAATCATCAAGGACAGGACCCCTAGTTTAAGTCTCTGTGGAACTGTATGAGCCTACCTTGGAGAAGCAACAATTACCAAACACAGATGGCTCGTAACATTGACCAACCACTCACTCCCCTAAGTTCATCTATTAGTTCACCCAACACTTAGAACTTTTCCCACCTCTCTTTTAACAGTCTCTCTCCTCTATTGCAATAGTCTTGACTCCTTTTTGCAATAGTCTTTGGCAAAGTTTACCTTGACTGTCTGACTTGTCCAATTTTCTTTAACAGTGTCCCAAAGTCAACAAGACAATCAGACAAGTCAAAGCTGAGATTTGTGTCCAATCATTTGTGCTCCTTTCCTGTGGACCTGAATGGGATGGGACTTAAGGCCAACACAGAGCCTAATTCTTATCCTAACAAGGTCATTGTCCGGCAAAGGTAATCTAACTACATGGCTCAATTTGCTCTTCTAAAAAGTGAGGAAGCTGTGCTAGATTTCTGGCTTCACAGTTGGATGTGGCAGATCTTCCACAAGCTTCCACGGGCCTGGGGATCCAGGGGAGTCTAAGTGGGGGCTACAAAATCATCTGCACTTAAATAAATGAAATGAATAGAGGTCTTATTCTCAGCTTATCCAAAAGAGGTACCTTCACAGCTGAAAAACTAAAATCATTGCATTCCGACATTTTATGAACATTTCTAGTTCTCACATTTTAAGGTTCAACCCCCTCTCCTAGGATATAAAAATAAATCCAGCACTTTTCTTCTTCCCTTAGGGTCTGCTTTCACAATTTCAGCTACATCATCTATTAATCGAATCACATGGCATCGAAATGGGCATCCCCTCAGATAATATATAGTTGTATTTTAATAGACTCTGCTTTGGAGATAACTTCTAAATCCACAGGTTTGGTGGGCATTTCAGATCCCTGGTGCCATGGGCTTATTTATTTAAGTTATGGAGTACCTATTATACTCAGATGTTGTGTCAGTGTAGAGAACAAATAAAGTAGACCTTCACCTCATGGAGAATACAGTCTGGTAGAAGATATTTGCTGTTCCTCAGCACTCTTTGTAGTCTACATTTTAAAAGGGAGAATAGATTATTGGGTTTTTTGCAGTTCCAGTTCAATATGAATGCTTTAGGTGTAAACTAGGTCTCTGATGTCTTATTAGACTGTACATTATTGGGAACAGGTGATTATGCAGGCCTGCGGGCAGGGAAGCTTATGTCAATCTATATTTCTTCTCTCTGATCCTCTACCTTGCACACACACACACACACACACACTATATATATATATATATATATATATATATATATATATATATATATATATATATATATATATATATATATATATATATATATATTAGGGGTTAAAGCATGGCTATTAAATACATGAGTGAATATTTAAAAACTACTTCCTGCATTACAATTATAGCATATCAAAAAAGAAAATTTCAAACTAAGTTTCCAATAATTTCCCCATATTTCCCAAGCCATTATACTTTTTGAAATTAAATTCAGCATTCAACTGTTAACCTCAGCTTGAATGAGACCTACCTATTACAATTCCTCAGGCAGGTTTATCAAAAACATCTTTTAACTATTAAAGCCTCAACCTACTTCAGCTGCAAATCCCTGTGGACTTACTTAGCATAAGACACTATCATTTCCATCTTCGTTAAAGCATATTTTAATTATCTGTCTTAGAAATAAGGTCCTACTTCTTAATGA
Organism: Noctilio leporinus; assembly: GCA_004026585.1. Taxonomy (NCBI): domain Eukaryota; kingdom Metazoa; phylum Chordata; class Mammalia; order Chiroptera; family Noctilionidae; genus Noctilio; species Noctilio leporinus. The sequence continues at coordinate 327,238 of PVIW01000030.1, forward strand.
AAGCAGTTAGTCTGGGGGCTGGCAAATGATACAAAGCAGATTTGGGCTTAATTTTGATTACATATGCAACTATAAATTAGACAACATGTTTGAAAGTCAGTGCAAGTTTTTTCACCCATTTCCCTAGTTGAAAAGCATACATATTGATAAGAATGAATATTTTATTGTGCCTCTTGCTTGTTCAGAGCTGTGTTGTTCAGATTTGAGCACAGCAATTACAGGTGTCACTTGATGTCACCTGATGTCAGTTCCACTGTTGCTACTACAGTTCACATTAAGGAAGTGAATTCATAGCTCTAAAATTATTTTCAGGTATAGTAACTAAATTCCCTTAATAGTTATTCAAGTTCTATGAGCTTAATTTCCTCATCTGTATTCTTATATTTCAGGGTTGGTGAAAAAATTACCTAAAATAATACAACTAATATCCTGAGGCTCATTCTTGGCAGGTGATTGAGAATCAAAAAGTATAAGTTAGTATTTATGTCTATTTGCTTACTGTCTCCTCCAAAAATGGATTATTCTAAAAATTCACCTCCTCAAACCCTCAACCGTATTTCTAACTTCCTATTCTCATCAGATGAACTTACTTTCTGTGTCATTCAGAAGAGGGATTATCAGAGGAGAACACCCTATAATCTGCCTTCTTCCAACACCAAACATCTGTATTTTCTATCATGTTTCTTATTTTCTTTCTATCTTAGAGGATGTACCAGTAGATGCCAGATCCTTTCAAAGATTCATTTCTCAGGCCAAAGTATATCCACTGCCCTGACCTTCCACCAGACCTTGTTCCATTATTTACTCTCTGTTCCATGTGAAGCATCTTTCTGCTCATTCAACCAAGAATGCAGTTTTAGCTATGTTCAAGCTACAAATTATCCTTTACTTAAATATATCATAAAGAAATAATACAGATGTGTCCAAAGACTTTTGCTCAAGGATAGCCATTGTGAAATTACAGTAGTAAGCATTGGAAAATGCCCAAATGGGCAAGAAACTTTTGGAAAACTAAAAGACATGGAACAGTTTTAGTTATGGCTAAACATCTCAAATCTGTTTAAAAAAAAACATATAAATGTGTGTGGGGGTGGATTTGTATGCACGTGGGTATGTACATGCTGCAAAAAAGATTAGAATATGTTTCTGGCTTATGAGAAATATTAAAATTGATGACTTATGTTGCTTTTATAATTGACAACAATGTTTTCATCAATGCTTCTTTTGTCCTTATGTCATTTCCAAGTGGCATTTCATTTATTTGTTTTTAATTTTATTTGTTTATCCTCCCCCAAGAATTATTTCCATTGCATTTATACAGAGAGGGGAAGGTAGGCAGGAAGAGAGAGAGAAACACTGAATGGTTGCCTCCCATATGTGGCCCCATTGGGGTCAAACCCACACCCTACATATGTGCCCTGACTGGGAATTGAACCAGCAACCTTTCAGTTCAGGGACAATGCTCCAACCAAATGGGATCATTTATTTCTCTTACTTATTCATCACCTTAGACTACAGCCTACATCAACTACTTCCAGTTTTTTCTTCTCATTTATTCCTCAACCTAATACCAGTTCTTAGAACCCCCATTACAGGTCATGCAGAATAAAGAGCATGTCACTTGAGTTACAATGATGGTGGTGGCTGAAGAAACTGTTTAGTCAATAAATACTTTTTCCATCAAGGGCCTCTAATAGGCTATTAAGAAACCGAGTACTCTTTCCATTTCATCTAATTACTCCAACACCAAGTCGACAAAATACACAGAAATGTTTACAATGATGCCATTTTTAAACAAGTACTTAAAAACATAATTACCCCAACTTTCATAAATCTGGCAATTGCATCCTTCCAAAATCAATTAAACAACAACAACAACAACAACAACAAAACACTTAAAATGCTGCTGCAGTAATTCCTGATGAATCACATGAATCAGATTTCTAGTTCCAGAGATTATGTCTAGAATCCCAATAGTACTTTTTCATTTACATTATTTGTAAATAAGAAAAAAAGATTAATTTTTAGTAATAACAAATAGTATAACTATCTGCATACTTGGAGATATATTTCAAACTATTAAAATATAAATTTTCTGATGAAAAAGCAATATATGTATTTATTAGTGAGAAACTTGTAAAATAAATAAAAAGCTAATAAAATGAAAACCACATATGCTTGAAGAGGTAGGTGCTGTAGACTGTATTTCAAGTCAATAAATAATTAAGAAAAAAGTAAATGAGGTATCATTTGGAAGGGAAAAAAAAGTATGTATGTACTGTATGTATGTATTTCATAGATATATTCAATTGACAAATTTTTACCAATTTTATTATGTAGATTCAATAAAGAGGAAAAAAGCTAACATTGGCAAGTTGTAATATCCTTTCTCCCTCTGAATACTTCTAGGCAAATATATTAAAGAATGACTGTCTCTCTATCTGGCTATCTCTTGTATTTTCAGCTAGTAATTACATAGTAATATCCTAATCTCCTCATTACAAGCATAATGGTTTCTCATATTTATATGCTTTTACCGGAAAAGGATTTGGCTTAAGTTTGAACTTCAGACTGATGACTTCTCCCACTAAGGGGCATGTTATTGCTAATTTGAGTAATACATATATATATCTGGTATATATATATATTGGAAATATATATATATATTTACACCAGGTTTCCAATACGGAGGATATAGCTTGCTTGAAACAATGTGACATTTACACAGAAATTACAGTATATTCTTATGTAGTAGAGATACCTGGGATGAGCCCCATTCTTGCCTTGGGGATCAGGAATATATCCTGAGGGAAGTAGTGTAAAGACATCTGAACTGAGACCTATAGAGTTACCCAATCTAAGAGAGGATCACAATAGTTGACAGGTTTGTCCTTAATTAATGTCATTTGATTAAACATGTTTGACTTGCCTGGCTCCACACTTGCAAACAGGAGAGCTAGAAATTGGCTATTCTCTACACATGAAAGCTGAACCTTTTCTTAAGGCTGATTATCAGTGATATTTTAGTTCCTGCTCACACATTACCTCACTGACCATTACCAAGATTCTCTTATAGGAGGAAGCATTACCTAGCCTGCATTCCGACTCTCATACCTTTAAATTCTTTCTATCTGTCCATCCATCCATCCAAAATAGCTATATGTACCTTATAAATTGCAAGGTGACATGCTTCATGGTGTGGTAATAAAAAGCTGTGAAAATTTGCTGTTTAGGGAGTTTTCAACCTACTAGGTCAGCCTAAGGCAAGCTCATGGGGTAGATCTGTGGAAGGCTAAGTCCAGAGACTCCACATATTTGAAGGGGCACATTCCCTGCCTCCTTTGCAACAACCAGGCAGCTTTTCCCCTGGGCTCAACGTCTTCCTCATAGGCCATTTCTACAGACACCATCATTCTTCCCTTTGGGCCTTTAGCGCTCACTGCGGGAACATTATTCACCAGCTAGTACCATCTTGACACTGAGTAAAACCAACACAGATGAGATTCATGACTAACACTAGTAAAACAGTGCCCTGGGGTCAAACATTTTCTTTACTAAATGCCCAACAGTCTCCAGTTTCTAGCAGTAAAACATGATTTCACTTGTTTTCAACACGTGTGGAATGCCTCCGCTGTAGCCCTTAGTCAGAGCCCTGTAATTATGGCTCTCCTTTCTCTGGCACTGGATGCTGTAAGTGGACATTCAGGATAGTTAGAAAAAAAAAAAAAAATTTGGAAAAGAAGAGTCAAGAGAAAGTAGGCTTTTGGCCTTTCAGGGAGAGAGCCAGCCACGGACGTTTGGAGTTTAGCTGCAGGTCACCTATGTACCTAGCGAAATACTACAGGAACTGAGAGCATTTTAGCAGAAGCAACCTGGAGGGTGGGAGGGATGACATTATTTCCTTGCTCAAAGCCACCCAGGCTCTGTCACCGAAATTAGAATGGGTCTCTTCAGAAGGGCTGACAGAGTCAGACCACACGGGTTCATACTCTTTACCTGCATTCAAGGCTCTGCAGGATCAGGCTCTTGCCACCTTTCCAACTTCGTCTCATCTTCGTCCCATCTTCGTCCCTGTCCACAATGCTCCAATGGCAGGAGCCGTCTTTCTGTTCCTCTAGCCTATGCACTGCAGTTCCTTCTGCTGAGAGGCTCCCCCCCCTCCATCTCTACAGAGTGGGTTTTCTCTCATTGTTCAGACTTCAGCTCCAAAGTCTCTGGTTACCCAGTTGGAAGAAGCCCCTTTACTCCTCATTTCTGTCTTTCCTCTATCCCCATTATTATGTTTGATTTTCCTTATAGCTCATTTGCAATTGTAAGTTATTTTATAATTACTATAAGTTCTAAGGTAATACTTTGGTCTTGTAAATTATTGTTAATCTGTTTATTAATGTTCTGTCTATGGTTTGCCTTCTTGTTTGTTGAGAGGCAGTAGAAAGCAATGGATAAGAATAGATTCTGGAGTCAGCTTGCATTTGAATGCCATTCCTACTACTTATTATTTTGGTGACCATGGGTGAGTTACTTGCTTACCTGTGCTTACGTTTCTTCATTAAGAAAATTGGGATAAAAATAGTATCTACCTTGTAGAATTGTCATGAAAATTCAATACATCAATCAAAATAAATCACTTAGAACACAGCCTGGCACAGAATAACACTTAATGTATAATTACTATTAATAACAGTTTCTTCCATTAAAACTATAAGAGTAGGAATTTAGTGCTTAGTTCAGTGTTAAATCTCTAGTATTTATCATGGTGGTGGGCAATTGTGGAGTACTTAATATTGGTTGAATAAATGTTTTATAGGAAAGTGCCTAGGGGAAGATAAGAAATTTTCAGGGGACTAGATCTAAAAAAGCAATTTAAGCCAGTGATAAAAAGAAAGTCATTATTACATAATGATGGGAGAGAGACTGAAAGTATTGTTAGCACAATTAGCTGTAACCTGATACTAATGAGGCCAAGGTGAGAGGTGTGACAGCTTCATAAGTTCCACTTGGGTTTATTCTCTGCTGTCACCATTGACATTTCTATTGCTAGCCAGCTGACTTATGCATTCATGTTTGGGATTAGGGAGAAGGAGATGAAGAAATAAACATGATCAATTAGGGCTAAAGAAAATTCACCTGCAAGTGCATTCCTAATAAATAATGGGCTTGATTCTTGGCATTGGCAACATGACAAAAGATTTCAGTGCCAGCTCTCGACTGAGTCAAATGACCTAACACACATGGTCCTGTCTCCCTGAGGAGACCGAAGTATGAATTTGAGCAACTGGGAGTGTTGTCTTCTGCTTTCCTGAAATATTTTTAGCTGCCACCAGGTGGTACTAGGTAAGCACATCCAAATAAGAGGATGCAACTTTATTATACACAAAGTTGCCAAGAGCTGAAAGAAAAATGTTTTCTTTTAGTATACTTCCTAGAAATATAAATATTGTGTAAGACAGAACACACATCACTCTTGGTTTGACTTTTAAAACAAAGCTGGGTTTTCTCTAAAATTCAAACTGTGCTCAGATGTGGAAGAAAATCTCACTTTTTTGGACACCTATGTCAGTTTTAGGGAAGTTTTTGCTTTTTTTCAGGAAATTGCATGGATTTCAAGGCTGGATCCAGGGAAGGTTTGTGCATGTTCCTTGAACATTTACCTGGCATTCTGCCAGGAGCTTCTACATTTCCTCCCTGAGTCACAGCTGTGTGCTTCTGTCTGCCTCAGTTGACTCATCTGTGACATGGGGATAGAAAGACATGCCTTACAGTTTCTGCTAATGAGAAAGCTCTGAGTGATAGGAAACTACTCATCATTATTTTCATCCTCATGGACCATTTCAGCAAATCCTTAGGAGCAGATTACTTCCAGTTTATTTCCTTTATTTCAGAGGAGTTTCATCTCCTTTACAGTCATTCCCACAAATAGTAAATGGTCCACACTGGCCATCTCCAATGCCAGCAGACAGGTGTGAGAAGTGTCAACAGAAAAAATAATTTCCACTGACTGAACAAGAGCTCTCTGTCACTCTTGTGCACTGTTGTCTTCATTTGAGACCCTTTTACTAGACAAGTACCACTCCCATCGATGCCCCCTCTCCCCTAGGTTATTAAGAGATGCCTTCTTTCCACAGACACCCTAATTCTTATTTCCAGGTGGATAACCGTCCACTTTTATTTGCTTTCCTGCCCACGTGTCCACTGCGGCAAATAAGTTCTCAATACCCTTTAAAAATATGTAGTCCCTCTTTTTCTGCTATTCTCTTATTCTTAAAGAAATTACCTGCTCCAAACTTCTGTTATTCCAGCAATTACAACCGAACTATAGTAAGGTATCAATTACCTTCTGAGAGAGATGTGCACTTTTCATAGCCTACATCCTTGTACTGAACCCCACCCAGTGAACACCTACAGATATTTTACAGCAGAGCTGCTACTATGGCCACGGAGCAAATATCAGGAGACCTTTAAAGCCTCCTTACCCTGGGGGAAGTGCATTGTGGCCCAAAGTAGAGCTGCAGTAAGGGAGAGATGGAGCCGATAAAGGTATTCTTCTGAATGGGACACATCACCTTATCAAGCATCTCTAAGTGAAATTGGTTCAAATTCCTCATCTTACTTAAAACCCATTGGTTATAGAAGACTCAGATAATAATTAAACTAGCGCTACTTTATGCCCTTAAATAAAACATACAATTTTCCTTCCTGCCTTTCTTAACCTATGTTTTTCAATAGCTCTACTTAAATACCAGATAAAATCATAACCACCAAGCATCGTATTTTACAATAGCATGGCTTTTTATTGTTATCTTTTCTAGACTTTATATGTTTGGCTTAAGGCAATGTAAGTATTTTCTCATTTTATTTTCTTCTGGGCAATGTGGCAATAAGTAATTACTTATTTTGTTAAACCTTGAAGGGATAGTTCAGCTGAAGCCAATAAAAGACAAAGTTATCCTTTATATTGGTATATGGTCCATTGCTGGCAATCCTCAATATTACAGCATGATATTTATTTTTTTAAAAAATCTATTTGATATGTGCGCTTTAGTTTCTCATTTAAACTAAGCAAATGTAAAATCCCAAGGAAGCAAACCATGTGTGAGTGCAGATGGTAAAATGCAAATGGATTTGCTAATGGCTGCAGTATTAAATACATCCTCAGCTCATTGGTATTTATTAAGGGTAAAGAAACATTTCAGACACTATGGCAAGTTGTGAAGTGTGAGACCTGCTTATTTATTCTCGCAGAGATGGCTTTCACCTAATTTTTTGAAATTCATTTTTGTTTTCATTAACTATGCAGGCTCATCCTACACGAGGCGCAGAGAAAATGGTGAGAAACTTCACAGGGTTTTGTTGATGTGAGAGAACAGAGGGGATTTGTCAGGAACACATTCCCAGGAGGTCAGGCTTTCCCAGTAACCTGATAGCCCTGGCACTAGATCAGATCTTCCTTACTCATTCTCCAGCATTTCCTTCCTTTTGCAAGTGGTCAACTCTGCCTGTGCTCTGGGCATTGTTTATGTTTACTTCATCCTGACAGCACACTGCTCCTGTTCTGGTTGGCCGGACACACCCTGACAGCAGATACAGAACAATGTCCCTGTGTGGGTAGAAGGGACACAAGCTCTGTATGTAGCCCAACAGCCCTCAAACTGAAACCTGCCTGTGCACTTTATTACCCTATGACTTTGGGAAATGCACTCAATTTTTCTGAACCTCAATGTTCCCCTCTGTGAAATGGGTCTAACAGTAGCAACAGTAATTGGCACCATTTCCCAGTTCATCAGGTTGATGTGACAGGACAACAAGGAAACGTTTGCTGACCATGCAGCATCTGGCACAGAGCTGACAGCCAGGGTATAGTACTTCCCTAGGGGGAGAAAAGGCTTGTCACGTTCAACAGCTTTGTTAAGTGTTTATCTTCACCAGGAGTCCTGAGTGGTGACCACAACTCTTCAAAGAATTCCCATTGCAATTGTCTACAGGTGCACTTTTATAAAAGGGGACAGCTTGTGTTCCACCAAAGAATGTATTGGCAGGGGAAAAGTAAATCTTCAAAGCAAAAGCCTCTTGATCCACCTTCTCCTCTTGCTTTTATTCACTTAACCCACTAAATAAATCTTCACGAGCAAGCAACGACGGGCCAGTCATTCCAAATAAGCACTTGAGTCAAATAAGACATTGAATCATAGTATGGTTTCTTCTTTCTCCTTGACTGGCATGAAGATATGTTAATGGTGATAATAATAATAATAATAATATATATAATAGTATGGCCCAGTTGTCTACAGAGAGTCACTAAGAAATTCAGTGCAGTCTTCAGCAAATTAAACAGCCACTCTGAAAAGAATATTTTGAATGTGATTTAAAAAAATAAGTTAAACAAAAATGTTCCTGACATGCAACACTCCCCCATCTGCACATACCCTGAGACTCCTGTCTCCTCAGAGTGCTGCCCCCGGTCCACAACAGCATCCTGGACTTTCTCTTCACAGCATTAACCATCATGGTGAAAGAAGGATTACTAACATTTGTTTAAGATTAAACTCATTAACTAAAGAGTATTCTCTCCAAGAGCAAGAGTCCTGCTTGGCTACTTCTTTAGAACTTAGATAGGACCTGGGCACATAGCAGACCCCTCAGAAAAGTTTTGGGAGCCAGGCTGAATGGTGTTAGACTTGAAAGGACTAGGTTTGAGTCTGGATAAAACTGTACACTCAGTATACTTGGACAAAATTCTTAAGTTTCCTAATTAGTTTCCTTTTTAATAAAATGAGAAGAATAATACTCATGATGTAAAACTTTTTTGTGAAGAGTAAAAGAATAATGCATATCAAACATACAGGGTTGTACTTGATACATGCTGAGTGCTTTGTAAAGAGTTGCTATCAATATCATGATTATGACATAGTGAATACATGTCTAATTAGTTACTTAATGTAACGATGAGGATCAGGCTTCATATATTGAAACCTTTTGCCCTCCCCCACAACTCCACGACTCTATCCAAATGCCTTTTTGAATCTGCATCCAGCTTCCTGATCCCTTTTAAACGTCAACAGAAAACATATGACATCACTGAATATAGTATCAATGAGATGTACTATTGCTGAAAGTTTATGTCTAAGACTCCACCCTGCTATCAATTAGTATTTCAAAGGATAAAATTGTATTGTAGCTAGCTAGCAGCAGTTTATATCCATCAGCAATGTAAAAATGCTTCTCATAAAACTGTGTAAAACCTACTTAGGTTTTTAAAGCCCTATGACTGTATACTAAGTAGTGCTTTCTTTAACATGAGGCTGTCCTCTGTTAGCTATATAGGAAAGCAGAACACACCAACACCTGCCATGTGAAAGGAAAACAACCCTTCTGAAATTCAGTTAATTCAGTCTCTTAATTTCTTTGGTTAAATGTTTTTTACCACTTGAGAGAAAATTTATGTTCATAGAAGTTATGATTTTAATAATTATTCAGGTTTACAAAATCTTTATTCAAATGCCAGTGATCTAGTAAACCATTCAATTCAGGGATTGTACTTCTTTCTCTTTCTTTTTCACTTTTGAAATTTGCATTTCTTTTTGCATTTTATGTCCTCAGATAAAATGGGAATTCAAACTTATTTACCTTAGAACCACTGATGTTTCAAGTGTCTAAAACTTGTAGTTCAAGTCCATTCTTGTGGTTAAATATGGAAAACAAAAACTAATGTGACCTTTGTGAGGAAACAATTTTTAAGAAATATAAGAGAATGGCAAAGAAGATTTTTAGATTCCTGTGCTGTGTTAATGATGTGGGCCATTTCACACTTCTGAATACTAATTTGGTTCATTCTAACATTGCAATTCTTCCCGTAACAGGACACAACAGAGAAAAGGTTTTTGGCTTTTCTTAGTAGTTTTAGTAGGTTATATTGCTATTGTTTCTTTTACTAAGCACTATTTACTAATCAGTCCTGGGACATATCAATCATAGGCTTCCTGCCCTAACTTTGAACTAGGCTGAAAACACGAAGTGTAATCTCTCTCCGGCAGAACTAGACAACCCAATTTTAGGTACATAGAAGGACACTGCTCAACAAGAATGCAATGTATGTAATGTTCCTTGTACCATTTTGAACTACATGTCATTTCTTGTCTCCTTCTGTGGGAATTGGGAGTGGGGAGGCAACTCCTGTGTTCAGACAAGGGATCAGGCCCTGGTGATTTAATGATAAACTAGGAAAGGTGAATAGTAATCATAGGGAAAACTTAACCAACAGTTATCAACCAATATTTTAAACAGACTTCAAAAGGAAAACTAGAGTATTATGCTTATTGAAATAAGCCAGGAGGTGAAAAACAAATACCATATAATCATACTTAATACAGGAACCTAAAGAACAAAACAAATGAGCAAAATAGAACCAGAGGCATGGAAATAAGGGGCAGACTGACAGTGATTAGAGGGTAGAGGGGAGGGGGAAGTAGGGGGGAAAGAAGGGGAAGGGTTCAGCCAAGGAGCAGGTGTAAATGACTCATGAACTGGACAACGAGGTGGGGGCTGGCTGTGGGAGAGGGGATGGGGTAGGTGGGGCAGTGGAGAGCAATGGTGGAAAAAATGGGACAACTCTAATGAAACAAGAATAAATTAATTAAAAAAAGTAAAACTAGAGACACTGTAGTTTATTTGCCATTCCTAAAAAAAAACATACATTAGAAGAAAGAAACTCTAATGGCCAGCAGAGATTAAGAATCTATTTACATATTCTTCCACTGACCAAGTTGCATGCAAATTAAATGTGTAATTACATTTAGATGGCACAGCTGCTTTGGTAGCTTTCCTCACATTTATTTGTGAATTTCACAGCTTTTATAAGGAAACCTTGAAAGAAAAGAGTATTTTGAAAAGGAGTTAAAATTTGTCAGCAGTAACCCTTCCCTGGATTGGGAAACAAAGGCAAATCCTCATAGATCAGAGAACTGTGTCTTTCAAAACTAATAGCATTACCCTGAGATTCAATCTTCTAGGATCATTTTTTCCAAGCAATCCCTCTATGTATTGAATTTCTTTGTCATTGACTACAGTAAGAAGCAAAATGGCCTAAAAGAGAATCATTTGCAGCCAGCACAGAGACTTCCTAAAAAGACTGACTTTGGTAGCATGCATAAGCATGGGGAAGCAAATGACACATGACTTATTCACCATTCTGAGTCCCCTTTTCATGTGAGAGCTTTGCATAGTTGATAGCAGAGGAAGAAGAGCTCATGTTTATCGGAGCCTTGAAATGTGTGGTAGGGCTGACATTGTATTTTAAGGGAATCAGAAGACTGGAATCTTTCGTTGCCACATACGGAGCGTGGAAAGAATTTGTACACCATCGATGGCATAGAGCTTAATGATGGGGGGTGGACTTCAGTCTTCTGAAGCTTTATGTGCTACAAGAAAATCGTTTACCAGCTGCTACCAGAGGTCAGTTTGTTTTACTGGTGCCATATAGCCCCTTCCTGACATGCCAGGGAGACATTCTGGAGCCCTGAAAGATGGTGGTCACATGAGCAACAGCAGACGGCCAGTTAACTGGGAAAGGAAGGCCAATGCCTCATATGCACCATGGCCAGTGCACCCAATTATGAAATACAGCTGTACCTCTCTAGTACAATCTTTCCCAGATGAGACCTAGCTTTCCAGAGTTCAGTTTCAGCTCTTCGATGATGGATGAAATTAATTCAAGAGTGGCAGGGTTGGTCTCAAATAACATGGCTTTAAATACTTAAAAGGAAACAATTTTCATTCCTGGTTTTTCAGTGCCATTACATTCTTCCCCTTGACTATCTGGATATGTAAAACAGAGAGTATGCCACCTGGCACGCAGTAGGCATGCAATGAATGGCGTGAAATCCTCATTTGTGTTACTATTATGATTATTTTTCTCACCAGAATGACTCGACCTCAACACATGATTTATTTTATGCTTCTATATAGAAATCTTAGTTCATAACTCTCCCTAATAGTCATCCACTTCACATTGTTTTATATTATTCTTAAGGACATGAATTGATTTTGAATCTTTTTCTCTAGACATATAACTTATAAGCAGTCATCCAGTTATACTCAGAGGGAGAATTTATTATAGTTCAAGAGAGGAATTTAACTGTAGAGTATTTCACTAGTAGGTAATGTCAGCATTGTCTTATAGCTAAATACTTTTGTTAAAATGTTACATAGCTTTAATTGTATAATGACATCAATTTGGGGGCCACATGGTGAGTTTAGTCCCAACATTTTTTTTTTCACCTGAGAATAACATGCCATTAAATGTATGGATTAATTATAAATCATATCTTGTTTTAGAAAATTCCAAGATAAATCCTGCATTTATTTTTACACTGAGGAAATTGATAGTTACTAATAAGCATAAAAGAAGTTCACAGAACCATATGTGCTTTTATGTTCTGTTAATAAGGACTTAAATTCATGCTATCAAAAGAAAAAATAATAACACAGAGCCTAATTACACCCACTGTACTAATGACAGAGCTCATCTTCAATCCATCTTCACTAAGCTCTTGTCTTAGTCTGTTCAGGTCGCTGTTAACAAAATAACATGCACTGAGTCCCATAAACAGACATTTGCCTCTCACAGTTCTGGAGCCTGGAAGTCTAAAACCAAGGTGCCAGTATGATTGGGTTCTTGGTGAAGGCCCTCTTCCTGGTTCGTAGATGTTTGTTTTCTCCCCCTATCCTCACATTGCAGAGAGAGAAAAAGTTAACTCTTTTCCTCCTATTATGGGGACACTAATCTCATCTTGTGGCTGCCCTTCCTCCCAAAGTTCCACTTCTTGTTTTCACATTAAGGCTTCAACACCTGTTTGGGGGAGGATACCAAAGTTTTGGAGGGATACAAACATTCAAGCCACAGCATTGCTGCTGTGCACACCTCCTGCCCCCCAAAACCCATGTTTTTGTCACATGCAAGATGCATTCATTGCACCCCAACAGCCCCCAAATCTTAACTTGTTCCAGCATTAACTCTAACATGTCATTTAAATATCATCTAAATCAGATATGGTTGACTCTCCAGATTCAACTAATCTTAGCCAATCTTGGCTGTGAGTCTATAAAACCAAACAAGTTATGTGCTTCCAAAATACAGTAACAGGGCAGCCATAGGACAGAGAGATTTCCCTTCTAAATAGAAAACATCAGAAAAAAAGAAAGGGGGGGACATGTCCTAGGTAGGTCCCAAAAACTAGTAAGGGAAATCCATGTGATCTTAAGGCTGGAAAACAACCCTCTTTGGCTCAATGCTCTACCTTCCTGACTCACTGGTGTGGCAGTGTCACCCCCACAACTTAGAGTGATGCTCTCCACATTGAGGCTCCCTGACCCTTGGGACTTGCCCCACAGTGGGTCTGAGTGGCCCTATGCCCATGACTTCTGTTGGAGCCTGTCTGAGCTGTTAAACCTAGCCTTGGACCTGCCACACTCAGAAGTGCCTTCAGGGTCCTTCTTCCCATTTCCTGAAAAACAGCACACATTCCCAGCTCTCCTTCTCAGGCCCCACCTCCTTGCCCCTTGGTTCACACTGGTGGTCTCCTGCTGGCATGGCTGACTAGCTCTGAGCTTCACACCTACATTCTCCCCTGGTCAAATAATCTTCCACACCATGAATGTTGTCTCCCAACCGAGTTTCTTATTTTATTTTGTAAATGGATGGACTGAGAATTTTCCCAATCTTTAAGCTTTGCTTCCTTTTTGCTTAAGAGTTATCTTCAATTCATTTCTCTCACCTTGCACTTTATGATAAGCAGTCAGGAGGGGTCAAGCTATTTCTTCAACACTTTGCTTAGAAAATTCCCAGTTTAATCTCCAATTCCATTCTCCCAGTTCTACCTTCCACAAGGCGCAGCCCCTCTGTTTTCTGCATAAGCTGTTGTTTCAGGCTCTGCACAATTTTCCCTGTAACCTTGGCTTTTGGGAGTTCTAGGACCCCAGTATCTCTGTTGTTGGCTTCTGGTTTTCTTTAAAAAAATGTTTATTGTGGTGAAATATACATGACCTAAAATGTACCATTTTAACTATTTTAAGTGTATAACTCATTGGCCTTAAGTACATTCACAATATTGTGTAACCATCATCATCACTACTTCCAAACACTTGTTGTCATCCCAAATAACTCTACTCATTTCATAATAATCCTCTTGCCTCTCCTGCTTAGTCCCTGGTAACCACTGTTCTACTCTCTCTCTATGAATCTGGCTACAGGAGCTTATATGAGTGGAATTATACATTCTTTTGTCCTTAAATTTTTTTTTTTCACTTAGCACAATGTTTTCCAAGTTCACCCATGTTGTAGTATGTACCATAAGTTTCACCTTTTTTTTTTAATGAACGACAGACATTCCATTGTGTCCACACACTTCTTTTTATTTATCTATTTAGCTGTCAAGAGATACTTGCCCCTCCCCCCCCTTTGCGGCTGTTGTGAAAAACATGGCTATGGACGTTGCTGTACAAGTATGAGTTTGAGTCCCTGCTTCCAATTCCTTTGATTATACACTGAGGGGTAGAGTTACCAGATCATATGGTAATGCTATATTCAACTTCTTAAGGAACAAACTGTTTTTCTCTTAGTTCATCTTGGCATGTCCTCTCAGTTGCCATCTTTCTGACTCTTCATGGAGCTGTGTCTTTTTCTGCTTTGCCTTCTCTTTTTTAATTTTCTTTCCCCTTTCTTGATCTTTCCATTCCTAAATAACAGTTAGCTGCCGTATGCAGTTGATTTATCATAGTTGCTGGACAGGCTCAAATGGAGCCATTGTGAGTCAGATACATGTAAGAAGTCTCTATTCAAAAAGAAAATTAAATATTTTTGCAGTTATTTTATTTTCTGTTTATTGTGTTAATGTACATGGTTCTGAACTGATTTCACTGGACAGGTAATTTGTTCTCACATTCTCAGGTGGTATGTGCTCTCTCCCAGAGGTCAGCAAATTTTTCTCTAAAATGAAGAAAGCAAACAGGCTTTGCAGACCATATGGTCTCTGTTGCAATTGCCCAGCTCTGTCTGCCATTGTTTCATAAATGTGGACACTGATATGACAGAAACAAATGAGCATAGCTGTGCTCCAATAAGTCTTTAGTTACCACAGAGGTGGGTTGGTCTGGCCTTCAGATTGTAGTTTTTAGATTTTTCGCATTTAAAGGCAGAAAAATCAGGTTTTATTTTTACCTTTTGCCAAATAAACAAGATGAGGCAAGGGGCAGTCTTGGAACTATTCATTCACTTATTTATTCATTTATTCATCAGGTACTTGGTAGGTATTAACCCTGTATTTATTTATTTTTCCATCTGGGGATACACCAAGAGAGACAAAGGTCTTGCTTTAATGGAGCTTCCATTTTAGAGATCAGAGATAGGAAAGGGAACTCCAACAAATATAAATTTAAATAACAGGGCGAGAAAATAAACTAAGGTAATGGAGAGTGCCTGTTGGGGGAGCCAGTGGTGGTGGTCAGTTAAGGCCTTTCTGAGGAAGTAACATTAGAAGAAAGACCTAAAAGATGTACATAACCATATGGCTTTGATGGAGAAGAGCAGAGTGCATCTTAAGGCCCCAAGACAGAGATGAAGTGCATGTCCAAAAGAGCAAGTGTGGCTCTAGAATAGTGGGCCAGAGGGTGGGAGGGGATGTAGTCACAGAAGCAGGAGGATCCAGGTTGCATAGTGCTTGGAAGTCATGCCATGCGTACAACCTTTCCATACCTAGTTCTCCATTTCAGCTAGCTCCTCTCTCTCTTCTTCCTCTTTTGGAGCTAAAATTGAAGATTGCCACCTTACAAGGGGAAGTTTATACCATCCTGGAGGCCTTGGGGACTAGGGCGACATGGAGAACAAGTTACACAAGGTTCTTGTGTTGTGCAGCTTTAACTTCAGGGAGAAGGACAATAGCAATCACAAGACAGGGCTATGGGCATGGCTGACTTCACCAGAATAGACTCCACACTCAGGAACCTTGGCTTAATGTTCTGATGGAGCCATCTTGGAAATTCTTCTTCTTCTTCTTCTCTCTCTCTCTCTTTTTTAATACATAGGCCCTGCATTATCATTGTTCACTGGGTCATTCAAATTAGTTGGCTGTCCCTTATTATGTGAGGGGCAGAGAGGGAGGGTATGGCAGCCTAGAAGAAGGATCTAAATGGATTCTTCAAAAGGCTGAAGGGGTAGTGAGGGAAGACTTTCCATAACAGGTAATGGATAACCCATTAATTGGCCTGGGAGGAGAGGGGAAAGGAGCAGGTCCAGACAGATGGGGCCAGGAAAGGGACATGGGTGAGACAGCAATGAAAGAAGGCCCAAGTGTTTCAAGGACCAGCTAAAATCTGTCTGCAAAATTGTTTTGTCTGGTTGTTTGTTAGAGAAGAGTTCAAACGAAGACCCACAGATGATCACAGCCTAGGCTGCCCTACAAAATGGCTGCAATTACGCTGTTCCTGTTGTGTAAACTGCTTTTTATGATCAATTAGTTAATTGCTTGTTGCTTTAATTATTCACACTCCTTTTAAAGCTTTCTTTCTGTGTCACAGCTGAGCCAAGGAGAAAGTAAAGATGGCAGAGAAATTGTTCAAATGTGGATGTGAAGGAAGCTAATGGATTTATTTGCTGATGGGCCTGGGATTTAAAAAGAGGCCCACCCACACTTAGAAAAATGTTTTGTCAGTCACCAGTTCCCAAATTGTCAAAAAATGAGGAAAAATCTCACATTTTCCTGTACTTGGGGGGATTTCTGAACCTGCAAATCCCTCTTTAGTAGTCATTCAGTATTGACCATATCTTGCAATTTAAAAATTTATTTTAAAACTACAAGAGGGGAATGTCAAGATCATGACATGGTTTTCAACATCTTCTTTGGCAAAGAAGTAACTCAAACTCTTGATCTTTCAGTGCATAAAGGGAAAGGTTTATGTACAGCGATTTGAATGACTATGCCTGGGACATCTAGAAATACAGAGCAAATTGAAATAATCCAACACTGGGATTGCACTAAAGATACTTTTACAAATTTAGTTTAATATGTTTTTTTCCCAAGAAAAAATATAAATGCCCTACTTTAAAACTTTCACCCTAATTCTTCCTGCTCTGTATTAATAAGAGTTAAAGCATCAACAAGTAATTGCATCTTTCCTCTTAAATGGTTCAGAATGTGAAGTGCAAAAAGTTTGCTTATGTCTCTTGATATTTCCATTTACAACCATCTCTACCCTATTATGCGCTGCATAAAAATGCATTGATTACTGGTCTAACACAATGTAGGGACTTGATAAATATTCAAAGAACAAATGGATAAAGCATAAGTAAATGAATAAAGGAATGAGCCTGTATCTCAACTCAGCCCCAAGTGAGAAACAAATGTCAAATCCCAGTGGTCTCAGTTGTAATCTTGAAAAGGGCTGAATTTTGAATTTCTTTCTTAAAAGTTTAATTCCTCCATAGGTTTGGCTATCCTTTGTGGCCTTGTTCTTGAGACAGAATGATTGAAATATGTGTGGAAGAGCTATATATTTTTCTCCACACCTGACTCATAAAAACTCCACACACTGTTTCCATGCTTTTTCTTGTCCTTCCACATCTGGATTGTCAATGCACAAATTGACATTGAAGGTCAGGCACTGACATTGATGGAACCTCAGTCAGCCCTGGTTTTTGAATGAGTGCAGTGCATTGCCCCTAATACAATGCTGGACTATGGCAATAAGGAATAAAGAGATTGTGTGAAGGGACGGATATCTCAGAAATGTTTGTTGTAGTGATAGTAGCCATGTCTTCTTTAGTATATTCCACACCCATACTATGCCCTCCCCACCTTTGAGGGTTGTCCCTGCTGTCCTGATGGTGGTTTGTCAATTCTCACATATTCCTTAGACCTCTCAGCACATGGCACTTCTTAAGGGGAAGCTTTTCCTGATTAAATTTATTTTATATTCTCCTTAGCCTCACATCACTCTCCTCTTTAGGACTTATCCAGAGACTTTTTATTGACACAGTTGCCCCCTTCCACAAGGGCATATGACAAGGCACAGATTTCAAAGTGGCTTCAGGAGCTGTGGCCACCCACCAGGAGACCAGGCAGTGGTGCAGGTGAGCACTTATGAAACACCCCTAGGACATCCAGCCATAACCAAGGGAGGTGACTGCCAATGTAATGAAAGTCAGGATAAATTCAAATATTAATACAGATAAAGCCTCATTTTAAGTCAGCAGCCTTGAAAAGTTCATATAACAAATATTTGCTGAATAGGGACACACTGACAATACAGCCACCCATTAAAAAACTGAGCAGTTTCACAGAAAAGTCTCAAGGCTCATATTCATTTGTGAACCCGCACAGCTCAGAATCATTGAACATTAACAGAGGGCTTGCTTTATGCCACCGAACCTTCAAAAGGTCCTTATTGATGAGCTTTAAGTAGGAAGCAGAGGCAGTGATATATAAATGGGAACAAAAGCTACCATTCGAGAAACCAAAGAAAGGAACCAATAACTAAGTTATTGCATTCTGTTTTGTTTTATTCCCCTAAGTTGATAGCTATTCACCACCCACAAGATAACTTTGTTTACTCCGATTCCAAGGGGAGCAGCCAGGTGGCAATGCCTCCTTAAGAAGGCTGTGACTTTTTTCCTGCCCAAATAGACTCCCATTCTCCACTGCCATGCCTAAGGACTCCATTTCTGAAAGGCAGAGGACTTCTAATCATGCCTGCTGGCTGATCCTTGCTTTGTTGGAAGCATCACTGCCACTGGGAAGCCAGGTCAGCGAGCACCCCTAAGCCTTCTGGCCTCCCTTTGTGTTTCCCATACTTTACTCTCAGGATCTCTTCATCTTGCTCTGGCATCAGGGCCTTCAGTCGGAGGCATGGCATTCTCAAAGGGTTTGGGTACGTTTAATGATTAAAGGAATATGACTACAATATTAAAAATTCTCAATTGGCGAAGCAAAAGTTACCTCTAGTCCTTGTGCGATCCTGCTCTAGTGTATCGTCACAGGACCATTTCTCTGTGTCCTGGCTGTATCTTTCATTTTAATGGAACACGTGTTTTTTTATTCATAGTTCTCATATAAATGGTTTCTTCTTTAATTAAGTAAATGTATTTAGTTTCAGTTGGTGTGTTTTTCCCGTTGTATACATCTATTCTGTTGTCTTTTCAATAAAACACCTTGGTCATCCAGCTCAATAGGACGTGGCCTCTTTAACTCAAAATTAGGGTTTTATTTTTTTGTTGTTGTTGGCAGAAGTAGTTTTCATCATTCATTTTTTACCATGTAGATGCCCAGCCTTCACAAGTCATTACCAATTTTGAGGCTAACCCTCTCTGTGTAGGACTGGCCTTATGGGTGTACAACCTGTGTGGTCACACAGAGCCCAGTGCTTAGGATGTTCCCATACTTGGTTAAATATTCTGCTGTTGCCATCATGAGATTCTTAGTATGTGAACAAGGAGACTATATCTTTATTTTCCACTTGGCCCTAACTCTATGCAAAGACTTAAGCAAAGCCAAGATATAGTTCCAGTTTTACACAATGCTCATTATTTAGTGTAATAGATATAGTCTTATTTCTGTATTTAATTTCATGTTGAAGTAGAAAATACAAAAAATGCACAGGTCTTATATGCATACCATGATTAATTTGTATATGCACAGATAGCATACACACACATAACCACTGTCACACTCCAAGATACAGAACGTTTTTGTTTTTAACCATCACACAACTTCCTCGTATTCTTTCCCAGTTAGCACCTGCCTATACCAGGCATAACTATTCTTTTGACATATTGTCGAAAGCTAGTGTTGCCTATTTTTGAACTTCATATAAAAGGAATCATACACAATGGAGATCTTTATGCACATTTTTTCTTCCTTCTTTATATATGTGAGACTAATTCATGGTCTAGCAGTAGACCATGTTATCTAATGATATGTCTTTTGCTGTATTGTGTTCTATTACATAACTACTTTGCGATGTATTCGTTCTACTATTTTGGGTGCCCAGGTTTTTTCTATTATTTAGTCAATGAGATAAGCTGTTATGGCTATTTCTGTGGATATTATGATGGACGTGTGCATTATTTTTGGGGACATATACCTTGAAGTGGAATTGCTAGCTTATAGGGTATAGTCTCAGTTTAGTAGATATCAGTATTAATTTTTGAATGCCCATTTTGTACTGCTATATTCATACATTCATCATTTAAAACTTATTTTGATTCCAATACATGTTGAATTTTCATATATTTTAGGTCTTTTAAATGTCACAACCTTTTGAGATGGAAAAAATCTCTCAATTTTCACAATTTCTTTGCATATTTAAATTTAGAGAATTTAGAACCAAGGTCTCAGAGTTAATAAGTGGCACCAAATCTAGATCTGCTATTTACTTGCTATTAATGTGCAATCCAGCTTTATTTTATTGTTCTTATATATTAAAGCATAGTCATAGAAAGAACTAGCACAGCACCAAGATGGATGCCTGACATATATTAAGTGCTTAATAAATAATCCATAAACTAATACTGGGCTGTGACTATCCTACTAATTAGAGACAAAAACCTACATAAGCAATCTCTATTTTTCTGAACATTTTTTAAAAATATTTTTTAAATTATTTTTAGAGAGAGGGGAAGGGAAAAATGGCAGAGAGGGAAGGGACATTGATTCATGGCTGCCCTTCACCCGCCTCCAGCTACAGAGCTGGCTGGAGACCTGGCTTGCAACCTGATCATGTGTACCTTGGCTGGGAATCGAACCAGTGACCTTTGGGTTTACAGGGCAGCACCTTATCCACTGTGCTACCAGCCAGGGCCCTGAAGATTTTTAAAAGTTACTTATTAACAGTTCTAGGACTTCAATTAGGAGCACAAATATACTTGAGTGTCTATAATATATTAAGAGAAGTTCAATTAGAATAACTGTATTGCCTTAAATCTTAGAGTGGGGAGTTGCAACTTCAACAACTTCATTTAAGGAGTGAAGATATTCTTGCAAAACATTTTTAAAAGCAGTATTAACAAAGATATGTGAAATGCTATAAAACCTTTCTATCACATACAAGGTCTGTCCCGAAAGTATTGAGCCAATGTCAGCATGATTAAAACAGTTTGCATGGCTGATACTTTTGGGACAGATCTTGTACATGTGTAGTGTTCAGAAAACCCACATTACTACATAAAACAGATATTGGCATTCCAAGAGCAAAACTTTTCAATCCTATTCCTTTCACTACTGAAAATAACTCCAGGTTGGTGTGTTTCCTCAGCCCACCCCAGACTCCTTCCTTCAGTTAATGTTGTCAGAAAGAATCCACCACTGAGAATTTTAACCTAATAGCTGAGGCTATAATGAGCATTCCCTCCTGTCTACGACCGATAATGTGAATGCAGAGAAATAATAAGGAGGATACAGGCAACTGGAATTAGGGAATGATTAGGAGACATAGGGATGTTTGTTCTATGCAACCATTACTGAGAGCTTCTCACTACGTCAGACATAATGCTTAGCACCTTATAAACATTTTAAAATTGTAACCTTCACAACTCATCTATGAAATAGGTAGTGTATTGAGCCCCCTTCACAAAAGAGGAAACTCAGTCAAGGACTGATGAAGTGACTATCCAAACCCACCCAGGGACTAAGGGAGGGAGGGATTGACATGCAACAGGCTGAATATTTCCATTCCAAACATGACTTTCTCCATATTCTTCTGCCTGCAAACTTATGATGCAACATCATTTTACTAGAGAATGTATTTTGAGGGTTTACATGAGGTTGCAGATGCAATCATGGAATAGGCTCCAGTGTGAGTTTCATGATGTCTCCTCCACTTCTAGCAATGGTTATCACTGTCCAGCATGCTTTCAAACTAGCCACGAATGTGAAACTAACCCAACCCCTTTAATTGCTGCAGTCAGGAGGTTGACAAGCTTTGAAAACATTCAGGTTAAAAGGGAAACAAGAAAAGAGTAATCAAAGAGAAAGACAAAACCAGGGGGACTGAAACCATGATTAAATGTCAGAGAAGAAGCAGACTGGCACCTCCAAAACTTGTAAGTGCTCAAGCATTTTCATTAATTACACCACGAATTGCAAGCTTCCACTGCCCATGTATTGTAGTATTTTTAAAAAAGAGTACAATGTTTTCTACTTGTATTAAGAAATTAGGCAAATCAGTTTTCTCCAAAAGGAAATATCTGTTCTGTTTGACATTCAACAGATGTCACTTTCTTGGCCTTTCTGAGGTCAATAGTCTCTATTTCCCCTAGGTCTTTTCTATGTTGTAAAATCTACTTCCTCATTACCCTTCACAGCCATCAAATAGCTACTTGTATAAAGTGCCTACGGTGTGGGTGAAGTTTCTAGTGCATGCTGTTTACACCTGCACCCTCCACTATGATTCTGTTAGGTTGGTAAAAGTTGTAAGCCTCATTTGAACACCTGAGGCTTCCATCCAAGCTCACAAATGATCTGCACTTGGCCAATCTTCCAGGATAGATCTGCATGTACTTCTGTGCAATCTCCCATTCAGTTGTTGAACTCAGGAAAGTGGCTCAGATGAGCCCTGGAAGCAGACTTGAGCTACTTGAGTAAGAGATTCAGGGACCCTGGGTACTCAGAATGGGGAGTAAAAGGCAAACTATGGGCTCCAGGTGGTCAGATCTCCTTGGTCCTATAGGGAGGAGCATGGCAAGAAGAAGACTTAGAATGAACCCCTCAGAATCAGGATGCCAGGGTGGTTCTTCAGCAGGTGTTTATTGACTGGATGATTGACAGGAAAGAGGAGGCACTGCAATACATGGGATCACTCCAGGAACCAAAGAAAAGTGGCATAATCATAGTTCTGACTTTATTCCTTGGAGTTGCTAATTATCCACTACCTAGAGACAACTTCGGTTTACTTTCCTTTGATTCCAGCTGAGAACAGCCAAGTTGCAATGCCTCATTAAGGATGTTGTAATTCCCTTCTGCCTGAGCAGACACACATCTCGCTCTTACTGATCCTGCATGGTGGCCCTAAGAGCTGCTGCCTAGGACAGGGAACTATCCTGTTCACACCCTGCTGGCTTTCACTCATGGGGAGTAGGCACCTCAGTGGGGAAGCAAGGTAACTCAGCATACATCCTCCTAAGAACCTATGTCAGACATCATAGCCATGAGTCAACCTCATGCATAATTCTTCTGAATTTGTTCAAGAATTTTCATATGTTTTTCATATGTTTTTTCACATATTTTAATGACATGAAGATAGCACAGAAAATGAGGACTTGTATATGGATTTAAATTTGCTAATAAGATATATCTCAGTTTCCTCTTTCTTTGTAAGAAAAGTTATCCAAAGTTCAACTCCCTGGGAAAGCTGCTTCTATTTTCCTGTGTTCCATCCCAAGATGGTCGCTAAGTAGCGAGAAATAGTATTTTCTTCATCAAGTCAGGAGGAAATTTGCTTTGTACTTATTCTTGGGTTGGTTTCTATTGCAGAGCTCAGCTGTCCTGTCCTGAGAGTGGTCCAGTTGAGATTTAACAAGGGGAATGAGTGAGCAATCCTTCCGACTTTGGCTATCAGCACCCACTTTGGATGTATCTTTATGTTAGATTTCCTCCACGCTTACCATTTTTTTTCCTTCCTTTCTTTCTTTTTTTTAAAAGATCTTATTTATTTTTAGAGAAAGGGGAAGTGAGGGAGAAAGAGAGAGAGAGGGAGACCAAGGTGTAGTTGTCTCTGGTGAGCCCCCAAATGGGGACCTGGCCCACAACCAGCAACCCTGTGATTCGCAGGCCAGCGCTCAATCCGCCGACCTACATGCACCAGAGCTACTCTTACCATTTCTAAGCTATCTCCATTTCTCAGTTTGGCCCAATGGAAGGAAGAAAGCTGCATTGAATCTGAAGGCCTGGGTTTTCTTCCAGCTTTACTAAACCCCTGATGCAGGATGTCCTTGGAGCTTTTTGAAAATTCTTTTGTCTCAGAAACATAGCAGCATAATGTTTGTTCTTTCTACAGCATAACTTTAAGGATCAAAAAGCTACAGCTCTTTGTAGGTTAAAGGAGCTTTGTACATTGTGAAGTGTTTGCAGAATGGGGGAGTGGAACAAGGTGAGAGTAACAGTCAGGAGGCCCAGCTGGGCTAATGATTGGTTCAGGATTCCCAACAGGTAAAGGAACTAGAGCATTTTGACTTTTCTGAAGGTCTAATACTCTGTAAAATCAAAATGCCAAGTGTTAAAAACCATCTACATTTAACACTTGAATCAGGAAATTAAAACTGATCTCTTTAGATTTCCAGGTCTTTAATATGATAAGGTATATTATCTTATACCTTATAAGTACTTGCTTATATATAAGTAATCTACACACACACACACACACACACACACACACACACACACACATATATATATATATATATATATATATATATATATATATATATATATGGAAGGATTAGATGTACAAGATGTTTCACTTAAGCCACATTCTCTGAAAGGGAAACATCAACTGAGATCCCTAATCATATAATTGATTTGTTCAATAAACACTTACTGAACATCTACTAAGGGTGTAGTGATATCCTATATGGAGTCAGGAGATAGAAATCTGAGCAAGTTGGTGATCCTTTATCTCTAATCTCAAAGGATTTGCCATTCACTAATGGAGGCAGGCTCAAGAATAAGTACAATAAATGAGAATTTCCAACTTTTCCAAAGAGCTATTTTTAAAAGTTCCACTGGAATGGAAAAGGAAAAGGAATATATTTACTCCATGATAGATGCAATTGTGGGTTGCTGGAAGCTTCAATGAGAAGCAGGTGACCATCTATCAAGGATGCAGGAAAGAATAGTACTGAGTTGGGTGACTACTAGATTGAATCTCAACATTTTACAATTCTCTGAGTATCATTCCATGTCTATCTTATATATTTTAGTGGGTGTCCACATGGTTATTTTCCACATCTTAAATTTGGCCATGAAAATGTCTCTGTTACCTGTAGATTGCATATTTGACCTGTGTCTCTATAGGTTTTTGCTCTTTGTACAAATGCAAATGCAGACAATGCTAAGGCAGACCCAAAGAGAACCATGGTTGGGCATATGATTTAGAGGTCCTGATCTAGGTGGTAAAGGAAAAACCAAGAAGCTAATTATTTGACTGTTATACTCCAGGTGCCATGCATGCACAGCCCTGTAAGCCTGGCATCATGAATAGACCCACTTCCCAGAAGAGAAATCTGAGGCTTGTAAAGGCTAAGCCACTTCTACTGGGAATGAAGTGTGGAAGTGGTGGGTCTAGGACGTAGGACTATATTAAACAAATACTTGATATCTGATACTTGCCGTGTGCTTCACAAATGGTCACTCCTTTGTTTAATCTTCCTAACTTCTAGATGACTAGGTATTATTCCCCGTTTAGAGAAGGAGGAAGTAAGAGACAGAGATACAGTGACAGGCCCAAGGTCACACAGTCCATGGGCTGCAGCTGGTGTTTGAAGACTGGTGCTTTGGGTCCCCATTCTTGCTTGTAAATGAAACGTTAACATTCGTTTGCCCCTTTTTCCACTGTGTTAGAGAGAACCTTTGTTTCTGGGGTGGTTAGATAAACTGAACTCCGTGACAGGTGCTAAACCTTGCTATAAAGTATAGAGGGAGGACTCTTTCCTTCACTCAGCTGACATCTTTTAAAATGCCGGTTGGAATGTTTGTTTTGCTCATGCTTCTTTTACGCAGTGTCAGGGTAATAAATTATTTCCGGAGGCGGCAATAGCTAAAAGGTTTGAGTTCAAATTAGTCATATTAAGTGGCTGTGATCCTTCCTAAACGTTCAACAGACTACACTGAACTTTTTTTTGCGCGTGTGTGGCTTGTCATAGTTGCAAATATGACAGAGAGAGATGTCCTGGTTGAAATTTAGAGTTCCACAATTCACTGATTTGGGGGAATTTGAGGTTTTCTGAATGTTTACTTGCCCATTTTCTCTGTTCACCGGGAAGGGGGTGGCTCCTTGCTACAAAGTGGGGGCAGGCCTGGACTAAGCAGTCTTGATTGAAGTTCCTTTTTGCCACCGGTGCAACACATGACCTTCAGCGAGTCTCTTCTTTTCTCAAAACCTTAGTTGCTTTATTTGCTTTCAGGCTATATTGCATGGACATCGTATCATGCAGACAGGATTGGGAGATGATGTGTGTCGGGCACTTAAAAAATACTACCTGGTTTACTCTTCCAAACTAACTTATGAGATGAACATTTTTACTCGTAGTTTACGGAAGAGAACACTGAGTTGCAGAGAGGCCAGGCAGTATGCTCATGTGCACACCACGGCTGGTAAGTGGAGCAGAGCCAGGACTCATGCCGAGGACTGTCTACCTGGGAAACCTGCCCCTGTAACGATTTCACAGCCCTTCCCGGGGTCCCTTAGCTTTATACTCCTGCAGCAGTACTCATGCTTCCTTTAGACTTTGCATTTTGGTGTTGCTACGTTTTCCCCTTCATCTCCTCCTAAAATGTCAAATTTTCATGGTTTTAGACAGCCCACTGCAGCTTGAGTGACAACATCTCTGAAAATAATTGCTTTCCTCAGACCCTGAAAATTAGACATACTCCTGGTTAGCCGGGGGATCACTGGCTGTGTCCATCAAGGTCTCGAAAATTTTACAGAAAGTAGAGGGAGTCTCTGTGTCTCCATATGGCAGACCTAGAAAAAAATGTGATGATTCTAATTTTATAAGTAATGATGTACTTGAATACCTGCATTTAAACATAAAAGGGCCAAAAATAAAATAAAATAAAGTAAAATGGAAAGAAAAGAAAAGAAAACAGGAGGTAAAGATGGCTGGGGAAAAGAGAGATGATGGAAAAGAGATCACTCCCAGAAAAGTTTCTTAAAATAAGTAGATATGTACATGGATCTCCAAGAACAAAATACTCTGAATGTTAATAATCCTTACCTGTGGGAGGTGGGATCTCAGAATTTATTCTTTATTTTCCTTTTCAAAATGTTAACTTACATGCATTATTTGTATACTAACAATAAATAGATACATGCGCATATGCAAGCCTGTAGCCAGCAAATCACACACCATCAAGCAGGCTAGAGCTAGCTAATACCCCAGACAGTGAATTATTTTGTGACAAATTTCTAGACTAGGCCAATGCCTCAGGCAATGGTGGCATCAAAAACTATATATCCCTTAGTTAATATGTCTGGTGTCACTCATTATTTCAGCCTCATTCTGTTATTAAATCATTAGTGTGACATCTTCCTAAAGTAATTTATCTCTTAATAACTGGAAATAAGATAGGAAATCTTCAGAGAAAGAGCCTATTTCAATCAGTTAAGTATTGCCAGTTAAAAAAATTATATTTAGCCCTGGCTGGCGGCTCAGTGGATAGGTGCTGGCCTGCAAACCCAAGGGTTGCTGGTTTGATTTCCCAGTCAGGGCACATGACCAGGTTGCAAGCCAGGTCTCCAGCCAGGTCGTTGACTGGGGGCAGGTGAAAGGCAAACATACATTGATGTTTCTCTGTTTCTCTCCCACTCTGCCTCTCTCCTTTCCCCTTTCTCTGGAAATAATAAATAAAAATCTTTTAAAAAATTATATTTACTTTCTATCAATTGCAAAGGGTCAATTTAAAAGTGCAGTTTATGAAACACATCTTCCTTTATTCTTAATCATGTCCTCCACTTTGCGTGCCTAGACCTCCTCTCCCATTCTCAAATTATTACAGAGTTTCTTAATGTCTGTCCCTTCTCCCAATGCCTAACCACAGACCCAGGGCCACCACACCGCCTCTTTAAGACACATTAGATGGGCCAAGGCAGTACGTGAATATGTATGGTAATGTCCCTATTGCCTACCAATCCTTTCCCAAATAGTTACAAAATAATCTCTTCATAATCTGGTTCTCTAATGTTTGCACCCACCACATTTCCCTGGGTTCTTAGCAAGAATCAGCCTTCCCAGTCTGTCTGCTCTATGGTCATGGGTGGCTTAGCCTCTAGTCTTGTGCTTTGATTCTTAGTTTTTCTGATCCATGACCATCCTTTTCTTTTCTTCTTCTTTTTCAGTGGGATATCTTCCTAAAGACTTCTTAATAACTGGAAATAAGACAGGAAATCTTCAGAGAAAGAAACTATTTCAATCAGATGGGCTTCAATTATTATGCATATTAAATTCACTCTAATTTTGTTTTGTTTTAAAGATTTTATTTATTACCTTCAGAGAGAGGGGAGAGGAGAGAGGCAGAGAAGGAGAGAGACATCAATGTGTGGTTGCCCTTCACCTGCTTCCAGCTATGGACCTGGCTGGAGACCTAGCTTGCAACCTCGTTATGTGCCCTGGTTGGGAATCAAATCAGTGACCTTTGGGTTCGTAGGCCAGCGCCTATCCACCGTGCCACCAGCCAGGGCCAGAATTCACTCTTTTTGATTACCCTTCAGTAATGTAAAATTTTGGAACATATTTTGTCTTTTAATCAAATTTATTTTATTATTCTCTCTTTCCATCTCTCTCTATAAATAAACACACTCATATATATATATATATATATATATATATATATATATAGTATATATATATACATACACACAAACACTTTAGCTTTCTGACAGTATTATAAGCTTTTGAGAACCAGGGAAGTAATCTGTATAGTTCTTTTATATCCTTATTAGTATTGAAAATCTAGTAAGTTTGCTAAAATTTCACTATCTTTCAGTTCATAATAACTAATAAAATATAATCCTCTAGCAAATAAATACTATTCTATTACTTATAGATCAAATTTTATGTATAAAATTTGTCTAATTAAGTACACTTGAATAATTAGTTTTAGTCTGTTATTTTTTATGTGTACACAGAGCATTGTTCATGCTCACGTTCTTAACTAGGTGAAATAGGCTCTTCCTCTAACTATTTCCTGTCAAGTGGCAATTTCAAACTCTCTGGTGTGTTGCTTTAGAAAATTGACACATTAGTGATTGAACATGGAATGATGCCTAATAATGGATGACAGGAGAGCTATTAATAAAGAAACTTATATTGGAGTGCTCTCAAAGACTTAAGAATAACGGGAAAGTTATCTTAAGTTGACTCGCTGCTTGGTAGATATTGTTGGCTCATTAAGAATTGTTGCCTTTTTTCTTTCACTGCTCTGAACATGTCTGAGCAGTTTTGTTCTTAGCTATGGCTCTTATTAAACTGCCAAATCCAATACGAAGGAGGGGCTGTGCTTTTGGGGTTTTGTATTCTGATCTGCATTCTTCTTTGGCAAGCTTTTCTACCATCAAAATAGTCTAGAGTATTACAATGCAGATTGAAAACAAGCTCTGAATGCCAGTGAGTGCCAGCAGTCTACTATTGCTTAGATCCTGGCATAGAAAACACTTTATATAAAATGATTACCAGTTACATTCCAATTACTGTTATCTATTAAAGTTAAATTATTTTTAAATGGTATTCACAGAAAATGGTTAGAGGTAGACTTTGTCTAATAACTTAGGTAATCAAAACAACAAAAAAATCCATTTAATTATTATTGCATCTTATTGTGAAAACTTTTTTTGCATCATTATAGAAAGTTTCTTTTGGGATTCCTTCCAAATACCTGTCAAAAGCACTACACTTTTCAATTTATCCTCCTTAAGTCCATGAAAAAGAAATACTTTTTCTCCAATCCTTTCTTAAATAGAAAATTGTGCTGGATTTCAAATATTATTCAAAGAACTATGGGACCTCAGTAAAAGTTAGGGATAGGGATCACAAATATAAAATGTAATAGTTATCCATGGAGAATTATTAAAATGGAAGCAAAATGATGCCTACTTATGTATTTATCAGACCATTTGACAACTTACTAGATTTTATGCTTGAAAAGTGAGGATTTGTAAGTAATAATAAGCAAAAGTGGAGTTTAGCTTATTTAGAATCAGAGAAATTGGATTGTAGTTCCAGTACACAATTTCTTACTACGTGACCTTGGGTTGGCCACACAGTATCTGAAGTTTTTCACTCTTAATGAGGCTAATATTATGAGGAGAGACAACTCCTCACAAATTTATTTATTAAAGAAAATTTATTAAAATTTCATAAATTTTAATAAATTAAAATTTATTAAAAAAATTGTGCATTTGCTCTCACAGGTTCAAACTTCAGTTACTGTCTTTTTGAGAACTTATTTCATGTGGGGAAATCAACAAAAAAAGTCATTCTCAGCAAGATCAGGTGAATAGGGAGGATGGGACACAGGAGCAATGCAGTTTTTGGTCAAAAAACTGCTGAACACACAGCATGGTGCAGGCAGGTGCATTTATCAATCACTCATCATGAAACACACAAATATGTTGAAAGTCTACAACATGGAAGCCAAATGCAGCCTCTCACAACAACGCCAGCTGGTGCACTGATCCAGATGGGTTCCCAGAACACTCATCTAGTGGGGGGAGCCTGTACTACAAGGGACTTATCCTCCAGAAGGTAATTTCATTGTTTTTGGGGTCCCCCCTCATAATTTCATTGCTACTTACTTCACTGAGTAATCTTGCAGAACAGGAATGTGAAAATATTTTACATCTAAGACATGCTCTTGAAATGCATGTTACTATTATCCTTACATTCATGGTTATATGGAGTGTTCATTTCTTTTTTTAATTTAATTTTATTGTTGTTGTATTACCTCCATCCCCTTTTTACTTTCCTCTGTCCCCTTCCCCGACTCCCCAACTCCCCAACAAAGTCAATCCCACTTGTTGTCCATGTCCATGGTTCCTCCATACTAGGTTCTTGACTAAACTGCTCCCCTTCTTTGCCTCTTCCTCCCCCTCCCCTGCCCACAGAGTGTTCATTTCTTATCTCTTGTGTATATGGAATAATTGGCCTTCCATGTACTAAATCATTTCTATGGTTAATCTGCCTCCTTGCTTTTGTCCTTAGAAAATAGAGCAATCAGCAGGTGGAAAACACAGCAGAAAGG
The DNA here is from genome assembly GCA_004026585.1 of Noctilio leporinus. NCBI lineage: Eukaryota > Metazoa > Chordata > Mammalia > Chiroptera > Noctilionidae > Noctilio > Noctilio leporinus. The sequence continues at coordinate 358,233 of PVIW01000030.1, forward strand.
CTGAGCTTGACAGGAACCATGCCATGAAAATAGGAGGAAGTCATATTTTCTAAGTTCCTATTGGCTTTGTTTTTGAGTTATCTCATTTAATCTGTTAATAAAACTTCCCTAGGTACGTACTCTCATCACCATTTTCCACAGAAGAAATTTGTATGCAGGCAGGTTAGGTAGCTGTCTTGGAAGCTAATTTGATTCCAAATGGTCTATTTTCATAGTTTCCCTTGTTCCTGACAACAGAATGCAAAATAAGGGACAAGTTAAAGAGCATGAGACACTCACAATCATCAGGGGCTTTATCAGTCTCAAGGGGTGAAAATTAGTTCATGGTGAAAAATCCTTTTCTTTTTTTATGTATAAAGTACAGATTTCCACAGAATACATATATGGATGCACAAAATATTTGGGGTATTAGAAGTTAATTGGTGTTGAATAGAAAAAAATTCTAAGAAGGCTTCTTAGAGAACAATAATGAAAGATAGTTGAGAGGTACCGGCATAAGAAGAGAAAAACAGAAATCTAATGAATTAAGTTTACAGTGGCTTTTGTTTCTGTCAAGGTCAGAAGCAAGTAAAAACATTGTTTCCCAAGGTATCATGGTAGAGTGGGGGCACCTTGCACCCCCTGTACCGGAGTGCTGTAATGCCATCTAATCTTGGGGACATCTAGAAAACTCAGCATGATCTAGCCACTATGATTCTAAAATCAGAGGGACCTAGCTCACACAAGAGCAAACCATGTCTTAGACATGTTCAGCTCTCCAGGCAAAATGTCCTACCATTTACTTCTGCCATCCATCTAGCTCCACTTTTCCAAGAAATCTTTGACTGATTCAGTTTATATCTTTTTCCTCTGGGAATTTCTAATATCCCTGTACAGGGTGCCTTATAATACAGGCATTACATTTACAAAGACCTGGGTTTGAATCCTGACCTTGTAATGTATGATTGGGTACAACCGATTTCACTTCTCTTTGTACCCCTGTGTTTCCATCTGTAAAATGAAAATACTCATGTACACTCACCTTATAACCAGGAGGAGAAACTATGTAAAGCATTTAGTACTGGGCCTGGCTGGTCATAGGTGTTGACTTGGTAAGAATATAATAATAATTTCAAATGTGTACTCACTTTCCTTGGACTTGGAAAAATACATCATGTGTGACCCATCCACAATCACAGACTCCAGCTCAGATGTCATCATCTTCTGCAAAATGTCCCTCCTGCATCCCTGCGTTCCCTGGTCTAACTCCGCCCTGAATCCTTTCTCTCCTGCCATGCTGTTCATACTGTAATCTCCCCAATTACTTGCCCTTTGCCTCTACCAACCGCCTTGTGAACAAGCATTTTTGTCTTCCATAATTTTCTGTTTTCAGTACACCAGAATAAAGATGATTGATTTTTAGATAAATGACACACTTTTTACAAGTTTGATGACTTGTATTTCAGGACTATAGTTCATCTTTCCACCCACAAATAAAAAATACAACATTTTATCTCCATATCTAAAAGCTGAGACATCCAACCTTACCTTTGTATACAAATTTATGTTCTGTGAGTTTAACACTTGACTACCCTGTAAACCCTTTGAAATATATATGTGCACATATGAAATCTACTGTAGAAATGAAAAACAAAAACAAAAACAAAAACAATACCCTCAGTCCCTTTCTTCCACAGTTTAAACCAGTTGCTTTTTTTTCATGCTGTTTTCTTATTTATTATCAGCCCTTTACAAGTCCACAGCTGAGCTCTGAGGACAGACAGGCTGGACTTGGTGATTCATTTACATATTCTTTCCAAGGCTCCAGGGCTAGTTTACCACAAAAGCCCTGGGTGAACTTTTTGCAAAGATTTATAGTATTTATCTTGCAACCTTCTGTTATGAGTCCCAAGAGCATAAACATTCAAATATCAGTGAGCAAAATACACACTGATATCCACACAGTGGGCTCTGTCAGCCCATCTCTACAGAACTAAAACCACGCTTAATCCTACAGATACATATTGACAGCCACTGTATCTTCACTGATGTGCACAAAATGACTGGGGTGATAAAAGAATATGTTCCCTTCAGTCTGACACCATCTTGGGGTTCTTCAAGATGGCTACTTGGTCATTTCAAAGATGTGCATGAAATAACCAATCTTCACAGAGTAAGTTAAAAGAATCTGATTTATAGAGCATGGCTTATAAGGTATCTTCATTCCATTGCTGTATATATTTTTTTAGTTAATGAAAATCAATTGGCAAGTGGTATGGCTTTGTTGTCATAAAAAATGTGAGCCTTTCTGTAGTTAAGCTCAGTTGCCAATGTTGTAAGCTACATTTCTTTGAGATTTTATTCAAACATACCTTCCCGATTCAAACAAATGAGAGTTCTTTGGATACTAACATTGTTTTCTCACTTATCTCTCTTTTTTAAAGATTTTATTATTTTTAGAGAGAGGGGAAGGCAGGGAAGCAGAGAGATAGAGAGGGAGAGAGACATCCATGTATGGTTGCCTTTCACCTGCCTCCAACTATGGATCTGGATGGGGACCTGGCTTGCAACCTGGTTATGTGCCCTGGCTGGGAATCAAACCAGTGACCATTGGGTTCACAGGCCTGCACCTTATGCACTGTGCAAAACAGTCAGGGCTCACTTATCTCTTAAAATGGTGCATGTGTCACTTCCTCAGAAAACCTTCCTGGGCTCCTTTCTTAAGAGTGGGGGTGTCTGTCTCTCCACCCACCTGGAACCCATTGTACATCAAGGGCATGATTGTAGTTCACCATTATCTTCTACCTCCTCACTTCCTTAAAGACCAAGGCCTGGGGCCTGGCTCCTTCTACAGGCTGGGTACCATGTCAGGGGCTAGGGATGGTAGACAAATAAGATGGGGTTTTCTCCTCAAGGGGATCACAGTTTTGTGCTGGATTGCCCAAAAACTCTATTTAGTTTCTTCCATAAAATGGAAAACACATTTTTCACTTTCATCAATAACTTCATTGATTTGGATATTTAGAGTATGTCAGCTAAATCCCACTATTGGCTTCTAGAGGGTAGAAATCAGGTGTGTTGCTAAACATCTTTCCACATGTAAGACAACTCCATAACAAAGAATTATTTGGCCAAAATGTCAATAGTACCAAGAAATGTCACAAATCACTTTTGACATGTTCCATCAGTCATAGCTACTTCTCCACACATTGCTCAAATATTGTTTGTTTGCATGTTTAAGTTGCATGTTTACCTTTCTTGAAATAACAAAGTATATGTCAAAAATGTTGAGTATTTTTTCATTTTCAATATTAAAATGCATGCACAAAAATTCACCAATTTTTATTTTCTTTAAATGCACGCTAATATGACAGCTGTCACAAAACAATCTAAGAAAATTGTTTTGAATGAAGTTAAAGACAACTAAGCACTACTATAGCCATTATACAGGAAAAACTAAAACTTTTTGGCCAACCCAATGTTAAAATATAGAAATGTAAACTAACAATTACAATTCAAAGGTTACATCTCTTGTAGGTATCTCCAAAGCTCAATGAATATAAAAACTAGTGAGAAATTACTTCACAGAGGTAAGGATTTCACAAAGACTAATTCTCTAAGTTACAGTTTATAAGAGATATTATATGAAATCACCCTAGGGATAACTCTGATATGCCATTATTAAATCAGAAGATAACTTTATAATAACTATGCATGCAACTAGTACATATAATGTACTAATGAGTACAGTATGTCCTCATTATTTATATTGCTATTAGGTATGTCTGAATATAATGATAATTTAGTATAATTTGATATACTATAAGCACCAAATAGTTGTAAGACAGTATTCTAATTGCTGGGAAGAATATGAGGCTGAGTAAATTTGTTCTCTTGAGAATATAAGAGGGTAATTTATTCTGAACTAGATCCTACCTATATGCCAGGTGCTATATTAGTTGCTATTGCTTTGCTAAGTTATTTAATTTTTAGGGTCACACCAGAAGCCATTGTTCCCATTTTAGAGATGAGAAAACTGAGAATCAGAGAGGGTAGGCAACTTGTTCAATGTTACACAGCCAAGAAATGGCAGAGCCAGAATTCAAAACCAGGTCCTTTTACACCAAGCCTTGCTTCTATCCTTATACCAGGTCTCCCCAAGGAATGATGCACTATCCAATTTAGGAAAATGTAACACATAAACAAAGATTCCTATTATGGTAAGAATATCCTAGATAAGGCATAAATAAATATTTACACAAGGAAAGTCAATTAAAGGCTTCATGGAGTCGGTGCAAGGAACCTGCAAACATTTCTGACATGCTAAAATGGGAATGAGACTATGTAACAGAGGAATGTTCAATATTCATCCTTCCAGTGAGTCTTACAAAAATAGAAATAATAATAGCTAATCAGAATAAGTTATGAATTTTAATAATGCTACTAACAATTAACATTCACTGAGTGATTGCTGTACATGTGGCAGGGTGTGAAACTGCATTATTGTATCCACACCTCAGTACAACCTATAAGGTGTGTATTGTATCTTATTGAATAAACCAGGAAACTGAGTTAGAGAACTTAAAGGAACCGACCTCATTTCTCAGTTGAATAGATTGTGGAGCTGGCTTTCAAAGCTCAAAGTCTTTACTCTGTGTTACTCAGCCTTCTGTTCATAATTGCAAAGTACTTAGCAGCACAATAAATGCCCAATAGTAATTATCAGGGCCGCTATCACTCATCAGTCACATCATTGGCAAAGCCACAAAAGTGAGACTATTGAGAACAAGTCCAGAGAAGTCCCTACAGTGCCCTCAGCCTGGCTCAGCCCAGGAGTGGTAGTAGGTATGTGTGCAAAGGCAAGTGGGAGCACAGGGTGCAGACATATCAAAGACCAAAGGAGTGTGACCATGATTTCAGAAACTGTTGTGAAACCGAAAAGACTTTTAGCAGTCCAATACCTAATTAGAACCCAACTCTTAAAATGCACATTGAAGACTCCCACTTGGAAAGTGATTAGGTATGAACCGTAAGGGGGAAAGAAAGAGTAAAATATGTCCTGAGGAATTGAACTTAAATGGAAGCGGGATTGGGTGGTGGTCTACACACCCAAACAGGGCAAAAGGAAATGAAAATGGGCTGGGGTTGGGGCTGGGGATAGGTCAAAGGACAGGGAGTAGTGGGGGTGCAACAGAGGAAAATGTCAAACAGGGCTTCATTGATAGGAGCCAGTATGACACATGCTTGATGGTGTCAGAAATTTGTGTGACTGAGGATAGATAGCCCGTGTGAGGAAAAAGCAGGGTTATTAATGTGGATTTTGGAATGATCCAGAATTAGGCACTATTAGGTCAGTTAATGTTTACTCACTGTATCTAAGGTAGCTTCTGGATACTATCTCTTTGTATAGATAGAAAAATTAAATGATTGATTAATGGTAGAATCTAAGTACCAGAAATTATGTATGGCATATACAGTTATTTTTCCTGTTTATTCCCTGTATTCTTCATCCCATGATTATAGGGAGTTTGCTCTCACCAATTTTTTTACCATTGTATTTTTAGGTGCTAGCATAATGCTTGTCACATGAAAGCCATTTTATGCATATTTTTGTATGAATGAGTAAATGAAGGAATGAGTTTCAGTTTTTATATCCAAAAAGAAGGATGAACTTGTTCTTTACTTTTGACAGGACATTGACAGTTAAAGGAAGAAGAGGAAACTATATAAACTACCTGTTTAGAAACAGGCACACGTACTGCAATTTCTCATATAACTATGGACGCTTCACAGATACCCTAAGACTCATAGATTAGTTTGCTTGGAATTCAGGGTAAAAATCTGTGGGTCAGTCAAGTGTTTCATTACAAATGTTGAGAAGGACATATATTTAGGATTTTGTTATATTTTTATAACTAATTTTATAATGTCTCAATAAAATGTTTTATATAAATGTGTGTGATAGTATCTCTAATCTATACCCTAGAAAGGTTAGTGTTTGATTTACCCAACTCAGGAGTTCAGATTCAGAGATGGCAACTGCAAATCTTATCAATACTTTTTGAAATTCTAGAAATATTATTTCATCGATAACTTTATTTCAAAAACTGTATATGCATTGTTCTACATCATTTTATACAAGAGACTTGAGCAATTGCAGAATTTGGCATATGCGGAGGATCCTGGAACCAACTGACCTCTGATACTGAGGAAGTACTATAGTTAAAGTTTTAGGGGAGTCAAAAATCATATGTAGATTTTGAAATGGGTCAGGGATCAGTGCCCTAATCCCATGTTGTTCAGAGGTCAACTGTAGTTGTATTGAGAACACCAAATGCTGGCAAAAATGGAGAAGCAAGGAATTCTCACTTTAGTGCTGGTGGGAATACAGAATTGTGCAGCTATTTTTGCAAGATAGCCTGGTGGTTTCTTACAAAATTATTAAATATATATTCTTACTATGTGACCCAGTGATCACTCCCCTTGTTATTTACCCCATGCACACACAAATAGCTGCGCAGATATTTTTTAGCAGCTTTACTTACAACTGCCAAAACCTGGAAGCGGCCAAGATATCCATCAGTGGGCAAATGGATAAACATACTGTGGAAAATCCAGATAATGGAATAATACTCAGTTCTGAGAAGAATGAGCTAAATGCAAATGAAGCTCTGAAAGGTCACGGAACAAACTTTGGTTTTAAAATTAGAGAGAACATTGGTCACTTACAAACTAATAAGTAGAACAGTGGAGTGGAAATTTTTAGAATAAAAAAATTACATTTATTGAATGCTTATTCTGTTAAAAATACTATGACAGGTTTTGCTGGGAAAATATAGTGTAAAAGACAGATTTTTGAATTAGATAACATTTGAGTTATTTATGCTGTGGATTCCTTCCACAGCATAAGATATTATTAAAAATATTGTCCAAGAATAAAGAGGTTCAAAATTATGAATTATGTATTTGGTGTTTAGTTAATTCATTCTATTCTTATTTACTTTGCCACCCAGTTTACTTCCCCTTCTTTTGCTAAAATCTTCCAGTTCTCCCTTTAGGTAAGCATTCTTCTCCCTTTTTCACCAGGCAGCCAGAGATGACAGCACCACCAACACTACAGATGGCCCCACATTGGGATAAGACAATTGATATAATACTCCAGTGATGTCTGATTCACGAATGGGGGCTTAATTCAGGGCAATGAAAATCAGGTGCAGGAATTGTATTAGACTTGTAGAAAACATAAGTTGTTATTTTTGAAGTTAGTAGGAGTTGAAGTTTAGAACTACCCTGTTATCACTGCTTTGAAGATGAATCTAGAATACCTAGGGGTCTGCCACACAGAAGACATAGTAAAGGGAAACCAGGACTCTGCTATGATAGTTTAATTGCTGGAGTAAGCCTCACCTGGAGCTTCACTTTTTTCTACAAGTTTGGAAGTAGTTCTAAACTTTTGGGGGTACATCAGTTAATATATCCCCATTCTTATTTAGTAAATTGGTATGACTTGAATTTTCTTAAACTTGCCTTTAAAAAAAATGCCCTAATAGAGAAGTCTTCAGCAGCTTATGAAAAGGGCCAAGATAGGAATAAAAGTTCATGACTACAAAGAATTGGCTAAATCTAGAAGAGTTGAAACTAGAAATAAAAGACTCTCAGTGGTACTCTAATTATTAGCTAGAAGTTGGCTTTTAAATAATTAATTGTTCATTCCACCATTCTATCAAAGCCTTCTCCTTGGACTCCAGTGGTCACTGATGTCTTCCTGTCTTGCTCGAACTCATTGTTCACATGTCTTTTTTTCTTTCCTGCTAGATTGTAAATTAAAACACCTTGAGTTTTCTGAAGGGTAGTAGCTCTTTCATGCTGGCAGACTCATGGCCCTAGTGGAATGCTTATCACATAATAAATAAATAGTTGCATTATTACACTTTTTCAAACAGGGAGGGATGTGGTGAGAGCATCATTTTGGTGGGTTTCTCTGGTCTGGAAGCAATGGGTTAAAAGACTGGTCCAGGCTGGGGAATAGGGGAAGGAGGCCGATCAGACATGCATTTCAATGTTTCAGGGGAGCATGGTTAAGAGCTCAGAGGAATAGATAAACAAAATGTGAAGATCTAAATCTTGACAGCCACATGAACAAAATGGACATGACCACACAGATAAATATTCATACAGCATTTCTTTTCTCCATCCTCCTTTATGCTTATCCAGTTCTTAAAACTGTTGCCCTTGGTAACATTCAGTGGGAAGCTGGCCAGCATTGGTATACATCTATTTGATCAAAGATAGATGAAAGAGGCCTGTTTCTTTTTTCTATTGAGTCGATTGCTCTAAATGTAGACTGAATGGCTTTCTCATAACAAGAGAAGTGACTAGGGTTGAAGTCCAGTAGATGCAGTGTCCTTCCCCTACCCCAAATATAAGCAAACTTAAAGTGAAAAATAGTATACTCCAAAAAAAGCTAAATGTTTAAAATAATCCGAAACAGTCTCCAATTTTTCAGTGTTGACTTCATACTTTTTCATGGTAGCATGAGACTGAATATAAAAATAATGAACCATCTAAGAGACATTGGTCTTAAAAAAAGGCTCAGGTACACTAAAGTGAGACACTTTTGAAATAGGCCCAATGTTCATTTTCACAAATAACTGAGAAAAGTTTATATAGAAAATGTGGTTTATTTTGTTTTTCTAACTTAAAGTGAATATTTCTAATTTCAAGTGAATTGCTATAGACATTTTGGAAAACTAAGGGGAAAAAACCAGAAGAATGGAATCACTCATGACATCATCTCTTAATATAACTAATGTTATTAAAATTTTGAAAAAAAAATATTTCAAGTTTTATTTATATAAAATTTACTGTACTTAGACAACTTAATTTCACAAATTGGAGGCATGGCCGGATTCTCTTAAAGGTCTATGAAAATGTATGCTTGTTCCCTTCATGCACTAAAATTTGGTAAATGAATATCATTTGATTTGAAATAACTTTGAGTTTCATCACATTTTTCAAGTATAAAACTTTTAAGTTCCTTATATAGAAGTATCTTCCTCATACAGAGTAGTTCCAGGTTCAGTTTACATTTGTTAAATTTTACCCAGAGTGCTACTTCCCAATTTATATTGCTTAATTCAGCAAGAAAAAGTTGATTGTGTAAAGACAATATTTAATGTGTGAATATGTATAATAGACATTTTACTTGTGTATTTTCTTTGACAAAGATGAAGTTTCTAAGCTTCCAATATTTCTTGGACCTATGCTTTAATATTGAGCTCTTAAAAGTGAGCTCTTAATATTACTCTTAATAATGATAAGAATCATTGAAAAATAGATTCTTACTGCTCTTTCTGGTAATCCATGGTCACTGAGCTCTGCTCCCTAGGCTAACTGTGAGTATTTACAGGATGATTTGGAATGATGGCATTTCTCTGTAGATGCCACTGCTCACTCTTGAGAATACCTTTGTAGGATTTCTTTTGCATTCAACAAAGATGGAAAGCCATTCATCAGCAGGTGGGGGAGAGGGTAATGTGGCACTTGAAATGGCAACAACATCAATAATTTGTGGAAGTTCAGATCTATTTATCTCCTGTGTTCAAACCTTGTGACACAGATGCCTGACTTTCCAAATTGTGTGGTCCATGTCAAGACCAGATAAGAGCATGCATTTAGTAGGAGGAAGAGAGGACACTGCCTGATAGACAAGGGCACATGTAAAGAATCTGAGCAGGTTAGTGATACTTTCTTCAACGAGATGCGATGACCTGCTCTTTCCCCCTGGGCTCGAGTTTGACAAAGGTACATCCAATCACTATTGCTGATAAATTACTGGATGGAATGAATGCCTCTGTGTTCAGATCCTACTATCTATTGGAGATATTGTTTTAGCTCCTTCCTTGCTAAGCACCACTAAATATGCCCTAGCAAAGACTTCAAATTTATGGTGTGAAGTATCAATGCAATCTACTTGCTGAAATACAAACTAGCTTACACATAATGCTTTAATTAAGACATAATAAACTATTTATAAAACAGTTCTTTATCAATAACTATATTATAGATAAAGATGGAAGAATTTAACAAAAGAAATTGGGTAGGATTGATTGTAGCAGTTGGCTACTGGGAGTGTGTCTGGTAGGCAAAATACCAACTATAAGGATTATTTCTTATGTATTGTTCAATAGCTTTTACATTTATTTTCAAGTGAAACAAAACTTATTCAATAAATTATTACTGAGAACCTACTGTGTGCTGGTACTGCTCTAGACCTGGGGTTTAATTAATTGTTGAAAGTATAGTAGAAGAATTTCATTCATTCGTTCATATATTCACTCAAAATTGTTGTTGGAATGTTAAGAGTTACCACTTGCTTTCTCAATCTAATACAGACATTTCCCAATCTAATAAGAAAATAATTGGTTAAAATGAAATATGCTATTGACATATCTAATACATGAGGCTTGGTGCTAGAGAGAATAAGGTGAGCTCTGGAGGAATGTGAGAATGACTAAAAAGAGTAGGGAAGATAAAGTAGGTTCACTGAGAAAGTAAAGTAAACCTGGAATTTGAAAGATGATTAGAAATTTCCTAAAAGACATACAAGATTAAAGATGTTACAGTGATGAAATGGAAACAGAGAACAACTAAGTAGTTTGATATCGCTGATAGGGAGGTATGAGCTGAAAGCATACTCCAAAGGCATCCTTATCTGCAGGCAGGAATTTAGCAATTTCTTTGTTCTCAGAATTAACTCCAACTTCCCCTGTCTCTAGCTGCTCTAAACCCAGGTGACTCTCAGGAGAGGGTAACTGTCCAAACACCAACCTGCTGGCTGTACAAGGAGGCAACATAGCCTATCCTGGACTGCTTACTATTCCAAGTCTCAGAACTCCTTCAAACTTATTCTCCCCCGACCCCAGCCTGCCATGTCCCATACACAATAAACTCTCTTGTTCAGACTTCTCTGTCTCCTCTGACCCCCCAAAACCTAATAATAGGTAAAAACAGAGATAGGTAAAGATCAAGAAAGAGCTCTACCTTTCATCCTGCTTTATTTCTCTTCACAACGTTCATTTACCCAAAATTGAATCATACCTTTATTTGCATATTTGGTTAGCGGCTCCCCTCTTAGAAAGCAAGTTCTCTGAGGCAGGGATTTCTTTGGTTTAACAACATCACAGTAACTGGCAGATACCAAGTGCTCAATTAATATTTGCAGAAGCAGAGCATTTGAATAGTCTACAGTCTCTGCCCAGATGCAGGGCTTAGTGGTGTTCTGGGCCCTTAGAGAGGAGGGATGGCTCCTAGGGGAACATTTAGTTTGGGTACAGTCTTGATGTCATCAGAGACTGGAGAAAAGGAGGTAAACACTTGAGTTGGAAAGATGTTTTGGCTCCAATGTAAATAGCCTAAAGTCATGTTTAATTAAAATAAATGGCTTTTTCAGTCATAGCTTAATGGTCTTGATTTAGCATTTTCTTTCTACTCTCTAAGCCCTGCATTAATTATGGGTTTTTTAAGAAGCAACCCAAAGTTGGCATATATAAATAACACAGATGGCAATGTGAATATCACATAATAATTCAGAAAGATGAGTTCCATTAACAAAGAACTGGGCAGGTAAAATTGTCAGAGCGTTTGTATTGATATAAACATATTACCTTCATATGGTAAATTTGATTTATTTTTCCATTTAAATATATCACAAACATTTAAATCCATCAAGAGAGAAATGTAACATTTGAGTCTTAACTTACAAATCATTGATGCCACAGACATTTTCTTCATTCAAATGGTTTTTCTCCTCATTCAAATTCTTATATTACCTGGACTTGAGATAAGCATAGTTTATAGGTAAAATGCCAGCAAGCCTTATCTGAGAATACCAGATTCAGGAAGTTAGATCTGATGCTAAGATCAGTAATTGCCATCATTTTAATTAGTCCCCAGCTAGTGAAAAAATATTTAATAAACGACCATTAATTTGCCCTTTAAGATGCATTCAGTTGTTTAGTTTAAATTTTTCTCTATATCATGTCCCTTTCTGGAGCCAGAAGCACATCATACAACTATGGAGAGGTTCACATGCAGAGAAAATATCTGATGCCATACACAAGACAAAATAATTCATCAGCACTTCATTTGTCACATACTGAAAATCTTGGCACTCAAAGTGTCAGAGAAAAATAACAATTCTTTCATTCTTTTATCTCAACAATATGATTTGAAATAAAAATATGCTGTATGCTGCGTTAAATGCTAAAGATGTAAAGGGAATCAGTTTCGCAAGCTACCTGCTCCATGTGTTTACCTTCTAACAAGGGAGTAGATAATCAAAAAGTACGGATATAAGTGAATTTGGATAGTTATAAATATCATAAAGGTAATAAAGCACATAAAAGTGTGATTTGGCCCACATAGGTCCTCAAAAGTTCTTTAAAGTATAGGCAGTCTAATTTAATTCCTGGTCCTACCAAGCCCTCACACTTCAAATTAGCTTTCTATAGAAGTAACTGTAATTCCTACACCCCTTCACACAGTCAGACCCTCTGCAACTGAGAGCAGATTTTATGGAGTACACATTACTTGGCAATTAGTTACTCATTATTATAATAGTCTTCACTAGCAGGATTTCCCAAGTGTCATTTATCTACTTTTCTCTGTTGTTATTGTTTCTCAGTCCCTAGTCTTGTGACCTGTTGATTTGTCTAAGAAACCCCAGGTGCAGAATGGAGAATGGTCCATTAGGCAAGACTTCCTGGTTTCCATGTAAATCTGGAAGGTGATGGTAGATTAAAGTGGAGGATAGAGATAGTGGAAAGGAGAGCAACTGGGGAGTGACCAAAAATCACTTTCCGACAGGGAAATTCTTTCCCCAATATACCTCACAGTGTAAGAATGTCACCTTAGAGGTGGCTCTACTTTGGAACATTGTTGAAACACTTTTCCCATAACTAGGCATATTTGTTTTACTACAGAGATTTCTCTTGTCAAAATCTACACTAAAGAAATAGGAAGAGATGCAGCCACATATTTATCCATAAGGATGTTCATTTCATTGTTATTTATATTATTGAGAAATTGAAAATAAATGGGTCATAATAAGGAATGGTTTAGACAAATGAATATATATCCTTATATACTGATGATATTTGTAAAATGTTACATACCTTTTACAAGCAATGCTGCAAAAGAGTATGTAATTAACTCCTGGCTGGTGGCTCAGTGGATTGGCACTGGCCTGAAAACCCAAAGGTCTTTGGTTTGATTCCCAGTCTGGCACATAACCAGGTTGCAAGCCAGGTCCCCAGCCAGGTCTATGGCTAGAGGAAGGGGAAAGGCAACCATACATTGATATTTCTCTCCTTTTCTTCCTCCCTCCCTGCCCTTCTCTCTAAAAATAATGAATAAAATCTTAAAAAAGAATATGCAATTATAAGATAGTGTGCATGTATTATTGATCATAACAGTTGTATTAAAAATAGTTTACAAAAAGTGTGTGCAGTGCAATCTAAATTGTGTGTACATTCACAGAAATGTTACTGAGCATGTATAAAACCAAAAGTTAATAGTAATAAATACAGTAGTTTAAAAAAAGAAAAGAAAACCTTTTCATCTTAGATTCAAGTCAGAAGCATATGGCTGGGTCTCCTGGTTAAAATAAAAAAGGTGTAGACTAAAGAGATAAAGATATAGAATGGGGTGAATAGCAAACTCTGGTCTTTGCATAGAAATAAGTCAGGTGGGGTTTAATGGACTGTCAATATATGACATAAGTAAACCAGAGAAAACCTTGAGGCTTTTTTTTTTAAATATTGTGAAGAAATTCATTGTCATTCTTTGTCAGGATTTGTTATTACCTGGGATGGCTTGGGTTTTCTGTTTGTTCTATATTGTCTTATTTTGTTTAAAGCTCCACAGTTGGTACTTTGTAGGCATCAAATTGAAGCCCAACCTCTAAGCGTCCTACCAGAATGCAGAACATTTAGCACCACAAACTACAGGATGGTCACCTGCATTATGCACATAGAAGTCAGCCTCATCAATCAGAGTTGTTGAAAGGGCAAAGAAATGTGAATTGCTCTGATGAGTATATATTACACATCCCACATACAAAGGAAGCAACTATCAAAACAACATTGTGTAAGAAAAAACTTTGCAATCTGTAAATGCTACACTTAGGTTAGACCCTGAGCAAATACTATACTCTTCTGAGACTCTGCCTCTGCTGTATCTGTGAAATGGGGATAATAATAGTCACCATCCCACAGTTTGTTACAATGGTTGAAGGTGTCTGTCTATACAGAATATAGAAGAGTGTGTAATGCACCATTTCCATCACACCCAGGCTATCAATGACTAAAGACTAAAGCCACCCCTGAAATAGCTTTCTTATAAATAGTTCAATAATCTGAATACTCTACTTTGCCTTTTTTCGGATAGATAAATGTTTACTAGCCATAACTTTATGTAACAGTGACAGATAGCCTACATTTACACAAGTAGAAAGAAGTAATTTTGGAAGAAGCCACTTACAATTGGCTATGAATCTATTCTATTTATAATACTGAATATAAACACACTAATCCCACAGAGAGGAAAATGCCTTTCCAGATGAATTCTCTTTCAAACTGAGACTTAGCATGTTTGTTCCGTGCCAACGTTGATGAGTTCTGATTCTAAAAATATTTATTTTAATGCATCACAAAATACTTAAATTTGAGTTTAGTTGAAACTATTAGAATATTTTCCAACTTTTAGAACAAATGCTTTATTAAAATGCACATTTAGATGAGAGGTATCTTTGAGTCCTGAGTTTTTAAGTTGCTAAGTCCTCAAAAAACAATAATTAAAGCTTCCATCTCACGACTAATAAAATGACAAACTGAATACCGTTTATGCATTACTGAAATGCAAATTTATTCCTAAATATTCTTGAATGCTATTGCATCAAAGTCAACAGAGATGGATCATTTGCTCAAATCCATTACAGAAAGGCTATTTCTACATTAAGGATAAATTAGTGTTCCATATAAATATCAATCTGATGGGGCACTGATGTTAGTGGGATGAAGGGCTGAGCTCAAGTCTTACGTTTGTGACTTAAAAGCCATTTGACCTGTGACTGCTTTATTGACCTCAGTTTTCTTTTCAATTTATTTTTTATTAAATGTGGTCATGAATTTCTGCAAGGTTGAAATGAGGAAATAAATGCCATTCTCTTGCCTTTCTAGGAGAGGAATAGGTGGGTTTTTTGAAGGTTCACTCTGCTTCCAGGTCTTTACTATGGCCCTGACTATAACACATCCCTCCACAGCACCACTGCACATACTTTAGGGTGCTTGGATGAATATAACTGCTCATTTGTTTATACTCATTTCTATCTAATTAGGGTAAGCAGATAAGTACCCCAAATTCATGGAGTTTTGAGTATAAACTTTGTGATTACAGTATTTTGATTTGTTTTTGTCTTTGCTTTGATTCATTATTGTTGCATATTTCCTTTTTAATATAACTTTCATATAGTAGGCAATTAATAAACACTTGTTGAATGAACACACATGCAAAATCCCTATAGACCATGTGTGATAAGTTTTTAAGAGAGAAACAATGTCCAAAACAAATAGTTGGGTCAGAGGAGAAGACGAAGGAGAAGGTGTCAGACTAGTAACTGGAAATTCAAGAGAAGCAGTGGAGTCCTCACCAAGAATGAGAGGACCTGAAGGAAATAGAGGACAAATGAATGCTTCAGGAGGCCCTCCTTCATGACACGCTCCTGCTGAAAGTCATATTTTTTAGTAACTCTCTTCCTTGAGTTTGGATGAGATCTGTGACTGGATTCTAACCAACAGAGTATGCAATATGCATGGTTGCATTATACAAGGTTGTGGGGTCTGTGTGGTTAGAGTCTTTGAAGAAGCAAACTTTTATCAAATCTATAATCATAAGTAATTGCATGAGGCCAATAGTCATGGGAACAGTGAGACATATTTATCCCCAATCAAACTTTAGGTGAGAATGCACTCCTGGCTAACATCTTGTGAAGACCTAAGCAAAGGACATTTCTCAGCTCTGCCCAGATTCCTCACCCACAAAAACTGTATGGTAATAAATATGCACTGGTGTAAGCTACCAAGTTTGCATTAATTTGTTACACAGCAATAGAATACTAATACTAACTAGTCAAGGTCAGGATACAGAAGCAAAGAAGTGACAAAGAAGTGTCAAAGATGCTCAGCTGCAGAAAGCATTAATACCAGATTTTTCTAAGGCCATAAAAATTGATGAAGAGATAACCTTCATACAATTCACTCAAACTTATTTCAAAGGGGCCAGCCTTGGGACCACGGACAACATTAAAGCAACATCAGTTATAATTTCCTTGTGACCCATGTATCTCAATTCTGTTTCAGTATCATGAAGTCCCTGCCCTACCCACAGGTGGCATACAAACAGAGCCCTGAGCTGCTGGGGGTCCTTTGCTTTCTAACATCTCAGGCCCCTCCCTGTCTCCTCCTGGACGACCCAGAAGCCAGAATGCCCAGGGACCACAATCTCACTCACCATCTCCTTTGTGCAGAAAGAAAGGTACTAACATGTCCCTCCAAACACGTCCAAGCCCCAGGCTAATTTTGTTAAGGAGAACTTTTCGTTTTAGAGCATTTGTTATGGGAAGCACCCTGCAAAAGACCCATGAGTGATAAAACAAAACCTTTGAAGACATGGTGTCTGAAATCATTGGAAATCCATTGTCAGTTTAGGCCACACAGTTGCCATGGGCTAGTTAGTACTGATGCTATTTTTGCTTTTCTTTCTTCCCGCAAGCCACTCTGAAGTACCTACTTCTTCCCAGCACTGTGATAGCCCATGGGAGGCTGGGAGGGAGAAGCATATTTCAACCTCTTTGTTCTCTTGAAATAAGGAGGCAGGGCCTAAAGATTTACTGTAACAGGCCCACTGGGTTGTAGGGGATTTTATAATAAAAGTTGAAAAATAATAAAAAAAGAAAATTACTTCTTCAGGGAAAAGGGAATGGAAAATTAGAATTAATATTTTTTTACAGGCTCTAATAGCTAAAGTTCTGTTCATAAGTGAAACACAGACTCACAACTATTACCATTTAAAATGCAATTATGAAAATGTAATAAGTAATTTCCCATTTCTTTTTGTATTTCATCTAAGTGTTTCCACATTATTTATTAATTAGTTCTTGCAGAGATCCAAAGAGATAAGGATTATATTACTAATATCCTGGTTGTGAAGATATTAGAAGCTTATCCCAAGTCAGTAAAGTTGAGCTTAAAATAGAAATAAAATGAACAAAGAAGTTAGGTATTTCACTAGATCCAAGCATTTTAGGGTTGGAAGAGACTTTGTAAATAACCTAATTCAATCTTCACATAATATATACAATATGACCCAGAGGGTAAATGACATGCTCAAATGTCACACAGCTAATCATCAACAGGTCCAATTTCTAAACCAACCCACCTTCTGTTATATGTCTCATTCCTTTGATGAGCCATTGCATTTAAGTTACAGCCTGACTATTGAAAACTGAGTGCCGTGCAAGGTGTTATGATTTTGTGAGGCAGAAAGATGATTCTTGCTCATTGGGGCTGTTCAGCCTATTGCAGGACACCAGAAAGGGTTGAAAGATGTCGGAATGGAAGTGCAGAGATTTAGGGAAGCCAAAAAGGGAGGTATAAAGCTGGTATTATTCTCTAGAAATCAGTCCCAATGTATAGGGAGAGAAAGGTGTGGCCAAAGGGTATCTCCATCAAGATTATCTCCCTATAAGACTGAAGGTGGCTCAAACACTTGAATGCTTATGGAGGGTGAACAGTTCCTACAGAAGGTGAGTCCTGCTTGGTATGAGTGCACTTGCTGTGAGGGCTGTGATCACCAGAGACTGCGTGCCCCTTTCAAAAGGTGGCAGTCAGAATCAGGCCTACTTGAACAGTCACTCATGTGTACATGTGTCCATCAGCCCAGTACTGTCAGATCTTTCTACTGATTATTTTTCCCAATGAAGTCAGCAATGTAGATTTTGTGAAATTCCCTGATGCTCTTGACTACTGGCCTCACAGGAGCAGAGCAAGAATAAGTTAAGTCCAGCCAATTAGCAAACACACAATATACAAAGATTATCTTTAAAATGATTGATGCTTAAATCTTTCCTTTTCCCCAGGGATTTTGGTGTAGACTTGTTAACGGGGTTTCTCTGAATACCCAGTTGTTCACACTGATTGTTTACACTGCCCGAAGCCTTGGTAGCAGGAGAATTTCTAAATGTTGCACTTTTCAGCTAAGCAAATTGCATGGTAATAATGCACATAAATCTGTATCTTTTTCCTTTTGTAGCAGTGCCTGATTATGTAATTTATGTCCTGGGATTAATCTACTCCTACTATAGGTGTTAATGGAGCCCAGTTCTAGAGATGGGTGCTCAGCAGTTTTTGTTGTCACATGTCATTTTGAAAGGCTTGATGGGGGCCATATCTCATTTATCTAAACATTCAGTCCATGGAACAGATATGGTTATTGTCCAAAGTGATCAGGAAAATTGGGTTTCAGCAAGAACAAATAACTTTCAAATTCACATATTCATGAAGCAGTTGAGTATGTCTAGAACCAGAATATACTCATTTTAAAGTAAGTAATTTTCTATTGTATCTCTTTATCATGCCAACACAAGTAATTGGCTGGTGAAAAATTTAGTAAGTATCCCATACTTTCTCTTTATAACAGTGAACAATCTATTAGACACATTTATTTTCATGTTAGGCAAGAAAATCATGTTTTCTTTTGAGTCTAGCATAGAAGTGGCTAGATTTTTTGATACCTTATATGTCAATAGCAACTCGACAGAATGAAGTTGAAATTTTCATTCCTTTGGGGCCAATGATACTATTATACTATGTGCCCCTCTACATTTAAATAAAGCAGACTTGGATAACAGAAAGTGAAAGGATAAAAGCCTAGAGTTTGAAATGAAAGTGCTGAAGTTCAAAATCACAGTCCTTTCATTATGCGTTAGTGATGGTGTTGGAGATACCGTGAGATGGAGGAAAATAAAGCCAATGATATGTATGTCAGTAGTGAATCTCTTTCCTTTCACTCTTGCAGCCAGACTACATTTCAAATACTTGCTCTATACTCTGAGCTCCATACCAACATTGTGCATTTTGACAAGTAATAACCATCCTCAACCTTATTTGCTTGACCTTGTAAGCCTGGTGAAACGGTTACTTGAACTATTGTATATCAAGTACCTAGCAGAGTATTTAGAACAAAAGAACTAACTACTGATATCATTTATTTCCCTTCTTTTCCCCTTTATTCTCTGCTCACAAAGGATTTTCAAAGCATGGGGTCTAGGGACAATTCTTTTAAGGATAACTAACCAAAGTAGCCTGAGGTGCATTTAATTATTGAGAATAATAATGAATGCCTCCTATGTACTAGGCCCTGTGCCAAGTCCTTTGCATGTCCAATAATAGTTAACTGTCTTAGCAAATGTGTGAAGTAACTGTGACAACTGTCACCATTATATAGACAATAAAGTTAAACTATATAGACATTACATGACTCGTCCAATATTTACTAATCTCATAAACTGTGTGGCACTTGGACCATGAACTTGTTTCAGTGCTGGGGGACTTAAACCTGAGCATAGCAGAAGAAAACCTTGGTCATTGTAACTACAGGCACTTGAAAATTCTTAAATTTGCATCTTCACTCTTGACAGTCAAATATGAAATAATCTAGAATTTCTTCACAGGTGATAGTTGTTTTCCTCTTTGCATTAATATACGGCCCTGCCCCCACATTTTATTTTTCTCTGAGTTAGATACACTAACATGAGAGAATTATTTGAAAGTGTTCATTTAGATTGTGTGAAAATATTTCTATTTAAATTTGATCACTCTTTAAATCAGCAGGATGCTCCAAAATGTAGTAACATTTGGTAATGAAAAACTGAATATGCCAGTAACATTGATGATGTTCAGACTTGTTGCAATATTTTTTTATGAAATCATTTTCCCTTGAAATATTCAATAACCTCATAGCCAGTGACTTAATTATTCTCTGCAAGCACAATAGCTTCCTGATAACCAAAAGCACTGTCTTGTGACAAAGCTGGAGTGTATGTATTTTTTAATAAGGATGGATTCAGAGCAGTGATTTCTTGATATCCTGCAAGCCTTTTGAGTTGAGATCTTATCCAAGAAATACATTTTCTAAAAGTATAAAGGAAACAGTAAACTGTTCAGGAAGGCTGAAGCATCCTATTTCTTTCTTACATTTTTATTTTCCAGGTTTGGTTCTTTGCAAAACTACAGGTGGTCATAATGCACCTGGGCAACTGTACCCTTGCTCAAAATTCAGTACTATTAACAATATTACTATCTGCACAAAAATCACTAATAATTATAATAAAACCTAGAAACAGACATTCTACACATTCAGAAAGTTCTATGTACTATAAAATTTCTTCCCTAGAGTTATAGCTCAGTTCTTTTCATATTTAGCTCTGAAACATCCACCTGCAAAAGACAGGTATATTCTGCTTGAGTGGGTGCCTAATCCTTCTGATAAGTCACTAGAACCAGTCACTAAAAACTGCCTGTTCCATGAAGCAGAAACCTGCTATTTTGTTGAATTTCAATGCTGCTTTTCCAGGAGCAATGCGTAAGGCTAACAATTTGACAGTTACTTTTGTACTGTATCAAAAGAAATAGTTATTAAAATATGATTTGGTCTATATGATTTTAAAAAATTAGATTTTGAGGTAGATTTTAGGCTGGGAACAGATCTTCCTGGTTTTGGCTGGCAATCCAATGGGATGCAGGATTTAACTGAGCTGTGGTCATTATTAACTTTTTTACTTTAAAAAAGAAAAAAAATTGATATTCAGTAAACACCCTAGGACATTCTGACCCAGCAGGCACTTTATCCTGGGGTTTGAAAGTTGTAATTTTTACTTTAAATCTCCTCAGGAATAAGCCATAATGTATCTAGAATATGTAAAAATATATAAATATATATATTATGTGCATAAGTAAAAATTATGCTCATATATATCTACATGTTATAAATATCTACATGTGTATATATATGCATATACATGTATGTGTATATATATATGTATATGCATACACACACACACATATATATATATATATATACTACAGGTATACTTTATCCTAGAATTCCTTATCTACAACTATATCCTATATTTTAACACATGAAATTACATACATACAGGTCTGCTTATTCATTATAGAAAATTTAATTATTGAAGAATTAGAGACAACTTAAATTTCCACATCATGTGACTTAAATAAATTATTTACTTAAACAATGTATCTAGCTAAACAATGTTATGCCTTGTAAGTATTAAAAAATGGATGTATATAGTTGAAATGAATTAAAGGAAAGCTACCCAAGGTACATTGCTGGAATATGGTAGATTGTGGCCGAATGCAGAAAATGCAAGTGATAACAGAGAAGATAGTATTTACTTTCCATCTTAAATCCTTCCCTATGATCTCGATTTCATTATTTTGATTTTTTTTTTTTTTGCTTGCAGTCATTACTCTAATAATTGAATAGACAAATAATAAATATACAGCAATTCTGGTATTCTGAGCTCAGAATGCTATGGCCTTCATATCACATTGTGGTGCTAAAGTAAGGTTTAATGACTAGAGAAGTATTCAACCAAGCCAACAATAATAATTAAAAGTTTCATCCAAAAACAAACAATGTATCATGGTGTGCTCAAAAATAATCATATCTCATGATCCTTTAAGCAGACTATGTGCCCGGGGTTGCTTTATAATACCCTACCTGTGACAATGAAATGAAAATGCTATGAGAGAGAACCGTTCTGTGCCACCACCTAAGGATAGCACTTTATGAAGAGCTGATGAAATACTGATGATGTTGACACAACTGTGTGAAATCCAACAAAAATAATGAAAACAAATGTAAAAATGTCCCCAGGTCGTGAATCCAAAATAACATTGTGGCCCTGACAGAAAACTCAATTCAGGCAGTTACTGAACTAGAAATATCCTTGTTCCATATGGGCAGATACTTTTTCTCAGTAACTATTATATGTTCCTCTTGTGGAAGGGCAGGAAAGTGGCAGGGTCAACTGCAAGGACGTTGGAAGCCAGGAGCCTTGGGACCCACCCTAAAGGACAGAAAGGAGAAGCCCTTGCACATACCACTTAACCTCCCGGTGTTTCCACTTTCCTGTCATCTATGA
Organism: Noctilio leporinus; assembly: GCA_004026585.1. Taxonomy (NCBI): domain Eukaryota; kingdom Metazoa; phylum Chordata; class Mammalia; order Chiroptera; family Noctilionidae; genus Noctilio; species Noctilio leporinus. The sequence continues at coordinate 380,497 of PVIW01000030.1, forward strand.
GATGGGAAGAACACTCACCGTCTGCCCCTCAAAGGGTTGAAAGGGGCTGGGAGCAAGCCAGGGAAGGCACTTTGAACTCCTCTGAAGTAGCTTTTACCCAAGTACAAAGTCTCACATCAAAGGACACGCTCATACCTTTCCGAGACATCAGTGAGGTCTAGCCCTGATACCGAACGGTCCTTTTTATTAAAATAATTACCACAGCAATTTTTCTTTCTTCCCTGGACGTTATTCACAGGCAACCTTGATACATCCTGATTCCCCCTCTCAGACCCCTGGGAGCAGTCTCGGAGACACCCCTTGACTCAATCAGCTGTGGTCTTCAGCAGACAGGGATCGATGGGTTACCCCTACCCCTCTCTTTGGGCATTGCAGAAAGCAGTCTTATGGGGAGAGAGAAGTAGATTACATTCAGGGAGTTATTTATGGCTTCATGTGCTACAGTCACCTCTGAGGCAGGACTGAGCTAATTCACTCACACCAATGGCTCGTGCCAACCTATTCTGCAATCACAGCTCTTTTCCACCAAGGCCTGTGGAAGAATGTGCCAACAGTCTGAAGAGATGAATCAGCCTGTGCATAATACTAAAATTACGCAGATATTCAAATCTTGCTTACAACTCAACACCTTGAACAGAAGCTCTCAGTAGTGGCCCCATATTAAAATTACCTGGCTGATTTCAAACAGAAAGATGACATTGGCATCTCTGGGGCAGATGCCTCTGTGGAGAGACTTCCACACATGCATATTCAGAGCTGCACCATTCACAACACAACAGCTAAATGCTGAAAATACCCCAAATGTCCATCAATAAATGAATGGCTAACCAATATTTCATGTATAAGCACACATGAAAGATTATTCAGATATAAAGAGGAAGCAAATACTGGTGCATGTCATAACATGATGAACTTCAAAAACCTTATGCTAAGTGAAAGAAATGAGGCACAAAATCTCACATACTGTATGATTTCATTTATATAAAATACCCAGAATGTGTAAATTCATAGAGACAGAATATAGATTGGCTGTTGTCAGGAGCTGGGGAGAATGGAAAATGGGGGGCAACTGCTTAATGGGTACAGGTTTTGGGTGATGAAAATGTTTTGGAACTAGGTGGGACCGGTAGGTACACAACACTGTAAGTGTAAATGGATGAACCAATGAATGAATGAATGAATGAATGCTTTTCCAGATATTTACTGGGTAAAATCCCTGTTCTGGAAGGTCAATCACAACCATTATACCAGTGCCATTCTAATTGTACAGTGCTGGCTCCATACCATGCCACTCTGTAATCACCACTCCATTTCTCAAGGCTCTTCTCAGTAGGATTTATGGGTCACCCTTAAGAGCATCAGCCGGAATGTTGGCTTATTGAAAATGCATATTCCCAGGCCCCTGCAGACCTCCGGACATAGACTGTCATTGGGGAAATAGGACCAGGTTATGCATTTAAAACCATTTTCCCAAGGGATTCTTATGCATTAAAATTTAGAGTGATATTGAAGAACCTCTTTGGACCTTTCATTACTCTGACCAATCCATTATCTTTTGAGATTTTCTCTTTGATCCAGTTCCCCTGGTAAGTGCTGAGTACACATTCTCTCTTTCAATCTTGACAATTGATAGGAGAGGAAATGGAGGTGGAAAGGAAGGGAATATCTAGCTCAAGAGTACATATTTAGAAACAGGTGAAACCAGCAACCAAAACAAAGTTTATTTTTCTCAAAAGTTCTTTAACACCTTACTCCTTGACCCTCACCTTATTCCGTTTAATTATCAGGCTCTGACCTCTCATTACCTCATCTCCTTTGTCTTCTAACTTGGTCCCTAGAAGGCTGTCCCCTTACATCATTGACACTCAGCAGACAACCACCTTCCCTCATTCCTGACTCATCAACAAATGAAGCACTATTTTCAATGAACTTTGCCGCATCACATCTTATCAAGTTCAAGCCAGTCTTGGATGAGTTCCTACAGTTCCCTGGTGACTGCATCCTCGCCTGCCTCTGTCCACCTTTCCAACAGCTTTGGAGAGAGAGACCATTCTTCCATCACTTCTCACCTCTTCTTCTTGCCTCACTCCCACACGCACACCCCCTCCTGGATACTCCCTCACCACTAGCTCTGATCTCCCCTTTGTTCAAGCAAGTTTCAATTCCATCCTCCATGTCCAAGTACCTAATAATAATGACTGAGTTTGAAGAGTTTTGGCTGTGTTCATGAACACATCTCTCACACCTGTCCTCTTTTCCACTCCTGTTGGAACTCCACTCTCCTCCTGACTCAGCTCTCTTTGAGTTTATCAAAATCCATTTATCAGTGTTCAGTTCCTGCTCAACATCTGCTCACTGACATGTAATCCTCTGAAACTCTCTGCCCCCTCAGCCTCTGGGATGATCAATCTTTGTTTTGGGTGTTTAATTTTGTTTTCTCTGTTTTCTTGTCCCTTTGCCTCTACTGAAGCAAGCTCCTCATTTTTAAACTGCAGAATCTTTACCTCTAAAATGGATACACTGATAACTTAGGCTATTGTTACCGAGGTGTAAGAAGGTGAAATGTTTATTGTACGTATTTATTCATTCAGCAGGCATTTGTTGAGCATCAGCTGAATTGGTTAAACACTGGGGCATCCAGAGGGACTACACATGGTCACTGACATTGAGGGGCTTCGCAAGTGATTTGAGTCATAGTTGCTTTATTCATTCATGTGTTTATTCTGTTAATTTTAATTGAGTGAGTATGATATGCTACGTACTTATCTATATACTGGAGACAGAACAATGAACAAGTCTGAAAAAGTCAGTGCCCTCATGAAGATTATACTTTGCTATAAATAATTATCTAGCTAGCTAGGTAGTATCAGGGAGCTGTATATGCTACGAAGGAAAAAAAAAAAAAAACCCAAAACAAGTAATAAAACGCAGAGTTGTATCAGCTGTAGCCTCATGTCACATATATACATTTAGGCAAAGTTCCCTTAAGCGATTTATTGGTAATCACATGAACATTTAGGCAGAACTGAGACAAAAAAAAAAAAAAAAATCATTGTTGGTAAATATGGGATAAATAAGCCTCAATCTAGAGTTTTTCTCATAACACTCTGTATCATCCAGTATGTAATAGGTGCTCAAATATGAATTGACTGAATAATTCCTGAAACAGTCATCACAGGATGGAAGCAAATGAAGACTCACCTAAGCAAGGAAGAGAGAGAGACAGAGACACAGAGGGTGACAGAGACAGAGGGAGCCCAGCTAAGGAGCCCTTCACTTCACCAGCACTATCTGGCAACAAATGGGCTTTTGCAGGGAGACGTAAATTATAATCTGAAGTTACTATCAGTTCTTCATCTCTTTAAGAGAGTAACTGATATAGTATTCTATAATTCTTGATGCCTTTACTATTCTCCATAATGAGCATTTGAAAGTGTTTTACTGTCCCTGTGTTCTGACCTCTGTTTGACATTACCCAAACAATGCAAAGAGAAAAAAAAAAAAAAAATGCAACAACAACAACAACAAAAAAACTGGCAACATCTTCCTCACTCTGAGACTTCTCCTTGCCAGTGTTATCTGCCTCATTTTATTTCAAACTCCAGCAAGATCCCTTCTCCTACTGGGACACTTTCAGCCTATCAGCCACATGATGATAATGAAACATGTCTGTATTTGCCTAAAGCTGTAGCTTATTTAGGAAGTTCTAGACACAACTGTTTGGCTTTTATCTGAACAGATATTATTATTTCACTCTGTAGTTAGGGTACTAAAACATTAATGATGCTGATAATGATAATAATAATAGCAAGCACATTCTGAGTGCCTCCTGGATTCTCACCACTTGGCTATGACTTAACATGGACAGTAACATTTAACCACCCCTGAGAGAGGTAATGTTCTTACTGTCTTTATGGTACACATGGTCAAACTATAGCTCAGCAACTTAAATAATCTCCCAAATGACACTCACAGTTAGAAGTGGAGCTGGAACTTGAACTCAGAACTGTCACTCCAAAACCTGTGGTATTAACCACTTTCCTTCTCATGCCTCCTTAAAGCAATTACCCATATGCCTGTCCACTAAATTCATGGTTGGGGCCATGGGCAAACCCTAATCCCCCTACGTGGCCAACAGACTTCTGGACTCTGCATGCTTCCTCAGTCTCGTAACATTCTCCTTCTCAATCATCACCTCACCCTATAGGCCCTTGCAATCCCTTCAACACACAATGCTCTTCCCTGTCTCAGTGCTTCCCCACACAGTTTCTTCTTCTGGAAAACAGTCCCCTGCCCTTCACAAGGCTGAGTGCTGCTTATCTCTCAGGTCTTGGTTTTAACGTCATCTCTTCAGATGACACCCTCCGCCTCCACAGTAGATGCTGTCAGTACGCTGCCCACATCACCTTGGGCCCCTCTTTTATCTTCATGAACATGAACTCCAGGTGCTGTTTCATTTCCAAAAGCTAGCATCAGTGTCGCTGTGCCTTAGGATGACTTTTGGACTGACAGAATGGCTCTGACTCTACCCTGAGTCGAAAAATGCCAGTTGAAAGTGCCTGTTGATTTATATCCCTCTCCATCCCAGGGTGCATCCTTCACCAGTGCCTGATGGATGAGGGGCATAAATGCGTCAAGTTCCTGGATCCGTGAAAGGCTCAACTCTGAAGCTGAGTGGTGGTTCCTTCATAGCTCTCCTGCAGGGTTGGGCCCATGTGGCCCCCCGAGTCTTTGACTGCACTGCACTTTTATGTGCTCTCCTTCCTTTCCTGACCCTAGTTCCCCTTCCCTACCACTGTTTCCTGGGGACACCTTCTAATAAATCACATTGACACACAATCTCATCTCAGAATGAGAATATTCCAACTTTTACCAGCTAAAAGAATACTCCAACTTTTACCCAATTATTCTCCGGCAATGCACACAATTTATTTTTCTCTAGCATGTGTCAAAAGCTATCATTAAACATTGAGCTTCTTATTCACTTATTTACCGCCTACATGACCAGGGCTGGAAACAAATTAAGGGCAGGAATTGAATCTTCTGTTCTTGCTTTAACTATTCTCAGCACCTAATGGAGTATTTGTTACTCCAGTATTAGTTGGCTACTTTCTATTTACTTAATGCACCATTAAATAAATATAGGACCTTTTCCAATGCCCTTCTTCATCCAGGCTAAGTTACCTGCCCCTTCTCTGGCTGCTAGGTTACCCATCAGGTCACTTCTGATTGGGATCCAGGTTTTCATGAGAGCTTGACTATTGGGATAACCTATCTTGGCCATGCTGACATGCGCACTTTTTCCAGGTGACAATTATACTTGTTATAGCATGCTATTATCCTTTGATAGCTTGCTATGTGCCAGGTAGTACTAAAGTAAAAATGCAACATTTTATTACATTCTAGAAGACATCTTTGTGAGGAAGATGCATCATCCATGTTTTTGAAAGGAGGAAGCTAAGATTCAGAGCCCAAGGTCACCCAGCTTGTCAAGGCTGTATTAGAACCAAGGTCTCACTGCACAATTCTCATCATGCTGCCTCTATTTCATGTGAAGCTGGCTCTGTTTGAGTCATCCTCTTGGAAATTAATCAAGTGAGAAGATTGAACTTCCTGGGCCTTCAAAGAAGACAATCAAATCCTACATTGCCATGGCTTATTTGCACAACTACGCAGCTCCAGTTGGCCTTGATGTTCAAATTGCCACCACCACATTCTGCTCTTGGCAGAGTCAGTCAGTACTCTCACACAGGCTTGTCTGACCCCAAAACTGTAACTCATTTTTGCCACAGATAAAAAAAGAAGTGTGAAGGATAAGGGAACTTCTTTGCTTCCTGTGCCTCAAGAACAATGGTGGAGATGCTTTGATTAGGGATTAGTAAGGGTTCAGGGGAATTTTAGAAAAGCTGTTCTGATGCCCAGGATTCTACAAAATGATTTTTGGCCTTGTGGTCTAAGGAGATAACAGACTGGCAGGCATGAAAAGCCAAAGGAAAGATTAAGGGATAGCGCTAAATTATTAATATATTCAGCTACTTATATTTATCCAAAACATCCACATATAGCAAGTATGCACTTGATGTGGAAAGACACACCAAAATAAGAATTGGAAAGAAGTCCTTCTAACAGCAGTGTAGGGATAGAGACAGTTAGCATAGTGGTTAAGAAGGCATAGTATACCTAGTATATATAGTATACCTGCTAGGAGTTTCAGCACTGAATTTAAGTGCTGGCTCTACCTCTTACCAACTATGCTACTTAATCTCTCTGTACCTGAGTTTCTTCATATATGAAATGACAGTAAAAATACTGCACCCAATTCCTAGAGCTGTCCTGAAGACTAAATGAGTTACTGTTTTTAAAATGCTTAGAACAGCATCTAAAACATAATGAACACCATAGGAGGTCGTTCAATACATAAAGAAATTTGAGCTAAAATAAAATAGACATGATAATCCAGGCATGCATAAAAGGAAACGTAAACTCAATCTGGTGTTGTTAGCATAGATAGCTAAATATTAATAAAGAAAGGAAGCAAAGGGAATCAGACATTATTAAGTATAATCAACTAGGGAGCACAGGGCTGATTAAACAGGAAGCTAAGACTTCATACAGGTGAGGGGATAGATAACAGCATTGCTCCCCAAAGGGGATGCACACATCTCCCTTCCCCCACGTAGGGAGCAGCCAGCCCTCTGGTACTGGATTGGGGGTAGGGGGGAAGGAAAGCACATGCGCAGTAGAACTGGAGATGGTAGTGGGAGCCGGGGTTGCACCTATGAGGCATGCACAGTGAAAGCCAAAAGGTGTAAAGGCCTGTCAGTACGGCCTGGACAAAGGAGAGTTGCCAAGGGATGCAACGCTGAAGATCT
>PVIW01000031.1:0-72938 GCA_004026585.1 Noctilio leporinus
TCCAATCATCCACCGATGGGCACTTAGGCTGTTTCCAGCACCTGGCTATTGTAAATAGTGCTGCTATGAACATAGGTGTGCATAGGTTCTTATGAATTGGTGTCTCAGGCTTCTTTGGGTATAGTCCAAGTAGTGGAATTGCTGGATCAAAAGGCAGTTCCATTTTTAGTTTTTTAAGGAAACCCCATACTGTTTTCCATAGTGGCTGCACCAGCCTGCATTATACACTGTTGGTGGGAAAGCTTATGTTTTTTCATTGCAGCAAATCCAAGTTTTAGAATTTCAAAAGTGGACACTGAATCATCATAATTATATAACTTCACATTTATGATTACATTCACTAAAATTATTTGAAAATTTTCTTAAGAAAGGTAAAATGCAAATGTCTATCTTAATTTTTTATTTTTGTAAAAGTAATCAAATGATTATTTAAAAATTTTATAGAGTTCTTAATAAACACCAGTTAGGAACATGATATATTTTATACACACATATGTGTGTTTATATGTATAGACACATATAATTTAGCTTTTAGGAATCCAAATGTTATGAATTGTGGCTTTTCTTAAGATACCATTAAACTTAACTTTAAGAGGGAAATTTACTGAACAAACTAGAAGTCATTGTACTTTTGGCACAGGGTTCCTGCTTCTAAGAAGACAAAATCAAAGAAACTTCTTCATACAACACAACAAAACCTCATGTAGCTTCTGGATTGCTAGCTGCAATGAAGCCATAGCTTACAAATAAAGCCAGGTCCTTTTCCTACTACCAAAAGAAATTCAAGGACTGAGATACTTTTTACAAGTTCCAATGAAAGAAATTTTTTAAAAAAAATCTGCACATATCAAGTGTACATTTTTATTGTCCCCAGTATCTAAGTGTTTCTAACAGTTTTACTGGGATCAGCCTAGTATATTGGATACACACAAAACAAAAGCAAAGAAATAGCAACAAAAGCCCTTGTAATAAAAGAGGCATGAAGACAGATTCCCTGTTGGAATAGGCATTGGCTTAGTCTGTTTGTACAGCTATAACAAACACCATGCAGTGGGTGACTCAAACAAGAAACATTTATAAGTCATAATTCTGGAGGGTGGAAATGCCAAGATCAAGGCACCACCCTCATGACCTAACTGCCTCCCAAAGGGTTTCAAATGATGAAACCTAAAGGGACACCAATACTCAGCCGATAGCAGCATATTTTCAGACCTTGACACAGGGAGGGGCCAGGCAGAGATAAAAAATATCCCTCCAGGCATTCTGTCTTTGTACCAGGACCTAATCACCCAACCATATTCCAGCAAAGCCACAATAGAAACAAATGTCTACAGCAACGTTAGTGGACCTCATGGCCCACCAGAATCATCTGGGAAATTTAAAATGCTAATGCTTGGATCCTTCACCCAGTTATGTGAATATAACTGATCTAGGGTGGGGTCTGGGTATGAATATTTAGTGTTCAGTCAGGCCAGACCCCCTGGTCTGTAGCTGTGGGGGTAATGAAATGAAGTCCAAGCCAGGAGTGACAGCTGCAGCAAAGAGATACGGAGGCAGAAAGGAAACATGGAAGCCAGGCAGGTATCCTGAGAGGCAGATGCTACGTCGGCACTGACCAGTGTCCCCCAGCCGCTGGCCCCATAGGCTTGACTGAGTCATGAAAATCTGTGATTTCTTATTGGGTAGTGAGGAGTTATGTAAAAAAATATAAACTTGCTAGATTAAAAAAGAAGGATGAAAGCACACTGATTTATTGAAAATGTACTTCGTTATTATGAAATAAAACATCAGTTCTGGATTTTTTTAGGTAATACAGTTTTGTTTCCTTATGTGTCAATATTTTTTAAAAAATATTTTATTTTTTATTTTCAGAGAGAAGGGAAGGGAGAGAGGCAGAGAGGGAGAGAGACATCAATGTATGGTTGCCTTTCACCTGCCTCCAGCTACGGACCTGGCTGGAGACCTGGCTTGCAACCTGGTTATGTGCCTTGACTGGGAATCGAACCAGTGACCTCTAGGTTTGCAGGCTGGTGCCTCATCCACTGTGCCACCAGCCAGGGCTCTAAGTGTCAGTGTTCTAAAAAGGAATGCCTGTTTGTTATTTATAATAAAGGTTTATATTGAAAACATAGACGCCTCTTGGCCTACCCTGCTCTGTCCTTCATTCCAGGTGCCTAAAGGCAACCATTTAAATTCCTTTAGCTGTTTCTTCCAGGGTTTACCTCCACATGTCTCAATGATGTGTGCCTACAGTTATTTTCATGGACCAGTTTGACTTCCTGTGCTGGTAGGTGGAGATTCAGCTGTGTGAGTGTAGCCGCCCATCCTGGTGCAGTTATACCAGCACATTTTACCTCCCCTTCTCAGGGCCTGGTTCTCTAGCTGGCACCCAGCCCATCAGGACCTCGACGCTCAGGACTGACTTAAGCATCTGCCTCTCAGGAACGGAACAGCAAGCTCCCTTTCCCACTCCCACAGGGGTCATTAAGAGACAACCAAGCAACTTATTCTCATAAACCCTTACAACAAAAATTTAAATAACCCCCTTTCATTGTATAATGGAACTATTAAATAATGCTTTAAATGATACTTTCCTCAAACCTTTCATTTTTGAATACATCCCTCTCCCATTCTGAAGGGGTCTACCTTCCATGCCTCAAAGATGATTTACTGGTCTTGGCATCAGCCTCTAATTATTCCAAGACACCCCCTACCCTTGGGGACACCTCCAGTGGCTCCTAGGAGAATATCTGACACACCGCAGAAGAGAAGAGTAAAACAGAAACCCACCCTTCATTTGTGGTTGGACATCTCACCACAGCAGTATGCAATTCTCCTGGAGGATTATGAAGAGAACCCCTTGATTTCAAGCTGCAGCTTCAGCAGGTTTGAGTCAAAACGAGTTTCATGGCTTTATAGAAAGGCCTCTCTATGTCTTGGCCTTTCTACAGAGCCATATGTGAATGCAGCGCTGAGCAGTAGTTAACTAAGGTGATCAAGTAAAAAACAAACCAGCATGTTTAGCATTAAGAAATGGGAATGTTTTATTTTAGGATCTCTTTAGTAATGAGCTGGATTTTTCCCCCTCTGCTTGCACTCAAGACGCCTCCTCGTTTTCTCTTCCAGAACATTTTCTTCTTTAGTTAATATAGAGCTATGTGTCATATTCTGGGTATGAGGCCCCAGGTTCTCTCCTTAGGAATATAGCCAATGTCCCTTGGTCTCTACAGAGTGGCCACCTACACCAAGAGGAATAGTAAAAAGACATAGAAACAGTACAAAGCATGTAAGGCCAAGAACTTTTTTTTTCTGGGTTCTTTTTTTTTTAATATTTTATTTATTATTTTTAGAGAGAGGGGAAGGGAGGGAATCAGAGAGGGAGAGAAACATCAGTGTATAGTTGCTTTTCACCTGCCTCCAGCTACAGACCTGGCTGGAGACCTGGCTTGCAACCTGGCCATGTGCCCTGGCTGAGAATCGAACCAGCGACCTTTGGGTTCGCAGGCTGGCACCTATCCACTGAGCCACCAGCCAGGGCTAGACCAAAAACTTTTAAAGGGAGCTTAATTGGTAAATAATATGCAGCTCATCAACAAAGAGATAAATCATGAGGACAGAGTGAATGCTGGTGGTTAGAGGTCTGCCCAAGCTGTTCCCTGTTATCACATGGGTAGAACCACTGTGGGCCAGCTCTCCAAAGGTTCACCTCACTTCTTACCATAAAAGTATAGAAAATAAGGTTGGTATAACCCAAAGGCTGCTGGTTCGATTCCCAGCCAGGGCACATAACCAGGTTGCAAGCCAGGTCTCCAGCCAGATCCATAGCTGGAAGCAGGTAAAAGACAACCATACATTGATGCCTCTCTCTCTCTCTTTCCCTTCCACTCTCTCTAAAAATAATAAAATCTTTAAAGAAAAGAAAAAGAAAATAGGGTTGGAACCAAGGGAAATAAAGCAATTTTGAGAGAGCCAAAAATGACTGGAACCATGAAGATCCAGATAGTTGGATAGTTTAATCATCCTGAGGCTTTTGGTAAATCAGCTAATTTCCTATTTGGTGAAAAGGGAATGTGTGTGTGTGTGTGTGTGTGTGTGTGTGTGTGTGTGTTCGTGCATGTATATACTCCCATACATCCTCCTTGTGGCTTACAACAGTTTGCTTTGGAAGCCAAGAGTGTCTGGAAACAGTGATGTTTTCTTTTACCTGCTTGCTTGGTACTGGCTGTCACCTCACCGAGGCAGGTAAGAGTTGTGGATGGTGCAAAGCCAAGGGTTCCTTGTGAGTCTCTGCAGGCACCTGAGATTTAGTGAGCTTCCACCAGAAGGGAGGCATCTATTTGTAGATTCCTCTCATGCACATGGGTGTGCATGAGATGTAACACTAGTCCAGGGCTGTTATACAGAACTTTCTTTGATAATGGAAATGTGCTGTATCTGCACTGTCTAGTGCAGTACCGTGGCTGCTCAATGCTTGAAAGGTGGGTAGCATGAGCAACATACAATACTTGAATTTTACTGACCACATATGGAAAGCAGCTGCTATATTAGATATGGTGGTTCTTATCAATTTAAGCACACATCCTGGGCATCTGACCTTCCCATGGTTCCTGCTTGAGATATAGCCCCTTGGGGTTAAGAAGTGTGTTTGGGATACAAATCTGTCTTTACCTGGCATGGGGGAGCACATTACGTTGGTAGAGTTATATTTATTATTCTTCAGTGCCAATTGTGAAAAAAGTGGTAATAATGAAGGTGTCCCACCAGCCACATGATGATTAGATAGAAAAGAGGTGGCAAACACCATCCTAGGATGTACTAGTTACTTTTTTTTTGAGGAAGTTCAGAGGTGAGGGAAAACTATGTATGAGGATTCAAGGACCCCAAATGAACTTCAGTTCGTTGAACTCAGAATTTCTCAAACTTAACTGACTTCCAACCCTGTCCCTGTGTGTACATGTGCAGTAGCTACCAGCAGCCATAACATGGGGCTCCATGGAGCACACTTAGAGAAAGAAAGACTGATCTGTGCAATGAATGGTTGGTTCCTGCTGGAAATCATGTTTCCAATCATTGAGTAATGAACTTTTTTGCTACTCTCCTTTTTGCCTTCTTCCCATCTCTGTAGTTGGGACTGTGTCAAGAGCATGCTGGGGCCTTGGTGAGGTATTGGAGTATTGCTCATGTCACTCACTTGTGACCTCAGCATATACTTGAGTTCCCTCAGCTGTGTATGCACACTCCACTTGGTGGTAGATGGCTGCTGGGAATACCCAGTGGTGTGGCTCGGTCACACAGCCTCTTATCATGCTTTCATGATAAGCATCTCAGGTAACTTGGGGTCTTGATACCAGTTGGTTTTCAAAGTTTTAGAATTTCTACTCTTCATTCATGTCACTTAAAAACTAAATGGGCTAAGAACAAATTATGCTTTTTCAATGCCCATCACCAAAGATGTCTGCAAAGTTGATTTCTCCACTTTGTAGTCATTAATTATTTCACAGAATATTTAACTAAATGGAGCATAGTTTTTCATATTCAGCTTTTCTATTAGTATCCACCATACCTTACTATTAGTCTATGCACTTGGTTTATCTTCATACATGCAGAGTGGCTTCTTTTCCATACTTGCTCAACCAAGCAAGATAAGGGACTATAATTATAGAGAAATGTATCCACGTTAAGAGTCAACACATTCCCTGCATAATTTTCTTTGTTCAGAAAATAGATAACAACTACAAAGTAAGTCAAAGGTACTGCTGCCATTTTTTTCTTTTTTTTTAATCGAAATTTCACAGACCATGCTGGGCTAAAGAAATGTGAAAATGAACTCAGTTTCTGGTTAACATAATATAGCTTCTATCTCTCCATATTTTCAGGCCCATTAAGATCTTATGCTTGATTTAAATTATTGAACTTGGTTTGTATGTTATTAAACAGTGTGTTCCCTTGAAAAGGAATGTGTTCACGAGCAATACAGAGAAAGTACAGTTAAGTAAGACTCTGCTGTTTCTAGACCCTCAGTTCCCTGCTCCTCAGGCAAACTGGAAGCTCTTTGTGGAGCTGTGAAGTTTCACCTTTTTAGGCTCAAATCTAAGTATTTTGGCTATTATTTCCCTTTGATTGTTTCCATAAAGAATGTAAATAAAGTCATTGGTCATGGTGACTCATTTAAGTTCATGCCAACTTCCCTGTCTGGAAGTTCACATCATAAGTCTTGCAAACTACTTTGACTCCATTTTCTTTCTCCTCGTCAAAGTCAATTCAAAACAAAACCAAGCCTTGGAAACATATCTTGAATCTGACTATCATTTTTTTGTTTGTTTAAAGATTTTACTCATTCATTTTTTAGAGAGAAGAAAGGGAGGGAGGAAGAGTGAGAAACATCAATGTGTGGTTGCCTCTGGCCAGCAACCCAGGTATGGGCCCTGGCTGGGAATTGAACCTCGATTGCTCAGTTTGCAGGCCAGTGCTCAATCCATTGAGCCATGTTGGCCAGGGAAAGTCTGACTATTTTTTTACCACTTGAAGAGCAGCACTGCCTCTATGTCCCCATGTGAATTATTGCAATAACTTAACGGGTTTTCCTCCTTCCACTTTGGATCGCCCCACCTCTATCCAGTGGCGCCATCACACTTGCTGCTTAAAGTCTCCAAGGCTTCCCATTCATCCCAGGCAACCTACCACGGCTTTCCGGTCTCATTTCTCCATCTCTGATTTTCTGCACCAGCTGTTTACTGAACACACTAAGCAGGTTTCTACTAAGCACATTGCACTTGCTATTTCCTCTGCCTGGAAAGTTCTCCCAGATAGAACTACATGGATTGCTGCCTCACATCTTTGAAATCTCTGCTCAAATGCTATTTTGCCACAGAGCCCTCCCTGAAGACTCTGTAAAATGTCAGCTTCCCCTCATGGTCCTTCTTGACTCACACAAACATGTTGTTTGATTTTCAACAGAGCATTTACCATTGTGAGCACATTGTTTTCTTACTCATAATAAAATGTCTCTTACTTATAAGAAATTAATCTTTAAAGGTTTTATTCTTTCCATCGTGAGCACATTGTTTTCTTACTTATGATAAAATATTTATGGTAAAATAATATAGGAAAAGAAGGATAACAAAAAAATGGGAGAGATTTTGACAGACCTAAGGATTGGCACTGATAACTACTCTATATTCTATATACTAAATATGTTAGTTTGCCTCAGAGAAAAGTAAAATTAGATGCATAGTGAAAACATATTTTAAATCTATCTCTAAATAATCACCTACTTCTTAATTACCAAATCTGGAAGTGTACACTTAATCAAATTAAAGTCCATAAAAATTTTTTAAATTATTGAAGAATACCATAATAAAGAAAAGTACACCAGGCAAAGAAGGGGAGCAGCTTAGACAAGAACCTAGTATAAAGGAATCATGGACATGGACAACAGGTGGGATTGACTTTGGGGGGAAAGGGTGGGTGGGGAGGGGGACAGAGGGGAGAAAAAAAAGGGATGGATGTAATACAACAACAATAAAATTAAAAGAAAAAAAAATTAACAAAAAAAAAAAAAAAAAAAGAAGAAAAGTACACCAACTGTAAGTGTACAGATGGATGACTTTTCAGAAAGTAACTGTACTTGTAATCAGTACCAAAATCAAGAAACATTACATTACTGGTACCCAGAGACTTCCTCCAAACCTCTCTAATCACTATCTCCCACCAGGAGGAAAGCATTTCCCTGACTTCGTGCAGCATAGATTAGTTTTGCCTGGTTTTGACCTTTATACAAAAGGAATCACCTGCTATGTATTCTTCTGAATACAGCTTTTCATTCAGTGTTATGTTTTAAATATTCCTTCTTGTGGGCAGCTGTAGTTTGCTTCTTTTTATCGTGTTTATAGTCCATTATGGAAAAAGCAGACAATTTATCTATTCATTCTGCTGTTGATGGTCTTTTGAGAAATAAATAGCACAACTAAGAACATTCTTTTCAATGTGTTTTGGTGAAAATGTACATGAAGTTCTGTTGGGTATGCTTAGAATCACTAGGTCATAAGGTAGGTATGTGTTCAGTTTCAGTAAACACTGAACCAAAGAGTTCTCAAAGAGATTGTATAAATTTACATTCTTACCAACAGTGTATAAAAAATTCTGGTTGCTCTATAGCCTTACTAATAATTGTTATTTCTGCCTCAAAAAATTTAGATAGTCCAGTAGGTGAGTTTATTGTAGTTTTAATGTGCATTTTCAGATTTTTAATAAACAAGTACATATTTTATATGCTTATTGGCCATTTGGTTATCCTTCTTCATGAAATATAAGTCCAAAAATTTGTTCATTTTATTTTGGTGTTGATTTCCTTATCTTCTTTTTCTAATGTGTTGATTTTAGGAGTTCTGAATAGAAGTCCTTTGTTGTAGGTGTACTAAAGTATCTTATCCTTTCCATAAGATTTCATGTGTCACTGAACTTTCAGAACACTTGACTTCTCATGTGTTAGAATATAACTTTATGGTTACACAACTCATTACTTAACAGTTATTAGTTCAGCTCTCTATTTCAGTGCAGTAGCATCCACGAACACACAGTGTATGTTAACATATGTGTGTGGCTAAGTTTGGCCTCTGGCTGGACAGATTTAGTCAATGGAACAAGGCAAGACAGGGGAAAAAGAGGAGTAAGATGGTAGATAAAATCTCAAAAATTTCAGTGTATATCAACTATACATGAACAAAATGTTCCAGTTAAAATTCTTTCTCTTGCCCTGGCTGGTGTGGCTCATGCATTGAATGCTGGCCTGTGAACCAAAGGGTCGCTGTTTATAGAGTCCCAGTCAGGGCACACGCCTGGGTTGTGGGCCAAGGCCCCAGTTGGGGGCATGAGAGAGGCAACCATACACTGATGTTTCTCCCCCTTCCTCCCTCCCTTTCCCTCTCTCTAAAAATAAATAAAGAACTTAAAAATTTTATTTCTTTCTCCTAAGGAAAACACACTAGAACCTGGACTGTCAGATAGTATTACAAAGGAACAAACAAGTGATACACTTTCAATATAGGGCCCAGAAAGTTGAAAGCAAAAGAATGGAAAATTACTCCATGCAAACATCAACAAAAAGAAAGCTTGCTTGACAACTATGCCAATAGAAGATAATGTAGACTTTAAGGCAAAAATTATTACTAAAAACAAAGAAGGGTATTTCAAGTAGCAAAAGGCACAATCACTAGGGATATATGACACTCCTAAATTTGTAGGCCAAGTCTCCAAACCTGTAAAACAAAACTGACCTACCTCAGTAACTGATACAATAGACAAAATAACCAATAGACATATAGAAATCTAGGACAACCGGTGACCTTTACTATGTGTGGAGCATACTGCTAGGACATGGTATTCACCACCTGTATTATACAGGCACTATTCAAGTTCACATGGAACACTTAAAATAATCATGTATGTATCTGGACGGTCAAGGAAGTCACAACTTTTTTAAGTGTTAAATCGAAGTATATTCTCTGGGCACAGTGGAATTAAGTTAGAAACGAATAACAAAAATATAACATAATTAGGAGAAATCCCTAACATAATTAGGAAGTAAACAATGCATTTCTTTTTTTTCCCCTTTAGAAACTGTTTTTGCCATCACACTGGATTCTATTTTCTGTTTCAGAACAACATTTTAAGACCACTCGGTGGCCGTTCCTACCTGTTAGGTGTGGACGCGTCTTCAGCAGCGGGCTGCGCGCTCCAGTCTGCAGAAGGGACCGCTCATCCAGCACCTGCGCACCTGCAGACCAGTCTGACCGCGGGTCTAACAGCGGTCAATTCGAGAACTGGAGAACATTTCTCCTGGGTCACAGCCTTTCAGCAGAGGCCTGCCCTTCCTCGTCAGTCTCTCCAGGATCTCTGCAGAGGTGGGAAGTGCTCCTTCTCGTGCGCTTTCAGGCGAGATCGTGGCGGGCCCGAGCGGAACTCCCGCGGCGCACCCACCTGTCAGCCCTGCCAGTGACTCCACTGGTGCTGCAAGGCCTGGCCTTGTCCACGTAGTGCGGAGGAGAGGCTGTGTTACGCGGAGCAACGGTAGGCAGGGTAACGGAAGACACCTCTGTGAGCAGCCCTGGGACCAGGAGCCACGGAAGGCGCAGTTCCTAGCAGGCTGGTTAGTGGAGGTTCCAGGAGTGAAGGGACCAGCCACGGCAGTGGCTCTGTCCTAGCCGCAAACGTCACACAGCTTTCCGGCTACAGATCCTGGCGAATGTGACACTGGCATCAGCCAGGTGTTCAAGAGCAATGATGGCATGAGCTGCCAAGAAGTTGCTCCTGGGTTCTCTTTGGATTTATGAGATCGATGCTATCACTATGCTGTTTGTAAAGGTACTGTTCCATTTGATGTCAAGGTGCCGCCACTGAAGCGGGTTTTTGTTTTGAGGAATTAGAGGACATCCTTTCCCTTCTATCGCAGGACATCAAGGGCTGAAGAAATTGCGAGTTACCCTTTAAGTTATGAAGGAAACCCAGGACGATGTCACATGAACTTCTCTCTGGTAGAGAAGAAAAAGACAGAATACATCTCTAAACAACCCATGGGTCAAAGGTGGAATCACAATAAAAATTAAAAATATTTTAGAATGAAGGATAAAAAAAGTGACACCAAAACTTATGAAATTCATTCAAAGCAGTGGTCAAAGGAAAATTTATAATGTTAAATGTATATATTAGAAGAAAAAAAAAGCCTAAAATTGTATTATGTAGGCAGCCATTGCAAAAGTTAGGAGAAAAAACAGTAAATTAAACTAAAAGAATGTAGAAGGAAGGAAATACATGAAGAACAGAAGTTGGTAAAATTGTAAACAAACATATGCCAGTGAAAGTGAGTACCACTAATAATAACTGACAATGTAGACTTTAAGGCAAAAATTATTGCTAAACTGATCAAGAAGAAAACTAGAGAAGATAAAAATCATCAACATTAAAGTCCCACCGGTAATTAAAAAAAGATATGAATGCATTTATGTTAATAAATTTGAAAACAGGTAAAATATATAAACTGTATAAGATAAAAAATAAAATCTAGATAGTTTATTTTCTGTTAGATATTTAAACTATAATATAACAGAAACAACAAAAACATCCCACAAAGAAAATTCCAGTCCCAGAAGGACTCATTAGTAAAATCTTCCAGACATTGTAGTAAGACTCATTAACATCTTAAGTAAAATCTTCCCAAGAATAGAGAAAAAAGTCTAATAATTTTATGGCCAGTGGAACACTGACTCCAAACCTTATTCAGGATATTAAAAAAAAAAAAAAAAAAAAGATTTTAAGTCCAATTTATCTTAAAGCCCAGGTACAGAAATCCTCAAGAAAATAACCCAACAAATTTAAGTTTATTCTGGGAAGGAAAGCAATGCTGCTTTAACATAAAAAAAAAAAAAAAAAAAAAAAAAAAAAAAAAAAAAAAAAAAAAAAAAAAAAAAAAAAAAAAAAAAAAAAAAAAAAAAAAAAAAAAAAAAAATCACCACATTAATAACAAAAAGAAAAAAAAAAAAAAAACACAGTAATCTTGATAGATGTGGAAAAAGCACTTAATATAATCCAATACCTATTTTTGACAAAAAATAAATCCCTTAGGAAACTAGGGGACTTCCTTAATTTACAAAAAACAACACACTTTATGATAAATGATAAAAACCTCTACATTGAGAAGGTGAGAACAATGCTTAATATTACCTTTCCTGTTCATCACTTTCCTGGAGGTGTTACCCAGTGCCACCCCACCAGCTCTCGGAAATGGCAGTAATAGCTCTAGATGTCCGATATTCCTGCCTCTGCAAGGAACAACACTGTCCATTGCAGGGCTTGGCTTACACTGACATTGGCTCATGTCTTTTATTGCCACGTGTCTTCTATTTCATGTCAGTTCACCTGTACTGCTATTAATTCACTCTTCATGGGTTTCACGTGAAAAGAAGTTTCGCACCATACATTAGAAAACCTTCAGGTGTTACCTTGAAAGGCAGAACACGTGCACACAATACAACCCAGCAAGTCCACTCCCAGGTACGCCAGGGAGATAATCAGAAGAAAGCTCATGGCAGCACAGATTATGGTATTTTGTTTTTTGTTTCTATGATAAAAAAATATCTTTCTGGACAGAATTGATTAATAAATTGTGGAAGATTGATACAATAAAGCACATAAGCATGAAAATAAAGTAAAATAATACATGACGACCTCGATGAATTGTGTATGCTTCATGCTGAACGCATACATATATTTGGGACAGTTTTAAAACTTGACGGAATGATAAACACAAATTTAGGACAGTGATTCGTGCTGACCTGGACAGGAAGCAGGAAACTGAGATGAGGAGGAAATACACGCAAACAACATTTTATTTCTTGGTTGGGTGATAGTTTCATGGGTGTTCATTATATTATGCTATTATGTTATAATGCATATGCATTGTGCATCTACAAGGTGGGACAACAGTAGCTCTACAGTTGTGAGTACATAAAGCACAGCTCATTCCTGAATTATTATTATTGTCTCACTTTCCACGCAAACATCTGTAAGCCTCCTCTTGCCTCACTCTGTACATTCTTTATATCCACACCAAATTACCAAGCTTTTTGTTTTTTAATTACAAGTGATAATAAATAGAGGATAACAGTTTGGCAGTGGTGAGTGATGACTCCTTCGCTATCTAATAGCTGAGCCTCATTTAAACGTTTTCAAGCCGGCAGCTGCTGCTGCTTCCTTTGGTTGCTAGTGCGCATCCAAAATGACAGAAAACATTGGCAAGGCTTGCTGAGCTCTTGGCGGACCTCTATGGTCCGGTCATGGCACAGGCTATGGATCGCCCTATGGATGGACTTTCTATGTGTCATTCCACCCTGCCCCAGTCAGCAATGATTCTCTCCCACGCACTGAGCTGAGGAAGTGTGTGGGTGTGGCAGGTTTGCTGCCGTGGCTCTGGGAGAGAGAATGCTAGCAGTTTGCTTGGTTTATCCAGCACACGGAATGAGCTCGGCGAGCAACATATTAAGGTACAAAGTTCTAAACAGATTGCCCTTTCACCAGCGGGCAATTTGAATCTCAACATGTTGCATTTGAGAGCTCCCACTCGCTTTGAAAACATTTCTTACAAATGCCGAAGTTTTCTGGCCTTCACATTTTTATAGTATCTGAAAGCTAGGGTTCACTAAAGTTAATACTTGTTTTTTTTTTTCCCTCAGATCACTGTGGATAGTTGAATCCACAACTACAACTGGTATCTTGCCTTAGTTAAAATTCTACTTTGTCTTGAGGATAAATTTGCTCACATGGGACTGAAGAAGCTTGACTTCCAACAGTATATTTCAATTTTAACATAACTTACTTTTTGTAGGAGAGACAATTAGGAAAATCATTTGGCATTGCTTTTGCTCCATAAATTGTCTATTGTGTTACTGATTTTGCATGAGCTGGACAACACATCCTCAAATCGAAGAATTGTTCTTATATTGGTATTTTAATTTTCTTCTTTTTATACATACTGAATATTCTAGGGTTTGCAGGTTAGTAAAAACATTTTAGCTATCCAAGGAAAAAGTAGGTGGCTCAAATAAACAAATCCTTATTTGTTTCTGAGAGTCTATACTTACTTGCTTCTAAGAGTCTATATGTACATTCTAACTACTATAATTAAAAATACAGAAAAATGTCATATAGGTGTTCAAACCCTGCATAGAATTTTAGGAGTGAAAAACCTCAAGCTTCTAGATAACTGGTAATTAAAAAGAACCTGTGCTTATAATTGGGCAAAATATTTTAACTTCAACTGGCTTTACCTAATGATAAATATTTTCCATTATTGCAGATGATTTCGAGTCTGCAGCATGGATCATCGCTGAAAGTTGCAGTCACTTTATTTCTTTATCGTATTTTTTTCATTGCCCTTTAACCCTCTTATACCCACTCGCCCCCCTGCAGTCACTACACTGTTGTAGTAACTTTAAAACTTTATTGAATGTTACTTTCAACTTCTACCTGTGAAAGGGTTGGTCTTCTTTAAGAAGAAATACGTAGAACATAAATGCTATGCTAAGCAGTTAGCCATGTCAGCACAAGCATGCGGTGTCGCTTCAGTTGTGCCATGGATCGAGCAAATTATTCCCTATGTAGTACAAAGTCTGAGGTGGGACCCGATTCAGGATGAAGGTCCCAGGGACGCAGCAGGTCTTTGCAAGGGTCTCCTCAGGGCTGCTTCAGGCTGTCCGGATGCGTTTAGGAGGAAACTAACCCTGGTGCTGTAACAGCACCATGTCCAGGACCAAGGCAGGGTTAGGCCTCAAGATACGTTAGGACAGAATGTTTAAAAAATTGGCAACAAACCCTCATCCATGACACTCTCTGTTGATCCTGTGATTTTATTTTGTGTGTGTGTGTGAGAAAGTTTAGGCCTTTTGGATTCTTTTTATTTATTTATTTTTGTACTATGTTTTATGGTTTTGTAAAATTTACCAGAACGCAAAGGTCTTTAACTTTTAGACTGGACTGGCATTGACAATAGTTTGTATCATCAAAGCTTATGCATATTTAGGTGAAAGAATCCTTTCAACTGCTGAGGGAAATGATTCCAAGTTGACATCTGTTAGTGAGTGACACTAGGACCAGTCTCAGCTTTTGCCTAGATCTCCTGAGAGAAAAGCCTAGATTTCTCCTCTGTTCTTCACTTCCCGGACCAAATTTCCGAGTCCTTTGGTCTCACCTAAAAGACACTGTTTTTCTCCTCTGAACTTCATCCCCACCCCACTTCCCTGGGGCAGGCCCTAGGGTCCCCAACAAGCGTTCTTGCAGTGGCTCCTAGTTGGTCTATTGGACTCAAGTATTGACACCCCTTAATTCGCCCATCGCCTTCCCCTAACTGCCATGTTCAATCCATAAACTGTGATATAGGACTCGATCAAAGTTTCTCAGGGTTGTTTTCTTTTTCTGTGATGTGTGGATTCAATTTTAAATGTATGTTAGAAATCAACTGGCCCTTATCACTATGGTTCCTGCTGCACTTTCTAGTTTCATCTCTTGCCGTTTTCTCAGTGGAATTTAATGCTCATCTCTACAAACCTACCTAAACTTCTGAATTCACCAGGCACTGCCGCTCTCCTCTACCTTTAGGCGTGCTCTTCTCTGCCAAGAATGCTCTCTCCCTGGGTGCATCCTGCCTCCCTGGTAATATCTTATCAATGATTCAAACTCAACCCAAATACCACCCTTTGTGTGCAGCTAGCTGTGAGGGTTACTCCTTTATACCAATTATCATATATATCCAACATTCAATACATGTTTATTGAGCATGTACTGTATGCCTTGCAGTATTTTAGACACTAGGGATAGAGAATTACATAAAAATACCACAGGTTTTTGCTTTTGATGAGATGAATTATACTGCAATTGTTAATTTGCCCTCTGTATCCCAACTGTCAGTATAAAATGAGAGCAGAGCCTTGGTTGGTCTTAATTATCGTATCTTCTGCCCCAAGCACAGCATCTGGCCTATGGCAGGAACTGAACAACTACTTATGACTAATAAATAACCTTATTCTAGTTTCCAAAGGATAAATTGAACCAAGGACAAATGTAGTAGATGTCAAATGACAGATTCCTTTTCAAAATTATTTCAAGTTTTCCTTTGAACATGAAGATAATGAAATAACACAGTGATCTTGTATCCTGAAGCAATCTTTGCCTGACAGTTTTCCCTTGCACTTCTATTATCTCCTCTCCTGAGTAATGACAGTATCATGGTGTTATTTCTAGGAAGAATTATAACTTCTAAGCGGAGATGGTCCCAGGAAAATTGTGAGGGAAGGCTCTGACATGATGATTATTTACATCTGAGAGTATGTAAACTTATGCAAGTATATTACCTCTTCCACTGAATTTATGTTGAGTCAAGTGGGCAAATGAAAAGCTGGGATTCTAAGAAAATTTTACGTAATGAGATATATTTCTGATAATTAGAATTCTCCCTACCACTCTGGGACCATAAAAGATAAATGCTTATGTGTATATTCTGCCATTTGTTTTTAGTGGTCCTCCTTGGAAAATTCAAACATGAGCTGGTGGCTGGTGGTACTTAAAATAAGGTACGGAAAGAGCATGCTCTGTCCCAACTCCGAACACACAGGCACAGACATGCAGATCAGAGGTGTGGATAGAGTCAGCCTGCAGCCTCTTGAGGAGAGAGGCTGGGTGCTGCTATGGAGGATGGTTACTATAATGCCTTCTAGGAAGACAGGCACAGGTTTGATTCGCTGAAATGATTCTAAATATCTTCAGAGCAGAAAGAGTCTCCCCTTGACCAAAACTATTGTGGGTTTTGTTGTTTCGAAGTTTTAGGCTGTAATGGTTTTGTTCAGGGCAGACTCACTCGGAGGAAATGGCTATAAAATCCTTTCAGTTCTTTTCCGTACTAATGTCATTTTAGTCTGTTCAACCCACTGAACTGCAGCTTACCATCAAAAACCACTATGGAGTTCCTACCACATAAAACAAAAGCTATTAAAATCCTGCATGTGGAGTTTCTGATACAGCTTTATTTTCTTTTTGTGTTAGAAATACTAAAAAAATATTATTTGGGTTCTCTATATCTTATCAGGAACAAATGCACTGCTTTCTAATATTGAAAAGTACATAAAAACATGTCTTAAGTCATCTGGTGAGGCTATCCAATTGTCATTACATACAGAGGATCATTTCAGTATCCTGTGATCTTAAAAAGAATAGAAACTTAACATTTAATTCCATCATTTATTTACCAACATATGCATACATTGAGGACCCGTGGTGCATGTGCTAGACTCTCAGTTTCTAGATGTTCAGTGATAAATAAAACAGTCCCTTTCATACTCTTTTTGAGCTTACAGGAAGAAGGCAGACGGATGTAAGAAAAACAAAACCTCTCAAATAAATAAACATGTTACGGTAAATGCTATGAAGAAGAGAAAAAGTAAAAAGGTTATAGTTGATTCTAATTTGTACTAGGATCATATACATGCAGTTGAGAAAACCTTTACTTGAAACCCCTGAGTGACTTTCTGTGACATTTAAAATCAAGTTTAGTCAGTGACTGTGGGACAGGGGGTGGGTATGGCAGGTAAAAGCAATGGGGGAAAAATTGGGACAACTGTATTTGAACAGCAATCAAATTAAAAACAAATAATCAAGTTCAAAATCAAGCCTACTGACATGTCTAAAGCCCTGTGTGGTTTTGTAGCCCACCTGCCTGTTCTCCATTTGCAAACCCTTTGTCCCTTTATCCCTTGCTAACATACTTGACTCACACGTCTTGCCCTTGCTCATTGTCCCAAGCTGGTTTCTGCCTCAGGGCCCATGCTCTTGTGCTTCACTTACTTGGAGCACCCTTCCCTCTAGGTCCTCACATCTGGCTTCTTGGTAGGAGAATCACAGTACAGAGTCTGCAGCAGGCCAGTGGCCCCTGCCAAGAGCACCCTTACTCATTACACAAATGGCTCCTGCTTTGTCTTGTTCCATGGTCATTTGGGGGCTGGGTGGACATGGCTCTGTGAAGCACCTTGGCATGAGGTCATTTTTGTGTTGACCAGGGAGCACGGAGCGGAGGGGATAAGGTAAAGTGCTGAAGCAGGACGAGATGCTGAAAGGATTCTCCATGCGACAAATACATTTTCACATAATTAGGAATGTCAGCAAATTGGCTTATTCTCACTCACTTTTTATTTATCAAAGACCTTAGTTATACAATGAAAAGAAATAACTTGTCTTACCACAAGATAGTATGGTATCTGCATTCTACTTGTAAGTGTGCTTGACATGAGCAGACATTTTATTCTTTTTCCCAAATAAGATTTTTCCAGGAACAGGCGAAAGTGTATCCAGGGGAAGTAAGGCATAAGGGCGATCTTTCTCCTATTTCTCTATGTAGCACCCACCCCCTGTCTATGAACTGACAAGTTACATCATCTAAAGAAAGAGTCTTATTACTAACAATTCTGGTTCATCAGGCTGACCAAGGGTGCTGACATTGCCTGTTGCCTTCCTCTTTGGTACATATATAGAAGACAAATATGTCATCGACATAATATTTTTGATTGCTATGACAGCCTAAGCAGATATGGAAAATCCTACTCAAGTTTCAATATGTAAAAATGAGAAATATAACAACAGCCACAGCCCCGAAACCCTTAAAAATACTGAGCTTCAAAGAAAATGGAATCATCAGGTAAACTGATAAAAATGCAGGTCAGTGAATTAGATGCGACATGAAGGTCAGGCAAGGACTCTGTGTCTGAGGAAACTGGAGCTGGATACCCCCACTGACTCAGGGCACCAAGACAAGAAGTCACTCAAAGTTGGTGCTAGATTTGTGAAACCCACAGGGCTCCTTGGAAGAAGAAAACTTGAAATTGCTCTGTAGGATTATCCAACAACCCAGAGAACATTGGACTTTCTCGGAAAATAAGCTTCTCCCCCATATATGAGGTCTGTCCCAAAAGTATTGAGCCAATGTCAATATAATTAAAACAGTTTACGGGGCTGGTATTTTGGGGACAGACCTCATATAGCTAAAAATGACTAACAAGCAGAAAGAAGAGTCAGAGAATGCAATAATATGAACAAGAAGAGTTAGAGAATGCAGCAAATACGAAAGTTTGCATGAATACTGTAGACATTAAAAAAAAAAAGGAGAAGAAGAGGCAACTTTGGAAACTAACCAAAACAAATACTTAATAATCATAAAACTTGTAAAAGCTGAAGTTTTAATAATGCAGCTAAAAGAGTAAACAGTGTAATCTTAGAATTGAAAAAGCGATTTGAAAGTTTCATGAAAAAAACAATACAGTTGAACATAAGAGATAAAGATACAAAAAACATAAAAGAGAGTCTAAGGTTTACAGAGGATAAATTGAAAACTCTATCAACATATGCTGATAAAACTCCAGGGGGGAAAAAAGAAAAAGAGAATAGGGCAAAGGCTGGTATTGAAAAAGATAATGGGTCAGAACTTCCTAGAATTGGAAGTTCTTGGGTTGAAAGAGCACATGAAGGCCTCTCAGGAAAGAGAAAAATAAATTCCACCTGGACAAACCACAGCAAAATTGCAGAATATCAAATACGAAGAGAAAAACTTAGCTCATCAGAGAGAAATGCCAGGTACATTACAAAAGAGGGATGATTAGACTGGCAACAGATTTCTGTCCAGCTGCCATCCATGCCACAGAACAATGAAATAATAGTTTCAATGTTCTCATGTAAATCATTGTCACCCTCGAATTCTATGCAGCCAAACTCTAACTTGAGAACGAAGGCAAAATTTAAATGTTTCCTAGGGGTGAGTTGGATTGTTTTAGGGGTCAGCCTGTTTTTGGTACTGACATTCTTATTCGGAAGTTTAGGTTTTGGGAGATGGTTTCTGAGAAACAGGAGGGGACAGAGATGGACTCGGTGAGCTGAGACGCTGACTGACCATCCACTGCTCTTCTGCTTTGCTGTGCCTTCCAGAATGAGGAGGCTGAAGGGCCGTCAGACTGTATTCTCTGGGCACACGGTTAGATGCCAGCAGCGACCAGGGCTCAGTCAGTCAGATGCACTCACACGGGATCTAGAGTTGATGTTGATGCTGCTTCCGTTGGCAAGCACAGTGGTGGACATTTCTTTCTCTCCCTGATGTCTTAGCAGGGGCCCCAGGGACCACGAGCTGCCTCTTTGTCCATTCTGAGAAGCAGTGCAGAGAGCATCTGTTCTCTGGATGCAGGTTGGAGCAGCTGGGTAGGATATTGAGAAAATACTAGTAGCAGGATTATAGGGATTTTCTGTACGTGTGGCCTTCATGTGAGTGTGGTGATAGATCATAGCTGTGAAAAGATAGTTCTAAAACAACTTTTTTCTTAACGAGTTTATTATTTTCAGAGAGAAGGGTAGGGAGGGAGGAAGAAAGGCAGAGAAACATCAATGTGTAGTTGCCTTTCACCTGCTTCCAGCTACAGACCTGGCTGGAGACCTGGCTTGCAACCTGGTTATGTGCCCTGACTGGGAATCGAACCAGCAGCCTTTGTGTTCTCAGGCTGGTGCCAATCTCCTAAGCCACACCGGCCAGGGTAGATCCTCTTTTTTTTTTTTTTTTTTTTTTAGAAAAAAAAAATACGATTTCAATCAATTTCAGGGGGGGGGGAACAATAAAATTCCTTTATTTGAAAAATACTGAAACTCAGATATCAGTCAAATCTGCTAGAAGGGGGATTAAAAAAAAAATGTGTTGTATCCTCTCTTTCAACAGCTGTGCTGCCCACAGATGGAAAAATATTTGGGCAGAAAGCACCAAATTAGTGTTTATCAGGACAGACTTCAGCTGCCGAAGCTCCTGCGTCTCCATGGGTCTAGATTTTATTTCCGCTGTGTGATGACATATCTGCAGACCTGGTTCAAGTTGTCCTGGACACTGTCCCCTGTGAGGGCCGAGCCAGACGGGATTCGCCAGGCGAGGTCTCAGAGGGTGTGCAGGTGCCGCCCCCTGCCCTCTCACAGGTGACTGCGAGCAGGTCCTGCTTATTAGCCCAGAGGCACGTGCACTGGAACAGGACCCAGCTTCCTTCCCTGCGATTATGCAGCTCCTTCCTGACCCATCTCTTCCACTGCTTTTCTGTTCTCTCTGTCAGTTACACATATAAGATGACCAATGTTTTCAAAATAATTCCTCCAGGCTGGTCTGATTTTCCTCTGTCCACCAACCTCCCCTGCGTTTGGTTTAAAACCTTGTGATCGCACACTTTGGAATGTGAAAATCGTGTGTCGGGGTGGGATGGCTGACGTCCTCAAATGCCGGCTGTTTCAGAACTGTCAGCATTTTCCAAGCCCAGAAGGAACCTTGCCTCCTGGTCTGGTGCACTTTTCAATTTCTGAGAGGCTGAGAGTCAGCCCATCCTCCTGCCTGTTTTGAAAAACAGATTAAATTTAGGATCGATGTGACCCACCAAATATGAGGCAATCTGAATATAACAGAATGTCCCACTTTCCCATGCAAAGATCCCCAGGACTTTTTCTCAAATTTTTAATACTTTTTCAGTTGTAGTGTATAGTCAATATTAGTCTGTATTAGTTTCAGGTGTACAGCATAGCGGCTAGACAGTCATATCCTTCACCAAGTGTTCCCTCTGGTATTTCTAGTACCTACTTGGCACCATACATAATTACTAGGTTATTATTGATTATATTTCCTAGGCTGCACCCAACCAGAGCTTCTTTATTTGATTAACATATCCATGCCCTAGCTGGTGGCTAACAGCTCATAGCTGTCCCTTTTCTGTAAAAAATGCCCTGAGATGATGGCTTTCCAGTCGTCCCCTGGATTGGAGTTATGCATCATGCACCAGGGGCAGTCCATAGCCAGTGTCCGAGTGACAAGAGGGCACAAAAGGCTAGGGGGCTTCCCTCAAGGGTGACCAACTCTGCAGGGTCATGTGCGCTCTAGAGCTTTTCTGTGGTATCAGGTTGAAACTATGTTTTCTCTCAGCACTCTCCCCTGCCTCACCTGGCTTCTTGTCCTCTCCTCTTGAGAACCCTCAGTCAGTACATCCCAAATAAGCCTCCTCTTACCAGGCACTGCTGCTAGGGGTCATGCCTGGGACAGTTGGTGCCAGAAGTGAACCTATGAACCAGAACATCAGTGTGGGACTTGGTCGCTCTCAACCAGATTCCAAAAAGGATCCCATTATTGTGGTGGGTGGAATACTGACAGTCCCTAGCATGCTGTATCAGTACAAAGGACCCACGGACATGGACGACAGAGGGCGGATAGACTGTGGGAGAGGGGGTAGGGTGGGCAGGGGAGAGCAATGGGGAAAAAATGAGACAACTGCAATAGAACAATAACAAATTAATAAAAATAAAATTAAATATGGACAGTGCTTATTAAATGTCTGCATTCATTATTCACCATTAAATAGACAGTGAAAACTAAACAAACAAAAAAAAGATTTTCAAAGACTTTTACCTGTTGCAGGTTGGGATGGGATACAGATGAAAGAGGATACACTAGATAATGTAATTTCTTAAGCATTTGAAAGGGTGAGGGGAAACAGTAGATATAAAGACTGTAAAGTTGGATGTCTGCCCCTAACTACTAATGATTTTTTTTTGCCAATAAAAAATGGTAGTGTTGTATATAGTAATTAACAATTTCAAGCTTAGTATGACATTCAAAGAACCTTTTTGACAGTATTGCAAGAGACTAATTTTTTGTAAGCAGAGGGCCGAGGAAACAATGACTGAGGTATAGGACTCAATTACGCTCTTTCGTGATAAGACAATTGAAATTACCAATAGTTTCTATTTTCTTAGTACTACTTAAACTTTTTTCAAAGAAATGAAACATTTTCTCAAAAATTGTTATACTTTCATCATCTTAGGAAATCACATCAGTAATTAATTGCTACTGTTCATTCTAATTGATTGCATTATCAAAATGTAACCAAATAGCCTTTAGCTTAGATATTTGACTCTCTATCTTGAGAGAAATAAATTGCTCAATTCTTGACAAAATTTTATAGATGGACTCAAACTTAAGACGTCACCTCAGTTTGGCCAAATCTATCTTGTCCTTTTTTTTTTTTAATAAAGATTTTATTATTTTTAGAGGGAGGGGAAGGGAGAGAGGCAGAGAGGGAGAGAGACATCAATGTATGGTTGCCTTTCACCTGCCTCCAGCTATAGAGCTGACTGGAGACCTGGCTTGCAACCTGGTTATGTGCCCTGGCTGGGAATCGAACCAGCGACCTTTGGGTTTGCAGGCTGGTGCCTTATCCACTGTGCCACCAGCCAGGGCTTTTATCTTGCCCTTTTTAAAAGATAGGTATCAATGTAGTGTCATCTTTGGGAAAAAAAAAAAAAAAAACTTTCCCCCAAGATTCAAATACAAACATTTCTAATCCTTCCAAGGCATCTTCTTAGTGATCCATAACGAAACTACCTTTTATAATATTATGTCAGGAGAATTCTGTTAGTGGGCCAATTCCAGGAGAACTTACAAGTTTCCTTTCTCAGGAAATTCTCAGGAGTTATAGAGTTAAGGCATTTGGTGCAGTAATGTACTACACTTTTATTTAAGGTGCTGAAATGAGGAGGGGA
The DNA here is from genome assembly GCA_004026585.1 of Noctilio leporinus. Classification (NCBI taxonomy): domain Eukaryota; kingdom Metazoa; phylum Chordata; class Mammalia; order Chiroptera; family Noctilionidae; genus Noctilio; species Noctilio leporinus. The sequence continues at coordinate 23,134 of PVIW01000031.1, forward strand.
AAAGTGACTTGACCTGGTACAGAACTCTTAGGGCAGCAGTGAGGTGCTATTCGGCCCAGATCACCACTTAGCTCCCGAGACGCACTGCTGCTTCTCTAACAAGAACAGGGTGTAGCTGTGTCCTATACCAGCTCATACAGTACCTTTCATAGAGTAAGCAGACAACACTCGTGCTTTCTAGCTAATGCAGACAAATATTCAGGAACAACTGCTCTCTAGGTCCATGTGGTTGGCCATTTACGTTTGGGACTTTATTTCATTTTGTGCCAAGAACACAGTAACATTGTAAAAAAAAAAAAAAAAAAAAGTAGTATTTGTGATATCTGATTTGATCTTTGTATTTCAATCAGCTTTTAAAGCTATTGCCTTTTCTTCTGTGAAGGTAAGGTTGCAGAGTTTGCTGTGCACATGGATGCCTCTAAAAGCTGAAAATTAACTTAGACCTTAACAATTTTAACATGTGGAAATAAATTAGGTATTTTTAATATATTTTAATATATTTGTGAAACCTAATTAAATTCATGTCTAAATTGGTACAGTGTTTGACATCTTTCTCCTCCTTGATTAAATTAAAACCACTTTTTAAATAAGCCTAAAGAAACTGGGAGGATGGAAATAGTTTCTGTAAGAGCTACATAAGTCTTGATCATAAAGTGCTTTATCATTTAAAAGTTATCATATAATAGTAAAGAAGTCTGGTTATATGACGGAATATAAAAAATTTCAACAAAATATTTATATTTGCTATGACTTTCATTCAAAGTAAATACCGCATTGAGTATCAACACGAGTTTGCTTTTCCTGAAAAATCACACCACCACCAACACTGCCATGGCTAGAAGACCAGAATACAAACCTCTTCTCTTGCGGATTCTACTCCACCAGTAAAAACCAGAGAGCAAAATATACTTTATAACACTGTCCTTAAGTTCTATTTCCTGTAAATACCAGGTTGCTTGTTTTTGTGTTTCATAAATCTTCAGAATCTGTGGAACAAAAACTTTTTTTTCTTTTTTCTTTCTTTATTTTTAGAAAGAAAGGAAGGGAGGGAGAAAGAGAAGGCGAGAAACATCAATGTATGGTTGCCTTTCACCTGCCTCCAGCTACATCCCTGGCTGGAGACCTACCTGGCTTGCAACCCAGTTATGTGCCCTGACTGGGAATCAAACCAGCGACTTTTGGGTTTGCAGGCTGGCACCATTCCACTGAGCCACCAGCCAGGGCTTATTTTGCTTTTCTATTGTTGACACTATTACAGATGTACCCCATTTCCTCTTCTCTGATGCCCTTCAGCCAGCCCGCCTTCTTCCCTGCCCCCACCCCCATTGCCTTCACCACATCTGTGTTCATGAGCTATGCATATATGCATATATGTTCTTTGGCTAACCTCTTACAGTCCCCCAAAGGATTATTTCACATGGAATCCTCAATCTATAATATATTTCTTTAAATTCTACTCTAGATTAAAAACAAAACTCCCTTTCCCTTAAAAACAGGCCCAAAACACCATATTAAAGGGGAGACCTTAAAATGTTTCAACTTCATGAACTTGTGATGTTCAAACTTATACCTACTAAAAGACATAGAATAAAATTTTTAATTATGCACTTAAATCAGATTTAAAATAAAGAGGATTAATGATTAAAATAAATGTAACAGTTAGATAAATAATAGAATTGATAAATAGAACCAAGAACTGGGACATTAAAATAACAATAATAATAAAATAGAAAACCACACAGTAGCATGACCAAACTACTAAAAAATATGCAGTTGTTGAATATGAAGTTTTAATATTTGAAAGATGTCAACTGTCCCTGAATTAAATATACAAATTCAGATGCTGTCCAGTGAAAATACCAATAGATATATTGTTGCTGTTGTTTGTTTATTTGCTTGGAACTTTATAGGCTTATTCTAAATTTAGCCTGAAATGCAAACATAAGAATATCTTGGAATAACCTAAAATACTAGAGTAATAATAGTGAACAAGCTAAACAATGTTAAGATATATAAGGCATAGCAATTACAGCTCCATGATCCTGGCACGAAAAAATTATTACATGATTCAGAGCTTGAGTAAAGCGCCTATAGAAATCTGGCATACATTAAAAACATTTCAGAACACTGAAGAAAAGCAGAATTATTCAACAAATGGTGCTGAAATAACTTATAAGGTGTTTGAAAAATAATGTAGCTACATCTTTATCCCTTACTCTAAAATTGACTCTACATGGCCCTGGCTGGGGTGGCTCAGTGGACTGAGCACCCAGCCTGCAGACCAAAGAGTCGCTAGTTCGATTCCTAGTCAGGGCACATGGGGTTGTGCGCCAGGTCCCCAGTTGGGGGTGCGCAAGAGACAACCACACATTATTTCTCTCCCTCTCCCTCCCTTACCCTCTCTCTCAAAATAAATAAATGAATAAATAATCTTTTTTAAAAATTAAAAATAAATAAAATTGACTCCATATGGCCTGAAAGTTTAAATATAAAACATAAAAAAAAAAAAAAAAAAAAGTGCTAGGGAAAAAATCATACAGGTTAAAAACTAATTATCTTTAGAATGTGATCAAAATCTATCTGTTAAAATAGTGTTTAATACCTACTATAAGAATTAAATGTATGGTAACCATCAACAAAACCAAAATAAAAAATAAACTAGGAAAACCATTTAACCATAATTAAACCACAGGCAAAGGACTTAATTTCTTTAATATACAAAGGAATCTTACAATGTATCATTTTAAATCCCAAAACCTCCTAGAAAAATTGTGAAGAGTGAACAAAAAGATCCCAAGAAAGGTAATACAAGGAGTCAATATACATAGAAATAATCTATCAATTCTGCTCAAAAACTAATAAAACTGAGATGCATGTAGATGCTTAGGCATCATTTAAATCACATCACATTGGGAAATAATGAAAAACCTTATAAAAGTCATGTTTGCAACTGCATGGAAAATTTGATAGAAAGGTTAAAATTTAGCTACAACTTTTTGCAGAGCATTATGGTAGTATCTTTAAACACTTAAAATGTATATCTACCTTGCAATACAATAATTCTACAATAGATATGCCTAGTAAACATATACATATCATTTCAAAAAAATACATGAAAAGATATTAATAGCAGCATTTTCTTTTGGTAACAGTACCAGAAATCTCTAAGACTGTGTGTATGTGTGTGTGTGTGTGTGTGTGTGTGTGTGTGTTAAGACAGGAAGAAATTAAGATTGGGATAGAGTGAGAAAATGAATGAGCCACAGAGCCACAAATTAACAGAATTTGCTTCTATCTTTTGAACAAGTAAACTGCATCAGAATGGACCATTTTGGCTCTGCTGGGTTGCTCAGAGAATTTTCTGAGTTCACCTGAGTGAACAGTTAGTCAGAATCTGGTAAAATCACACAAAAACTGAGGAAAATTATGTTTCCTTCCTTTGATTTATGATCTTAAAACATCTTTTTAGGAGGAGAAATCCATTTCACAAAGCTTTAAAGTTAAGCAGTAATTAGGCATTTAGAGTTTTCACAACAACCCTGGGAGAAAGATTCATGTTTGAATAAAATGGTACAGAGTGTAGAGAGGGTCCAGAAAAATCCCCTCTGTAGAAACCTGTCTAACACCAAGTTGTCTTCAATAAATGCACAAAAACTCACTGGAATGTCTTGTGAGATTTAGTTTCATTTACATTTTCTCCACGCACTTAAGAAATACATCCTATTCCGGTATTAAAGTGGATGGTCTTATTATCAAGACAACATGTGTATGTTATTTTGAATTTCAGAGCTGAGGCCCTCCATAGGAAGCATCACAAGATGGTCCAAATGAAGAAGCTGAATTCTAGAGGACATTTGTTATGTAAGTAAAGCGAAAGGAAGAAGATTCGGGACAATATCTGGCTTACAATTTGAACACTTTGGACATGGCCAACTTTCCTAGCTCCATGGAATTTGTTTCATGGTAATTTTCCACCAGGCATTTCAGAGCTGAATCAATCAGGCTCCTGTGTGACCCCACTTTGGGCCAAACATTTACCTTAGAAAATAGAACCAAGGACCCCATCTTCCTCGGACCAGTCGTCCAGTGGGGGCAAAACCCATTAAGAACCCATATTCAGAATCCATCCAAGTCCTGCAGATGATTACCTAACAGCTTATTGGGAAACATTTTAGCCTCTGGGTTGCAAAAAGGTCTTCAGAAATAACAGGGCAAATAGTTCTAGGTCTCTGTGACCTAGAATGTCTAATGGAGTCAAAGAATTATTAGAGCATCTCAGAGAAACCTGAGGCCGTTCAGCCTCATGATTTAGTAATGATGTCTCTATTGCTGGAGCTTTGAGCTCAGTATTTTATTCAGCAGCATTTGCCAACGGTGGTATCGCACTGGCGGGGAGAATTCTTCTATGTCATGAGTATTCTAAGGCAAAGGCAATAGTTTCCATAACTCCAAAAATAGATTTCTTTTGTGAGGTGTTCAACTTTTAAAAAATTAAATGATAAGGGGCAAACAATAAAGTAAAAAGGTGATGAAAAGGAGACAATACGTGGAAAGTTCAATTGGTACCTGGGATATAAACAATTATTTTCTTCCCTATTGTAGATTTTAAAAACCAATAAATGCCAAAGTATAGTCATTTCAGAGGAGAATGCAAAGGGGAAAAAATGAGAGGAACCTCAAGTGAAATAAAAAATTACATTTTTTAAACATGATGATCACAATTAAACCTATACTGCCCTCTGGTGGTCAAATTTAAAAATGCATTTATACAGCAGAATTAAATGATTATTTACACAATATTCCAGGTAATTTGGTTCTTTTCCTTCTTAGGGGGAAAAAATCAGTTAACACACTGTATTTTATTCATAGAGGAAGAGATGTATGCCGCATCCCATATTCTCTAAAGATGAAATGCTCAGTTCTGTTGAGACAAAAAGGTCTCTTTTTGAAACCTTCATACCGTGTATTTTCTACTTGTGTTGGTTTTGCATTTGAGCTACAGCTTTATCTTAACAGCAGTATTGGCAGCACTAAAGGCCATGGGGTACATTTGTGTATTTCCTTCTGTTGTGTCTTAAATGCTTTTGGAATTAGATACCTACATTCGTTCCCTAGGGATGTCAAATAAGTTACACAAATTTGGTGGCTTACAAGAGGAAGTTATTTTCTTACAGTTACAGCAGCTAAAAGTCTGAAATTAAGGTCCTAGCAGGGTTGGTTCTTTCTGGAGGATCTGAGGGAAAATCCCTTTCCAGGTGTCTTAGATTCTAGTGGCTGACAGCAATCCTGGGCCTTCTTTGACTTGTAGTTACATTGCCCTGACCTCTGCTTCTATTTTCATGTGGCCCTCTCCTTTGTGTCTCTGAGTGTGTCAACTGTCCCTCTCTTTTCTCTTATAAGGACACTGGTCATTGGATTTAGAGACCATCTTACATCCAGGATACTCTCATCTTGAGATCCTTAATTTAATTACATCCATAAGGACCTTATTTCTAAATACACTCACAAGTATTGGAAATTAGGACTTGGACATATTTCTTAGGAGCCTTATTCAATTGATTATAATACCTAACTACTTTTTGAGGTTGCTATTCATGAAAACGTGACAAAAGAGGAGCTGGAATTAAACTGTAACAGAATGCTACTCAGAAGACTTCTGCTTTTGGCAAAGATGGAGTAATGTAAACAAGGTTATGTTTTCCTCACTAGACAAATTAAAAATGGGTAAAATATATGAAACATCGATCCACAGGCAGGACAGGACTGTGATCCCTGTTGAAGTGAAAACAAATAAGTTCAGCACTACAATTTTCGATTTTATTGCCTGGATACAGTTTGCAGGGCTGCAGTGCAGGAAAAGGAGAACATAAACAGAATCCAAAAGTTTTCCCTAGTTGAACAGAAAGATATAATAAATTTAGAAAGGTCAGGCTGGTAGAATACATAGGATAAGTGTACCGAAGTGGAGGAAGAGAGAGACAGAAAGATACAAAGGGTTTTTGAAATGGTTATCTGACTAATTATCACATATGTGGGAGAAAAATATAAAGACAGAGCAAAGAACCATGGGAAAGGAAAGGAACAGGTAGGGGAAAAGAAAAACAAAATGACCTAGGGCTTGGAGGGTTTCATGTTCATCACAGCCGAATTAAACAACAAACACCTCATATTATAAAGGCATCTGAGTACCAGAGTAGTACTCAGATGGATACTAATTATACACATATAAACTGCTTAAATTCATAGTATGAATTTGTTCTAGATTAAATAGTGCTATGATTCTACCCAACCAAGCTTAACAGCAAGCCCTGAAAAAATCAAACACTTTCTAAGTAATTATGCTCCTTCCTAGAACAATGCTTAAAAATACACAAAGAAAAAAATCTAGCATTCAACAGAATAAAATTCATTATATTTGGCATCCAAAAATAAATAATATGGAATACAAAAGAGAAAATACAATTTATAATGAGAAAAATCAATTTATAGAAACTTATCCAAAAATAATTTAGATGCCAGACTAGACAATGACATTAAAACAGGAATCAAGCCCTGGCTGGTGGCTCAATGGATAAGGTGCTAGCCTTTGAACCCAAAGGTCACTGGTTCAATTCTCAGCAGGGCACATAAGCAGGTTGCAGGCCAGGTCTCCAGCCAGGTCTGTAGCTGGAGGCAGGTGAAAGGCAACCATACATTGATGTTTCTCTCCCTCTCTGCCTCTCTCCCTTCTTCTCTCTCTGGAAATAATAAATAAAATCTTTAAAAAACAGAGAGAGAGAGACATGTAAGATATAAAAACTACCCAAAGGAAACTTTTAGTGATTAACGTGTCTAAGATAAAAAATTTAAAAAAAAAAATTTTTTTTAATAGTAGATTGGACACTGAAAAAGGAAAGATTAATGAACTTAACAAAACAGTAGACACTATTGAAAGTAAAACAGAGAATAAAACTGGATAAAAATGATCAGAGAGTCCGTGAGATATAGGAAAAATTAAAGCAATCTAATAAACATATAATAGAGTTCTGGAAAAAGTGGGAGGGGGTGGGAAATAAGAGCATGTTAAAAAACTAAATGAAAAAGAATACTGTAGAAGAGCACAAATCAATAAATAAAAAAGAAAACACAGTAGAGAAAACAAGGAAACCTAGGGCTAACTTGTTGAATACTTCAACAAAATTGATAAACTTTTAACTATAATGTTCAGAATAAGAAAGAGAAGAAACAAATTACCAATGTCAGAAATGAGAAAGAGGATATCCCTAAAAATTCTATAGATATACAAAGGAGAATAAAAAATATCATGAACAATATTATGTCAACAATTTCTATAATGTATAAAAAGTTAGTAAATTTCCTAAATGACATAAATTAAGAACTCTCTTAAAAAAAGAGAGAGAGACCCTGGGCTGGTGGCACAGTGGATAAGGCACCAGCCTGCCAACCCAAAGGTTGCTGGTTCAATTCCCAGCTGGGGCAACATGACTAGGTTGCAAGTCAGGTCTCCAGCCAGGTCTGTAGCTGGAGGCAGGTGAATGGTAACCATACATTGATGTTTCTCTCCTTTTCTTCCTCTCTCCCTTCCCCTCTCTCTAAAGAATAATAAATAAAATCTTAAAAAAAAAAAAAAAAAAAGAGAGAGAGAACCGGACTTACTTTAAGAACATGAAGCCCACATAGCTTCAGTTTTTGAATTCTACCAAACATTTAAAGATGAATAATATCAATTTTTAAGACTTTTCAGTGCCAGTATTTGTATTATAATCCAATATGATTTGTGAACTCAAAAGCAAAAAAATTTAGTCAAATTTTAGGAAATTAAATACAACAATATGTAGAAAGACTAATAATACCTCATAACCAGGCCCTGGCTGGTGGCTCAGTTCGAAAGGCGTAGGCCTCTGAACCCAAAGGTTGCTGGTTTGATTCCCAGCCAGGGCACATAACCAGGTTGCAAGCCAGGTCTCCAGCCAGGTCCTTAGCTGGAGGCAGGTGAAAGGCAACCATACATTGATGTCTCTCTCCCTCTCTGCCTCTCTCTGAAAATAATAAATAAAATCTTTTAAAAAATTACATCATAACCAAGTGGAAAGAATCCACTTGGTTTTATGTGTGATTCAGTTCATTACTAAGGATCAGTTTTTAAAGAATCATTGGCTAATACATTTTGGACTGTAACTTTAACATGTTCTTCAGGGTACATGGAACAAAAGTTTTTTTTGTTTTTCCATTGTGTGCCATGTGCTGTGCTAGATTCTTAAGATATAAAGGTGAATAAAACAACTTCTACTCTCAAGGAGCTCACAATAAATTTAATTGTTGTAGATATAGAAAGCCAAGATGATTCTCAAATATGTTTGGAAGAAAGAAAGAGAGGCAATACCACCTTTTTCTGTTGGAAAACAATTATTTGAGGTGAATTTGATAAATCAAAATTTATGGAGCATCCTGGCTGGTGGCTCAGTGGATAGGTGCTGGTCTGTGAACCCAAAGGTCGCTTGTTTGATTCCCCAGTCAGGGTACATAACCAGGTTGCAAGCCAGGTCTCCAGGCAGGTCCTTAGCTGGAGGCAGGTGAAAGGCAATCATAAATTGATGCTTCTCTCCCTCTGCCTCCCCCCCTGCCCTTTTCTCTAAAAATAATGAATAAAATATTTTTAAAAAAGATATGGTAAAACTTCATTATTAAAAAATATGGAATATATGAATGACAGATTTATAAACTTTTTAATTATGTAAGGGATGAATGCATTAGAATCAGTGCTTATAAATACCTGTTGGTTAAGAGTAATAAAAAAACACAGGCTCTTAGAACAACTTATTAGGCATCAATACTTCAGGAAATGCTTTAGGAAATTAGTTTCTAATTATTTACAGCTTACCATCTCACCTTTCTCTTCAGTTCATTTCCAGTGATTTATTTCTTTAGGTCTTCTTGGAAGATCTCCATATAGAAATTGGAATTTTTGTTTGTTTTCATGGGATCTTGTCAAGATACACTGTATCAGAGATTTTATTACTGGAGAAAGTCATTATTCTGCAGGATCTGAAATAAAAACAGCCTTGGCCACTGACCTCTTGGAGGTGATTCAACATATGCAAGTTCAGTGGTTTGAGCCAAAAGAGAGAGTAAGATACACAGTTATTATTATTCCCCCCCAATAATGCCATTTAAAATACTGAAGTATTTCATTTTGTTTTCTCCTAGAAATTCTTCATAAAATTAAATAGATAAGAAATAAAAGGAAATGGTAGCTCAAGGGAAATGCTGTATTAATTTCCTAAAATGTATCAGATTAGAGATTTCGTTCGGATAGTAGAAAATTCCCGTAATGAGGTGCGAGCCTCGTTGGGCTATGACTTCCTTCTGTGAGACATTGCCATCCCTGTGCAGAGACAGAAACCAAGCCACAGGAAGGAAAAAGAAACACAAGAATTTAACCATATTGGACAAAGGAAAATAAAACCTCAACACTTGAAGTGAGAGAGAGTGAAGTGAGCCAAAAGTAGAAAATTAGCAATTGCCTGCTTAGACAAACTCTCCATAGTCAGTTGTTAGAATCATTCTGAAAAAGTTTGCTCCCCCCACCCCCCACAGACACTATTCTTATTAACACTATATTATATGCATTGCATGGTAGCAGAGTCTGTATAACAGATAATTAAAAAATTTTCATTTTTTTCTACAATTGCTTTACTTTGCATTTAGAATTTTGGATATAAGTTGGCAATCTCAACTAAAGAATAATTAAATGCTATAGATATAAATTAAAAAATATAATTAAATGAAACATAGCCTTTGTATTGTGTCAATTTATTCAAAGTTATCAAGGTAACATTTTACATTTTTGTAAGAGTTATAATTATAGATATGAGCAATTCAACAATCAAGCAGGGACTCCATGATCATTTCTAAATTGCACTCATAGTTGTCGTTTGCATGGGGAGGTAGTGAGGGCAGGCACTTAATTTTTCTTCTATTTACATGCATTTCTTTTTTCTTTTTAAATCAAACAACACATAACAATAGCTAAGAATTATGTGATATTGCCAAGTACCAGATGCTTATAAACATAGTTTATAGATTTTCATCAATTTAAAATTACTACAACCATGTGAGATAAGACATTATCATTATCCTCAGTTTACAGATGAGAAATTTGATAAAGGGAGGCCCGAAACCTAGTCAAAATCAAGTAAGTACTGTCAAGTAGAGGTGGGATTGAAACCCGTATCTGTGAACTCCATAGCGCAAACACTTCAATAGAACACTATTCAGTCTCTTCTGCTCCACAAAGTAATGTGCTGTCAGGTGGGGTGGGTGAAACTTACAGTCACTAGGGGTTGTATTGTTTTTAAAAGTTTGGGAACCATTGTAATGTACTAGCAGTTCTATTTCAGTTTTCTTTAAGAAATAAAACCAGCATGTCTGCCATTTTCTATTGCCTACTAGAAAATCACCAGTGAAAAAAGGAAGAATACCTCTGAATATGAATGTTTATCTGGAGATAATGAAAAGCATTGTGAGCTAAGTAGGATGGCTGGGTGATGTAGAGTTGGGCAATATTAATTTGAGGTAAAAATAAGTTTGGGCTAAAAATAATGAAATGACCTTTTTAACATTCAGCTACCAATGCTGACATTTACTTTTGCTAGCAAAGGATCTAGGTACCTTTAGAATGTAATTCCAGCCTGAGTTAACTCTTCTTCCTCCAACACCACCTTCCTCTGACCCTTTTCTGCCTGTCTTCAGCCATGAGTATATTCTACTGGAAATTTGGACAAACACAGAATTCTTTCTGTTTGAACTCCACACTGCTGTCTAGAGTATGCAACACTAATGTTATCATGGTGAAAGAAGCACCCTAGAATGTAATGCTGGAGGAATGGAGACATTTTAGCCACCTGTAAGGGCCTACCTTCATGAATAGTTCAATAGCAGAATTTTTCTTTTCTATATTTGACTGAAAATCAGTTTTCCTTCATTTTCGTGTTGGTGAAGACAATGAGTTACCCATTCCAATATGAGCAGAGATCCATTTGCTGTAGGAAAATGAGCTCTGTCCTCAGCATAATCTGTCTAGTGCCCAGTAGAAGCGTTGACTTGACCACTGCCAGCACCTGCCCGTCATGTGATCCTTAGATTTTAGAAAAAGCAGTACATAATGCTCCCGTCACGATGATGCAAAATGCAAACGTCATTAGTAGGTAGTTTTGTCGACCCTGAATAATAAAAAGGAATCACTGTAATTAAGAACTCCTGAATCTCACCCTGGCTGGTGTGGCTCAGTGGACTGGCTCCAGCCTGTGAACCCAAAGGTCACTTGTTCGATTGCCAGCCAGGGCAACATAACCAGGTTGCAAGCCGGGTCTCCAGCCAGGTCCGTAGCTGGAGGCAGGTGAAAGGCAACCATACATTAATATTTCTCTCCCTTTCTTCCTCCCTCTCTGCCCTTCTCTCTGAAAATAATAAAACCTTAAAAAAAACAAACAAACTCCTGAATCAAACATGCAAAAATTACATCCTCTCAAGATCACTAGGGACCTCACTAACCATCTTCTTTAGTATATACTACATGAGGTTTGTCCTGAAAGTATCGAACCAATGTCAATATAATTAAAAGTTTGCAGGCTGATACTTTCAGGACAAACCTCATATATATGTGTATATTTTATATATATATGTATATATATATGCATTTATACATATATGTGTGTATATACATATACATATATGTATATATGTGTGTATATAATAAATATATATGTGTATATATATTTATACATATATATATATATATATATTTTTTTTTTTTTCCTAAATAATCATCCAGATGCCTTTGGAAACCTACAAGAGCTTTACTAATTCACCCATTCAGTAAATACAGGTGGGCTTACTGGGCACCAACCTGTGCTGGGGTTAAAATATGCAAAAGTAAGGGCAAAATGTGCTCTTATGTGGCTAATCCTATAGTTATGGGGAACAATAATTGATAAAATAATCACAGAAAAGAATGTTATAGAGGGAGAGTGGTATTAATAAACAAGTAATTATGGTTGTTTCTGAGTGTTATGAAAGAATCTTAACAAGGTGGTTTGGAGGGTGGGAGGTTGAATTCTACCTATACGTATCAATAAACTGGTCTGGGAAAGAGAGCAACAGTAGAAATTCCAGGTGCAAAGAACGTTGTGTGCGAAGCTCTGTTGTAGGAGAAAGCAGGAGACTTTCCCGGGGCTGAAAGAAGGTCAGTGTGACTAGAGCAATGAGCGTTTGGTAGAGAAGGTACGTGGTACAGGGATTTAATAGGTCATGTTATGCCTGGGAGTTTCATTTTCCCAAGCTTTGGAAAATCATTAAAAGAACAAACACAGCTAGGTGTGGTGAAAAGACGAGATTTGCATTTGATAAAACCCACACTTTTTGACAATGGCGAACAGATTGGAGGGGACTGGATGTATGGAAGGAGACCAATAAGGAGGTGATAACAGTCCTCCTGGGGAAGAGATGATGAAGTTCAGATAAATACTAAATAGAGATCAATTTAAAGGGTGAGGAAGAAACAGAGAGACCAAGTTTAGCTTGTCCAGCCACGTATAGGTGCACTGGTCACAAAGATGGGAAACTCTTTCCAACGTAGGCAGTCCATCTTTAAATAAACAAAGGATGTCTTCCTGTATTAACTAAAAATATTTTATTTCCTGCAAGTTTTATCTCTATGGGTACAGACAGATCAATTCCTAATCTCTCTCCCACAAGAAAAACCCTGCAAATACTGAAAAATGACTGTCTTAAATCCCTGAAGCATCTTTTTTCCTGGTCAATATTTTAGCTCCTTGGACCAGTGTCTCCTATAGAACCGGGTCAAGCTCTCTCACTGTCCTGGCTCTTTCCCTCTGATTAACTGATTGCCAGGTTGTCTACATCCCTCTTTAAATACAGTCCTCTCATACCCAAGGGAAAGTTTGAACATCACAATGTAATACAGGATCACATTGTATTAATTTACATTGCCTCTCTAATTTTATTATTTTATTTTATTTTTTTCAGAGAAGGAATGGTTTTATTATATTAATTTTCTTTTTTTTTTACTTTCTTTCTTTCTTTCTTTTAATTTTATTGTTGTTGTATTACATCCATCTCCTTTTTGCTCCCCTCTGTCCCCCTCCCCACCCACCCATTCCCCCCAAAGTCAATCCCCTCTCTAATTTTAGTAATGTGATCTAAAATTACATTGATATCTCCTGCTAGTCAAATTATATAACACTATTATTAGACCTTATCAAGGTCACTGCCAATTAATAAATAACCCACATGCAATACAATGTATATTCTCTTTTTCACCTCAATAAAGAATTTGATTAGAGCCCTGGCTGGTAGCACAGTGGATAAAGTGCTGGCCTGCGAACCCAGAGGTCGTAGGTTCGATTTCCCAGCCAGGGCACATAACCAGGTTGCAAACCAGATCTCCAGCCAGGTCTGTAGCTGGAGGCCGGTGAAAGGCAACCATACATTGATATCTCTCTCCCTCTCTGCCTCTCTCCCTTCCCCTCTTTCTAAAAATAATAAAATAAAATCTTTAAAAAAAAAAAAGAATTGGGTTAGAGTGGATTACTTTGTCTTTCTGATGATCAGGGAAACGTCTTAGAAAGTTGGGTTGGAGCTAGTTGTACTGTCTGATTCACTGTGAGCATCAACACTATTAGAAGTCATTGTAATACATGTTCTATAAGCTAAAGACAGTACCACAGAGCCTTGCCAGATCAGCACATGCACGTACACACTTGAATCCTGCATTAAGGCATTAATGTTCCCCAATATCTTTTTCTTAGACAGTAGTACCTTTACCTAGATACCAGCTCCTGAGGCAGAATAGGCATTCAATAAATATTGTTTCAAAAACACACTCAGGTGATTGCTAAATGTCTTTGAATCAGACAATTGATGTGATTGTTTAAAGAAGAAAAATACGGGACCTCAGCTTTCAGCGTTTTACAACCTAACCATGTGAATATTTTGGTAAGCTGGTTTATTGTCTATGTAAGACAGAAGAATCATGTTCTCAGGGACTGAAATATTTTTTTCCCTTTAAGGTTAACAATCTACCCAAACTGCCGAGTCTCCTAGAGGGAAAACAAACAAACAAAAAAAGAAAACCTTGATTTTATTTGGGTAATAGTTTTCGTTGGTCAAAGGTGAATGTTATCTCTTAGAAAGATCACACTGACATTCTCCCCAAAGCAGAAAGATTTTAACTTGGAATTTTTGAAACAGCTACTGAGATAAAAATAAACAAGAATCACCTCATTCTTTATCCAGGGGTAGCTACTGACCCATCATACATTGTTGTGGTAATAATGCCCTGCTTTGGGATTACTATAGACATACTGGCTAAAAAAAAGTGTTGCTAAAATATAGTGAATATCATAGCTAAATATTAAATCTAAAACAAACTTCCCAAAGAGGAGCAGGCACCAAATATAAAAGAATATCAGATGTGCAAAGCATCCAGCTGGAGCACTGATGGTATTGAAATAAAGTCATTAAATTCTTTCACTCAGAAGTGCTTGGGTCTCAGATTAAGTTTCCATTGTAGGTTGTAGACTATCAAGTATGTGTCTTCAAGGAGTGCTTCAAAGCATAACTGATTGAACCAAAAAGTTATGAAGATAAATGTTTAGCTTTCATTTTACTCTAGGGTTTTGTGCTGTTTCTAAGAAAAATAAATTTTTAAAATTCTGATAGGATTCCGGGTTCAGTGTTTAGTTGATAACTTTTTCTTAAACTCATAGGCATGTAAAGTATTTAAAGCTTTCCTTTCACTCATCAAGAGGTAGTTGGGCATTTGCATTGAAAGGTAAGTATCACTGGATACCCTTTTAGCTTTGTTTGTGGACAGATTGTAAGGTTTTTTGACTTTGGAAAGGTCAACAAAACCCACTCTGCTTTCAGCTTGGCCTGCCTTCTCTCTTATTTTTACATACATTCTTGGCCAAACTTTAACACTCACCCTTCAATTACTGAGGGCATCTCCATTGGGATTTTATAGGCTCTCCATAACGGTAACTGCAGAGAACTGCTTAGGGGGACAACAGTGAGTTGTCCCCTCAGGAACATGGTAAGTGTTCTCATTTGTTCTGATTTTCTTTGATGTCCTTTGGTAAACTTTTGTAGTAAAGTAAAAAGATTTTAAAATCAAGCGTACTTCTTGTTAATTGTTTTCATACATTTTTTATAATCATTCTCCACTTTCTAACTGATGATTAGTGGCATATCAGAAGGATATTGATTTCGTATTTATGCTAAATATCAGCACTGTACTAAATGATTTTATTGGATCCTAAGATTTTCAGCTGATTTCCTTAACATTTTAAAGAATATAATATTACATTGAGATGACAATTATCTCATTTTCTTTTTATATCTATTCCTGTTATTAATTTTATTTTACCACACTGGCTAGGATATTCAAAAAATACTGAATAATGGCCACAATGGAGAAATCTTTAACTTCCAACTAACAGAGAATATTTATATCAGTTTTATTGAGGTATAAAGGATAAAGAACTCATGTATTTGCTATTATTTTTAATAGACATCTTGTACTAAAGCTTCTTCCTATTTATAGCTTTACTAAGAGGTTATTTTTGTAATTGAAAACTGGTTTTTATGTTTAGTAAATGCTTTTTGAATATATATTATCACATCATTTCTTCCTGTTTATCTAATATTATAATAAATTCAACTCATTAATTTGCAATTATGAACTACTGTTGCACTCCTAAATTAAGCCCTACTTGGTCATGGCTTATCATTCTTAAAAGGTTTTGCTCTGTTTGGTCTGTCTTTTTAAAGCTATCTTTTAAAAAACCTCTTTGAATGTCTTTCACTATCTTTTAAGAGGGCTCTGAGGATTTAGCACTAGGCTTGATGGTTAGAAACTCTCTCAAGGGAGTTATTATATCTAGAAAAAAAGCATTTTTATTTCAGTATCATTATGACTGTAGTAGTAAGCAAAATAATTTCCAAAAGCTTAAAATAAATCTATTCTTAGTTTATGTTTCTTAACACCTTAATTACAAATAAGCTTTAGCCACTACTTGTGATTTTCTAAGACTTCAGAATGTTATACTAACTAATAATTGTTAAATAGATGTCATTACTCTTTGTAAGGCAGATGAAATAGTTGCAAGGGGATTTACAGTGTGTTATGGAGATAGAATTATATTTGTGGAAAACAACCCTAACTAAAATAAATGAGAAGCATGTATGTGCATAAGAGTAACTTATGAGTCTATAAATGTTTTACGTTATCTTGCGTATTTAAAAAAAATTAAGATCATGGTCCAAGTATTTTCTAAACATGTTTATTTCATCTGAGAATCTTCCTCATATTATCAAGTTATGGCTTTCTAAATAAAAATATTTCATTTAGAATGAATAAAATGATTTCTTAAATCTAAAATTGAACGATCATTTTAAGGATTAGCTAGAGACATAGTTCACTTCATGGTTCCCAGAGATTAGCAACAGCAGATTTTCTTAGAACCAGCAATTAGATGCTATCACAGCTGCATATAAAGACAGAAAATATTACGTCTGTGATACCTAGAGAGAGTGTTGAAATTACAGTCAGTCACTGGGGAAGGAAGAGAAGGGTCACTTGTTTTCCTGTCAAGTTGCTGGTTTGATATGGAGGCAGGAAAACTCACAGAACTATCTACCCTCAAATTCCATTTGCCTCAGGGATATCTTAATCTTTGGACTAAAAAAATCTCTTATTTGTTGGTTTACCATGTTTCACACAAAATAAAATTTCCCTGTATCATAATTTATTGGACTATTTAACAAAATCTCTTAGGAAAATATAAAGTCAACTAACGGGTTTTTCCATGGGGTGAGGCTGCGATAGAGAGAATCAGGTTTTATAACAATTATCATAGTTTTCTTAATTGATTTACTAGTGAGAAGTGAAAAAACACATTCTGAACATCTGACTTGTCACCTCTATTCATGAGTTTTCTGTGCTGGGTTTAATAGTTATATTCAGTTGCCAGAAAATAACACACAGTATTAAATCCCCTTAGTACATGGCTATACACCTGTTTTGTAACTCTGCCCTTTCTTGTACATACCTGTATTTCTTTAAACATGAAGACACTCCACATTGCAGCTACAAATCCTGGACCCTTGAAAAAAATACCTCTAATTAAATTAGTTATTTTTCCGTGGCTGTACTCTATGCAGACATAGTAAATTGGAAAGCTGAACTGATACTTTAACCACATAACTTTCTATTGTAAAAGCAATATAACAATATTGTCAGGGACATGATCTCAACCCTACCTCAACATTAAAGTAAACCAGGTAAAAAAAAATGGAGACTTTTATTTTTATTTTTTCTTTATGATTTTCATTATTATTTTGATGATGTGATAATGTTTTGTGCTATAAAATGACTTTTAATGTGTTCTATTTATAATAAAATATTTTAATAAGCAAGTAGTTTATTTTTTCTAGTGAACTAGTTACTTATATGCTAGAAGTAGGATAAATAGGAAAAAGTGTCTGAAGAAGTTTATAACTTTTTCAGGCCTGATATAATTGCATAACTGAAGAAATTTTAGCATGTTCTTTTGGTCTTGACAAATAATGTGCATATGGAAGCAGCATGTACTTAAAAAAATTTTTTTTAAATGATACTACTTCACTGTAATCAACTATGTCTAACATTAAATTCTAATAAATGTTAAAGCTAGTATTATGGGAATAAGGAAAAATAAATAACAGGTTCATGAACAGGAAATGCAGACAGAAGTAAAATAATACAAATACACGAGAAGAAAGAAGATGGGGAAAAATGCTGGTACAATTTGAACATTTAAGCTACTAAAGTCTTATTATTTTTTAACTGAGAAGGGAAAAATATAAGAATTTGAAATAATCATGTTTTTTGCATTATATTACCATTTTTATGATTCCTTTTGAAGCCTGCACCAACTCTGGAGGTTTTAAATAAACAACTCCAATATGTTTTTCCCTCCTCCACTTCTCCAACTGTCTACATGACTGAGCCAACAAAGTCGGACTCCACTCCTGGCATGGGGGCAAAGTAATAAAAATACATGGCTCCCTGTCTGTCAACATCTGGAGAAGTCTACATCAAAAGAGCTAGAGAAGTAGGTCAAAGGAACTGCCTATTACAAATGACTTAAGGTCCCTAAGCCTCAAAATCCAAACCAGACAAGAAGCATCTGGGTCCTGTAGGCCATTCCATACTAACTTTGGATAGGATGGAAGAAAACAATAGACTAGGAGATATAATATTACTGTTATCAGGCCATTTGCTTAACAATTTTATCCTGTGTAACCAGGAAGTTCATTTCCCTTTGGAGTACTTGGTACAAAGATAATACCATAAAGTATCATTGACCTTTGAGGCTTTTTGGCTAATGATTTTCTAAATATTCACTGAGGTGGTACATTAAGGTTATTGTGATGAGTGACAGAGTTATAGGAAGTGGTACTTAGCTAAATGCGATTATAAATCAAAGTGTGTGCAAACTCTTTGATTAAGGAGAGCCAAACAGGAAGGGCATCCTAGGTAAGAGATATCACTGTTCTGACCATTGGAATTGTATATTTCTCTGTTGTAAATTTATACAAGTTACATTTATAAATAATCTTTTGAAAATAAGGTGAGCTGGAGCCATGTTTAAGGAGGGGTTCAGCTTTTAGACTTAGAGGGAAGGCTTGGGGCAGAGATAACAAGCCTTTTCTTGTGCTATGTGGGCTTGGTTTCATTTTTCTTTTTTGGCTTTTTAATTGAATATTATTTGCCAATAAACAATATAAATGCAATTTCAAGGAAATCAGAGGCTACTCACCAATAAATAACAATGGAAATACATTTACTGGGAAAAAGAGCTGCTGGTTTTTTTTAAAAAAAGTGCTTTTTTTGATGAAATAAGAATGACCATATTTATAATTATTGAATGTGGTGATGGATATATTTAAAATCTTCCATTAGAAAATATTATTAAATCGACTCCACTTAGAGAAGTAAAATTAATACAAGATCTTTGAGGGTAAGGGCTGAATCTTTTCTGCATGTTGGTAAGGTTGTCTTAAATAGAGTAACAAAGTAAAACCAAGTAAGAACCTTGTAGTGATAAGGACCTATTTCTCATCTCCCAGGAACACCTGTCCTTCCCAGGTAATAATCCTTAAGCACCTGGAAGCTATACCTGGTGGCTGTGATGACTCAGTTTATATCACAATGGTTCAAGAATAATCCTTTTTACGGCCATGTCTCCCAAAGTCAGTCCTATTGACCCTCTGCCCAGCCTCCTACCTTAGCAATTTATTTCCACTGAATTAGGCTTTAATGTTTTGCCATTAGTCTTTCCCATAATTTTGATACAAGAAACTGGTTGGAAAACCATCTCTCTGTCTACTGTAGATTATTATTATTATTATTTTTTGGTAGAAAAATTTATTGTTGTTCAATGTCTCTTGTGAAAGGCCCTATTTGATAAATTCTGTTTAAAATTTAATCTAGTGGGGAGGGGGACAGAGGGGAGCAAAAAGGGGATGGATGTAATACAACAACAATAAAATTAAAAAAAAAATTTAATCTAGAAAATAAGCTGTCTGAGAAAATAATATATTATCAATGAAAAATAATTAGCTTCCTCATCGTATGACCCCCTTTTGCATGTGCAAAACAATTTTTCATCACATAACTGTTTACCCTTTCTGCTATTTGCTTTCTTTCTCATTTTCATTATAGTTTTGCTGTTCTGTGGTTATATATTTCTACTTGCCTTTGTGACTTGATTGGATCTGTGTATTTTATATAAAATTGTTTCAAGCCCTTTTTGGAGAACCAACCTTTGGTTCAAAAATACACCACTTGTATTTGCACTTGAGAATACCATACTATATACTTCTTTATGAGAATTTACTTTTAAGCATTTAACTGGTAAGCTTTATACCCCATTGCCCATTACGTTTCCCTATGTTATGTGGTCACTTCTAACATTAAATATCCCTGGAATGATGAGAAACCCCTTTGTGGAAAAATTATGGGTCCTTTACCATTCCCATGTGAGGACTTAAACCTAAAACAATTCCTTATAACATGCTTGATTTCAGTAACATTTTCCCCTAGCAGAGATTAAACATGTGAAAATGTGAGTTCTTTATATATATATAAAAAAGAAAAACTAATTTATTTGAATTTAGTTGTACTTTAAAGCTAAGTATTTTATGAACATGGCATAACTGTCAAAAATATACTGTTTGAAACTCAGAATTTATATTAAAATGTAAGGATGCTTCAAAGTTTAATGCAATATGTTTTAGACTAGACAATATATTTTTAAAAAATCAGTTTTCTAGGTTTGCATAGATGTGCTGATAAAATGTTTCAGGCAAATTTTGTTTATGATGATGGTTTAGGAAATAAGGGATACCGGTGGAACAATTGGTCCGCAATTGCAAATATCTAGAGTAGACAAAAGAGGACAACATTAAAGCAATTAATTCCTGAGTATGTATGTAAGCCCTGATATCATAATGAACCTGAAACAAACTCTAAAGTGGATTCCCCACGGATGGCAAAAGGAGCAGTTTATACTGAAAACTCTGTACTTCGAAGCCTGGAGATCTCCATTAGCTTTCTCACTCTAACCATGCTGTTGGCGATTGCCTCCCTTCCTTTCTCTCACCTTCCAAAGGGGGACAATCCTATTAATATTTGTTCTGCCTATGTCAAAAGAAATATGTTTTGTTTTTCTGTTACCTAACTACGCATTACATAATTGGCACCTAAGAAGGCAGCCAGATGAAGCAACTTGCATTATGGATGCCATGATGAATGACATTATCCAGAGGCAATACTTTGCTTTAGCACCTTCTGCAAGCCTTCCTTAAAAATACCAAAGTACCATACGAAGAGGAGTAGGAAGTACTTTCTGCCTCACAGGTTGCTAAGGTGATTCAAAGTGTGATAAGGCACACAAGAGCATTTTTATATTTACAAACTGTTGTATAGAGGAGGGTATTGTTATACATAACAAGTTATAATATATCCAAAATGACATTAGGTCACATGACCAAACCAACACTGCAAGGACAGCAAAGATGAAGAAATCTAACCTGAAGTTAGCAATGTTCTCTTGGCAATCAAGGGCAGAAGATTAGAGGGTATCAGTTTATTTACAAGATGTTACACTAATTGTCCTCCTAAAAAATAAAACTCCGTTAACAGTCTTCAGTGATTCGCCAAGAATGCTTCAGAAAAATTAGATTTACATTAAAAAAATAAAAATGTGGGAAACCAGCTCAGCTACTTACAGCAGTGATTATGGGGAAGGTGACCACAGCACTGAGAGAGTGATTAGCTATGAACCAGCAGCAGGAAGCTATTGCCCAAAGCACTCCTGACAGAAACCCTGAAATGCACACAAACATCACCGATTTACAACCCATGCTCCCCTCCTGAAAAAAATTCGCACTTTAGATTTAGCAGGAATATGCAAGTACACATACCAATGCATTCCTATCAACATTATTGGCCACCATGGATTTTTGAGCTACGCTTTATGATCATTTTGGAAACCAACTGATTGCTCTTGACTGCTGTGGGTATAATGATCAATCCTTCCACTTGATTGACATTAAATGAAGTACCCAAAGTGATAATTGAGTAAAGATGGGGTAGTGTAGGGAGGCGTCTAGTTGAAGATACTGGATCTGAATCTGTTCTGCAAACACCATTTACTCTACACTGTGAACATGAAAACATGTGAAGTTCAGCATGATGTTTATAGCTCAGAAAATAAAGCCCCCAGAATTTGAATGAAAATACCAGCTAAAAGTGTCATGGTAATTGAACTAAGCCTTCAGAAATAGTCTACCCCTTTCTAAAACAGTATAGAGGCATACTTTGGCTTCAATCAATCAGGCACTCAAAAATGAGCCTCTGAAATATGCTTTATTTTGTTCTCCAAAAACATTTACTTAGAGACCTCCATTGCAAACTGAATTGTAGCAAAATCATAAGTAAATAGGAAATTATATATATTTTATCATCAATGGCTACTGGGTTAAGTCCAAAAGCATGGGTATTTAACATACACCTTTTGAGCTCTGAAACAATTTCTCCTTAGTATTTGGAAAAGATGTTTTCTTTCCCAAGTGACTGCAGATTCCTGTTTGTTGAGACTTAAAAAAAAATAAAAGACTTGGACTTTGACTTTTCATAGGAATTCTTAAGATAGTAAAGAAGAAATAATAAGTTGCGATGGTCAATATACTATAATATGTTTTGGCGTAGGAAATGATCTTAGAGTCATTGCTCAAGTTTTATAATAATGACTAGCATTTTATATTTAGTTTTGTAGTTTTTAAATTCTTCATATTTGTTGGTGAACTGGGCCAAAGCAATTATAGGAATGAATACACACATGGCCGCGATGACTTGGTTTTCAAAAGATGATTATATAAGTTAAATAAGGATGATATTTTTACAGAGTAAGAGTTTCTAAAATAAATATTCTTACCTGGCAAAACTGCTTCAGGATATAGTTTAGGGTTATTTTTCATGGTTATGCAGTAAACCAGAAAGTAGACCGTACTTGTAAGAAAGATGCCACTAGCATGTGCAAAAACATAGTCTAAATCTGAAAAGACAGAATATAAAACTCTCAGGCATATCATTTTAGTTATTTCAAATATAATTAGAGTTCTAAAACAAAACACACCAAAATTAACCTCAAACATAAAGGAACCATTAATTATATTTTATTATTCTAGTTTTTCTATATGTTCTGTATGTAGAATTTTAATCAACATATTTAAAACCTGGAAATATGAAGCAGTAAATTAGTTACTGTAATCAAGTCTAAAAGATTCCTCTTTGTGATTATCTTGGAAAGCTAAACAATAAACAAGAAGCACCATGTGAATAAAATCTTAATATATTCTTTTAAGAATAGGCCTTCAGACCTAATTTCACTCATGGTGACAGCAACTGTAGCCTATTTCCTGTAGATGTAGTGGGACAGGGTGTAAAAAATTGCGGGGGACTAATAATTTTATCTGGTCTGTATATCAAGCTGGAGACCAGTATCTTTGTTGCAGATGACATCTATATAGAATATTTAGAAAGTTACACCAAAGATAGTTTAATTCAGCTGTTGACTATAAACCTAATTATGAGGGACTTAGTAACACATGATGGTGGCCCAAGGTCTGAGAAACCCCGACTCCACAGTGTGTTTAAGCAGAGAGGACCTTGGCAGTAAAGATGCGAAGGCCACATTGGACTCAATGTATCTCTCAACTAAAATTTTGACTTAGATACATGGCCATATTTTGGGAGGAATGTTAAAAATCAGTTCATGTATTCTTCAAAAATATTAAGTCCTACTTCTGGCTCACATAAGGACAATACAGCCACCTATGCACGAAGCACAAAAGGGAGCATAGCAAACAATTAAAAGCACAGACCAGCCCTGGCTGAGCGGCTCAGTTGGTTGGAGCATCATCTGTACACAAAAAGGTTGCAGGTTGGATCCCAGGTGTCAGTGCCTACAGGCGGCAGCTGATCCATGTTTCTCTCATGTTCATATTTCTCCTTCTTTCTCCCTTCCTGTCTCTAAAATCATTGAACATATCCTCAGGTGAAAATTAAAACATTTTTTTAAAAGCACAAACCAGGTGGGCAGCAATCCTTAATCCACTACTTGCTATCTTAGAGACTTGGTTAAATTACCTATATCTTTCTGTCTAAAGTTTTTCAATGATAAAGCAAGACTAATAAAGAAGTTCAACCAGTAACATTGCTATAGATGTTATTATTGTAATGTGCTTAAAACAGTGCCTATCAGGGCATGTATTACTAATGTGTTTGTTAAATAAATGAAATTTTAACAACTATGCACCTCAAGAATTATTTTTAAATAAAGTTTGCTCCTTTCAGACTATATTTGAGTTGTCATAGAAAGATTCCCTGAGAACTGACTAATATTTGTGGAAAGAAACCATTAAGAACATTGTTTATTATGTCCCAATACCAAGGATGACTGTATTCCTGAACAATTAGTTGTTTTCATTTTGTGTTCACTAAATTGTGGTACTGGTCTGATTTCTCCTGTAGTTATAAAAATCTTGGAGCCAGATTTATGGTTCATTTCTATCAAGTGTGGTACAGTTTTTAGACTCATTTCCAGTTCTGTTTTATTTTTTCACCCTTGTTTTTCTTTCCCTTTTAATTTATCCTATGTTATTCTATTTTTATTCATTCTTATCCCTTAAAAATAAAAATAATAAAAATACAAAAAGAAGTTTTATAAACTCTAAAAAGAGAGAAGTTAATAAAAGGATTTGAATACATTTTTGTGGAGCTGAATATAAAAAGGAAGGCAGCAACCATGGTATCTATTCAAAGT
The DNA here is from genome assembly GCA_004026585.1 of Noctilio leporinus. Lineage (NCBI taxonomy): Eukaryota > Metazoa > Chordata > Mammalia > Chiroptera > Noctilionidae > Noctilio > Noctilio leporinus. The sequence goes on from PVIW01000031.1 coordinate 47,589, forward strand.
CTATCTACTTAAAGATAAAATCCCAGGCTTTTCATCAATCTTTCCCCCAGACCTTGGCCCTCCAAACTTTCCTCTTATCTGAACACAGATCACATTAATTTTCTATACCATCCAATTTAGAACTTTATTATCCATGATCTCATTCTTTTGTCATTTTATGAATGTAAGCCATGTTTCATCATCATAACAGGACCTCTGAAGTAGACATTTTATCTCCTTTTGAGCCTCTGTAAGGCTCACAGTGTTGCACACAGTGTTGCACACAGTGTTGAATCTATGCCTAAGAAATTAATTCTGTCACTAGAAACAGGTTATTTAAGGAGCACTATGAGGGCTTTTCAAAGTACGATTCTGTGCTTAAAAAAAAATAATCCTCTGACCAAATAGGCTATATTTTGACCTTTGGGAAGCCAATATTTTGACTTTGACTTTATTTTAAAGTACAATGTACTTAAGTTTAGCTTTTTTTTTTTTTAATAAAAGAAGAGAATACATATTTTCCCAGAGATCACCTATCCAGAAAATAATCTCCAGATCTTAGTGTAAACCTGAAAACTGTGTTTAGATCCGGAAGGAAATGAACACTGACTACAATAAAGCTGATTATATTTGTATGTTAAAGATCACATGAAAACACTCAAACAGTCCCTTATTACTTTTAGTCGCCAGTGCCTTTCTAATTCACTACTTATAATGAAAAAGTATGGTTAAATCTATGTACCAATGTTTACTATGATCACACTCTTTTTTAATGAATTTATTGGGGTGACATCAGTTAATAAAATAGGTTTCAGGCATACAATTCTATAATATACCATTTCTAGACTATATTGTGTATTCATCACCCGAAGTCTCCTGGTATCACCATTTACCACCCCTGCACTTTCCTCTACACCCCCATCCCCCTTTCCTTACGTTACCATCATGGTGTTTGTGGGTATAAGTTTTCGTTTGTTTCTTTTTTGCTTAATCCCTTCACCTTTCCTAAGTAGAAAAAACAGGAATTGAATTTACTGATAAAGTCAAATAACTTTTTCCTCTTACCATACTGGCTTGCCCCCAAATAAACACTGTCATTTCTTTGGCCATGGTCCTTGATATAAATGATTGGCACAAATGTGGATCCATAGAGTATTCCAGATATCACCGCAAGACTGTAGCCCCTTAAAACACAAACAAATCACTGCTGACCTTGGTTGAACACAATGTTTCTGACAAACGTACCCATGGAACCATAGCTAAAGCCTGCTTCAAAATGTAAATCACAAGCAATTAGCGGAAATCACCCATCTATCTCGAGCTCTATGACTGGCAGAAGTCAAAGAAGCACTCCAATGTCAACATGACATCAGGTCTGAGCGCAGCACAGATCCTCCGTTATGTGATTTACAGAAGTTATATACAGATTATTATTATAAATTGTCATCACCTGGATGAGAATTTTGCTATCATATTATATAACCTCCATAAATAATCTTGGCTCTCTAATTATATTATGAAGTATTTGTGGACTGACACTATGCCCTATGCTTTAAAAACAAAACAAAACAAAACCCCCCGCAGAATATCAAGCCCAGGGCTAGGACAGAGTAAATACTAAACACAGGCTTGTTCAAAAACAACTTTGGAGATCCACAGCTTGGCCTGTGTTCTATTTGATTATGGCATGGTCAAGAGGAGGTCCTGATTTCATAAAATGATCTAGATATTTAAGGTAAAACATTATGTTCTGTAAGAAGGTAATGTTTCATTTTAAGCACTGGCGTCCCGTTGACTTCTCAGACTTCATATCTGCAACAAAGCAAGTGTTTCCAATGATTTTGAGGGGGTGTGTGTGTGTGATTAGTACTTTGGAACAGTCCTTTACTTACTACAAAAGGACAATGGCATGAAATAGAATAACATTTTAGGCAAAAACCATTTCTTTCCAAACTTAAAAACAGATTCATCAAGTCTATTTTCATAGAGCTTTAAGGCCTATAAAGTTGTAGAAACTCACAGGGCTAACTTGGCAATGAGTTCGTTCTATTCACACTGGAAACCCCCCATCACCACGAAGACAAGGCCCCGCAGCCCGGGAGTGCTCGCGATGCAGACCAGGCTAACAGACTGGGTCTGACGAACTGTGAGAGAGCTAAAACCATTTTTCTGAACAAACATTTCCTTAACAAAGGAGGTGCTCTATGAAAAAGACATGCTCTTCAAGAGTTCCGTTTTATTCTGAAACAAAAACAGGCACCTATTTATTTCTTCCAAAGCTTGTTTTCACTAGTCTTCCATGTGTTCTGTTTATTCAAATGTCTCTTGGGCACTGATTAGGTGCCAGGCACCTCCTCTTTCCCACTGTGAGGATACTGTACATGCTCACTAAGAAACTGATTTAATAAAATAATCTAGATAGTTAAGGTAAAAACATTACTTATATTCTTGAGGCAAAAGAGTCACCACATAAAGTCCCAAACAGCCCTCAGTTGTGAAATGTAAGGAATATACTATTACACTAATTTCTTTGCCATCCCCACAAACCCTAAAATATAGGGGCTGATGTCTTTCAGTCTTTATGAAGTCATTGGGGGAGGGGGTATCACTGACACAGAAACAACATTTTCTACTCTGACAATGAATATCTTGGAATTATAAAACTAAGACGTGAGTGGAGAGACTTCCTGTGGAAGGTGGACATCCTGGGCAGTGTAGTACTAGGGAAGTGTGTTGCCTAATGAAACTGAGATTGTTTAGAGCATGCTGGTCATTATATTCTGTGGCCTACTCCCTTTTTTCTTTGAGGTACAAATGCCTTTCACCTGCCTTCAGCTACGGACCTGGCTGGAGACCTGGCTTGCAACCTGGTTATGTGCCCTGACCGGAAACCGAAACAGCGACCTTCCCCACTGTGCCACCAGCTAGGGCTGCTATGCATCTTTAAATTTGGTTACTTGAGTCCATCAAAAAAACTGAGATTGCTTTCATCAGCTACTTATTCGCTAGGGATACTGCTGTGGCTGAGGAATCCCTTGAAGCACTGAGAGAAGGAACCTCTCTCTGCATTTAAAAATTCAGCAAGTTTCTTCACCATGGAGCTAAAAATATCAGAGCTGGGGTTACCATTTTCTTCTTGGACTCAGATGAATTAATCACTGCCCTCTGGACTCCTTACTTCAACCAGATATAAAACAGGATAACAGAACCTCTTCTTACACTATGCGGGATTGCATGGTAGAAAGTTGATCCATCCATGAAGAACCAGGGCAGGGATCTTGAGTGTTGTTGGTCACCTGTTGAAAACAGTGGCACAAACAAAAACAAAGACAGCAGTCAATTGAGAATCTCATCGGCGACAAAATGATTTTCAGTGTTTTTCTCTACTCTCAAACATACTTTCAAATATGACCAAGTTATCCTGAGTGTGTCTGATTCTGTGGGATCTCTTACCCAAATGTTTCTAATTCTGATCCTCTTTTTTTTAAAAAAAAGATTTTATTTATTATTTTTCATAGAGAGGGGGAGGGGAGAGAGGCAGAGAGGGAGAGAAACATCAATGTATGGTTGCTGTTCACCTGCTTCCAGCTACAGACCTGGCTGGAGACCTGGCTTGCAACCTGGTTATGCTCCCTGGCTGGGAATTGAACCAGCAACCTCTGGGTTCGCAGGCTGGCACCTTATCTACTGTGCCATCAGCCAGGGCTGATCCTCTTTAATTCAGGACAGTGTGGTAGTTGCTAAGTTGTGCATGTAAAATTTTTTAGTTTTAACATATTATTTTGATACACCTGTCCAAATTACGAAGTTATTAATGCTTTTATTTCATTTGCATAGTTTGATAATCTGTAAAGAAATGAAAGCCAAGGAAAACTCAGACTTTTCTACTATGGACTCCCTTAGATCAATAGGCATATTTTTATTCTGAATTTTTTTTTTTTTTTTTTTTACTGAAATTCTAGCCTTGTTTCATGATAAGGCTAATATTCTAAGTCAGGAAAAATTGTGAGAAAAGTTATAGTAGTTCTGAAAGTTATAGTATTTCTGCTATTGTATGGAATCATCTTTGTCTCTTAGCTAAAGTTTCTTGCTGTTATATTCCTACTGCTTTTGTAAGTAATTCAATTTAAGTTCTTTGTCATGTGCTAAGTCAAGTTTTCCTTCGGCAATAACTGAGGAGGTCATACTGAATGCTTGCATGCTAACTGCTCATGCTGCTATGTATCTTTATTTTTAAATATTTTATTTATCATTTTCAGAGAGAGGGGAAGGGAGAGAGGCAAAGAGGAAGAGAAGAAACATCAATGTATGGTTGCCTTTCACCTGCCTCTAGCTACGGACCTGGCTGGAGACCTGGTTTGCAACCTGGTTATGTGCCCTGACTGGAAACCGAACCAGCGACCTTCCCCACTGTGCCACCAGCTAGGGCTGCTATGCATCTTTAAATTTGCTTACTTGTGTCCATTTTGCCTAGAAAAATCTAGCCTACTAGGTATCTATTAACAAATTGCATTTATGTTATTTTTTTTGAAGGGTGTTTGGTTAGGAGGGACATCTGGACCTCAAAAGTAGATGCTTCTAGATGCATAAATCTCTTTTCTCTTAACTAATTTTATTTTAGTGTTAAGTTAACTGGGGTTTCAGTCTGAGAGAAGAAGATGGAAGAAACTATTGATTTTGAAGTAAGGAGTAGAGGTAGCATCTTCCAGGAAGGTGATACTTCCATGTGGGTGTGAAATGCCAGATTCACCCATTGTATGCAGGCACTCATTGCTGACACAATTATGGTGGGAGCAGGCAATTTTATGAAATATGCAGGTAGGATGTTTCCTTATGAGCTCATTTATCTTTGTTATTCAATGATTCTGCCATCCTATACCTAAATCCGTATAGCCACATTTTCCCTATGCTTCTGTCAGTCTATAAAAAATCTATCACTACGCTTTATGGGAAAAATGTAATTTTATGTGTCCTGCACACAATGTATGAGAAGAGGCAGCCAGAGACCACGGGGCCCCCTGCAGTTAGAAGAGATACTTGAAATAGACAGGACTACAATCTGGGCTCACCACAATGGGGGTTTGTCTGAAAATCACTTCTGTACAAGTAGCCATGGCTCTTCTGTGGTATCAGATCTCTTTTAAAGGTTGTTTCTATTTAATCTAGATTTGCTATTCCATATTCATTTAGGTTCATCAAAGTCAATACAGTCACTTCTTACCTATTTCCTGTCTTTATCTTTGAGTGGAACAGGATGTGGCAGAAAAGATAAATAGGAGGAAAATAAAATCCAATTCCTACTTTTGTGGTGACTTGATTTACACTTTGATTGGCTTCCTCTGATCTATTTCTCCCTGCCCTCCACGGGTCTACTTTAAAACCTCCCTCCTCCTCCTTTCCAAAGTAACTTTCATAATTCTCTGTAATATTCAGTGATCTCCATTTGTAGAAATCCTTAAATCATTCCAAAATATGGGCTTATACACATACCTTTTAGTAGGAATCTACTGAACAGAAATAGATGCTTGTGTTTGCTGAGAAGTTTTCCTGGGGGAAATATTTCCTACGTGGGCTGAGTTATAATAAAAATTTTAGTATCCCTGACTGGAAAAAATAAGCACAAAACACATCATACCTTCTTTCAAAGCTATGCATTTTCCTTTTATCTTAATTTAATGTTTCAAAGCAAGTGGTCTCCCACACTATACTCACATGCTCTAACATTAATGGTGTGGTGTCCACAGAATACGTGTTGTTTGGTATTTCACTTTTGATGAAAAAAAATATGAAAGCACTATAAAGAAAAGAAATGTTAGTGATGTTTATCATGAACCCTGGCTCATATCAAGGGTTTTTAAGAAAAGACATAGCTTAAGTCAAGTTCTACTGACATGATGATGATTTTCAAACTGCCTCTTCGGTGGTCCTGCCCTTCCTCCAGGACTGCCATTCTCTTTGGCACCTCTCATTGGCCTTAACTGCAACAGGTGAGAAGCTGAACTCATAAGCTCTCCCCCTAAATCACATCTTTCTCCTGGTTTTCTTGTTTTAGGCTCCATCTTTCTTTTTATTCCTTCTTACCCGTGGAATTGCATGATAAAATAAAAACAATTAAAAACCTGAAAATAATATTTTTTAACCTATTATATTGGAAAAAAATCCCCCAGAGTTTAATAATATCTTCAGTTGGGCAACTATAGGAGAGAGATAGCCCTGATGGGAGTGCAGAGCTGAGCAATTCCCATGGAGGACACTACGGACCATCTACCAAAGCCTCAGGTATGTCCACTCCTGACCTTACCAATACTGTTCCAGGACTTGTGTAGAACACAGATACATCCACACTCAGGCGAGGTGAGCTTCATGGTCATACAATACTAGGCAGCTATAAAAAGGATGCTTTCTATGCTTTGATAAGCAAAGAACTCCACAATATATTTTAAAAGATAAAAGCACATGCATAGCCTAGTGACTTTTCCCTCTTTAACATCTCTCATATTAACTGCCTTTTAACACCTAAAATCTTTGTAACAAATGCCTCACTTACTCTTGACTTTTTATTTATTTTTTTTACTCTTGACTTTTGAACCATACAAACATATTAAAATATTAAATCAATGTAAGAAAATTCATGACTTTGATATACTTTTGACATTAATTTTTAATACTGTCGCATAGTTCAAAAGTTACAACAATATATAATATGTTTTCAAAGTATATATGTGGCTGAAATAGTGTAGGTGGTTAAGTGTGAACAAGTGAGTATAGTATGCTATTTTTCATATAAAATTAAATGTTTTCTAGTTAGCTTCCTTAGTTCAGTCTCTTATTTGCTTTAAAAATTTGAATGGGGGGCCCTGGCTGGTAGCACAGTGGATAAGGCGCCGGTCTGCGAACCCAAAGGTTGCAGGTTTGATTCCCCAGCCAGGGCATATAACAAGGTTGCAAACCAGGTCTCCAGTCAGGTCTGTGGCTGGAGGCAGGTGAAAAGCGACCATACATTGATGTCTCTCTCCCTCTCTGCCTCTCTATAAAATAACAAATTAAATCTTAAAAAAAAAAAAAAAAAAAAAAAAAAAAAATTTGAATGGCTTCATAATCCTTTCCATTGGAAACTTAACTTTCCTTTTTTGATTTTCATTGCTCTCTGCATTTCACCCAGTTTATCTCAACATAATTCCCCACATGGAATTGTATCTATGACCATTCCTGCACTAGCAGGGCCTCCATCCACAGGTTCTCTCTCCTTAAAGTGAGTCAGAAAAGCCTGGGAAGCATCTATGCAGAGGTGTGTGGCCTGGTCTATAGTTAGATGTAAGGACCGTGGCTCTGAAGAAAGGTAAAGACCAGAAACAAAGATTTGGGTTTCCTCACAACCCAAGTTTCCAGAGAAAGTCAGTTAAGTGAGAAAAGAATGGAGAGTAAACTCAAGGATAATCCAGAGCACTTTTTTTTTTTTTTTAAGCCATTTTGGTGTGAATTTATTAATTATTTTTAGAGAGAAGGGAAGGGAGAGAGGCAGAGAGGGAGAGAGACATCAATGTATGGTTGCCTTTCACCTGCCTCCAGCTACGGACCTGGCTGGAAACCTGGCTTGCAACCTGGTTATGCGCCCTGGCTGGGAATCAAACCAGGGAACTTTTCTTTTTTTTTTTTTTAATTGAAAATAAATTCTTCCTTTTTATGAACTTTGACTTTTGGATCTTTGTTAAAACACATTTATGAGTGTTTGGACACTATATCTTGGTGTCAGCTTCACTCCGCCCTTGTACATTCTCTTCTGAATATGGAGTCTAGAAGACTGAACACTTCCTTTCCTCAGCCTAAACTGGCAGCTAGGTTTTGCCAATGGGAGGGGTATGCATGGGATTAAAAGGTGAGAGATGCCTTTTTGTGTGTGTGATGGCTCCAGAAATTTTTGCAGCAGCCATCTCTCAGGGCAGAGGCAATGTTTTCCATCGGTGTTGACCAAAGTGTGTGCTCCAGCATATACGGTGGTACCACCCTCTTCCTGTTCCACTGGGCCTCGTACCACCTTTGTAAACAATCCTCCATGTTAAATCCTCTACTGTTTAAAATACCTTGAGCAGTTTTGGTGGGAGAGACTTAGATATCGTACAGGGAAAATGTAAGGCTAGAAATGATCTACCCAATTCTTCAAAAACTGGACTGGACAGAGGACAGAAGCAATAATTTCAATTTTAAAAAGAAAGGTAACATCCTAAGCTAATATAATCATAGTCCAAGCTTCCTTATACTGACCATGAAGCTCTAAGCTCATTCAGTGAATGTTCTTCAGAACAAGCCGGTTTAAGTGAGGTAAAATAATGAAAGGTTCTAGAACCTCCTTGCAGTAAAGGAGCATTGGAAGTAGCCAGGATGCACTACAGAAAGAGACCATTCATTTTCTCACCACAAACCAAAGCTCCAAACCAAGCTACGCAAGTCCTGGGTGCACCGATTAGTTTACCATGGAGTGGGACAATGCATATCCAAAGGGGAAACAGTAATTGAACATGAAATAGTTATTAATAAAAATAATGACTATCATGACCAAAATTACCCAACATATAGAGCAATAGCAACAAAGCACTTAACATATTTCATTTCCTTTCATCCTCAACATATCTTATGAGACTGATGTAATTATTATCCCAAATTTATCCTCTGATGAAGAAATCAAGGCTTGGAGGAATTAAATGATGTGTCTGCCCAAGGTCACAAAGGCAGAGGTGGTAGAACATGAATAATTTTGAATTTTAAAGACTGCACATTTTCTAGAGAAAAAAAATATGGAGAAAAACAATGCTGAAAGAGTGGGTCAATTGGCCTTAAATTACTAGGAGGTCAAAACTAAAGGTGTAAAAAAAATTGTTTTTGAGAGAGTTCCTCAAAGCTAGCAGGCCACGTGAACTGAACAAAATACATAATATTGCCTCTAACCAGAAATGTCAGGAATCTGCTATTTTAGAATAATCTATGCTATTTCTTCTCCAATTGGCCTGCAACCACTCCCCAAGGCAACATTTCAATGACAATGATATTGTTCCTCAGTGTGGCTGGGGAGAAGTCATCATTGCAGGAAGGCTGGGAAATACCGTGTTCTTTCCCTGAAGAATAAAAAAGTACTAAAATCCTTCCAGGCAGTGCTATTCATTATGCGAAGGCTGACAGGGAATATAAATGGCATGCAGAGAGGAAAGGGGGCTGAATTTAAGGTGACCTAATTTCTATTACAGTTCTATTGACTGAACATTGCCATATAGAGATTCAAAGTCATTTTCATCCTCATTCATGTAGTATGTACAACTAACTAGACACAGATACATCTAAAAAATATTGAAATGGGTGTGTGTTTGCATAGGTAACAGATCTGGTTACCTAACTGGGTGAAGAAGAGTTGAGTGAGGAGACAGAAGTGGAAACTGGGTGGCACAGAGTGAGAAGAAGAAGAAAGAAACAGTGGCTATTCCGGGTGCCTCAGGAAGCCAACACAGCATTTACTTACATGGCACTGTTTAGTTTGCAAAATATGTGCTATTTACTATTTTTCATGCATGTAAAATTTTCTAAATATTACAGATAATGAAAGTGAGCTTAAAAAGAGCATCCCCCCCCCCCCCCACACACACACATACAGGGTCTCAGGGCTTTTGAGAGCTAAAGCTTGGATTTGTAATCTCAGAGTTTCTGTCCTCTCAAGCCAAGTCTGTCAGTGCTTAATGAAGAATCTGAGGAAAATCATCTCAATTTATAAAATGCAGGTTAAAGAAAATGTAAACACAGAAGATGCTTAAAACATACTCTCAGTGTTTAGAAGAATAGCTAAGTTATTAGAAATAGCTGTGTACCTTACTAATGAGAGCCCAGCTCCAAAGTAATTGAGCAGTGGTTTTGCCACTTCTTCTGCATCCATTCCAAACCAGCCAAACCTGAAAATTAAGAAAATCGCATGAGTAGATACTGTTGAAAATGTGTTCAGCCTAGTGTCCAAGGGCATGAATTCAGGTTCAAATCCTAGGTTCCTTATTGACTGTGACTTGGATAAGTTACCTTCCCTGTGCCTCAGTTTCCCATCTTTAAATGGGGATAATTACACCTACTTTATAGGCTTATAAAGATTAAATTAGTTAGTATATATAAAAGTACCTATGAGTGTCTCTTTCCTACTAAGACTAAGGAAGAAAGAAGGAAAAAAATAGATTAAGTGGGTAATTGAATGCTAATTGGTTCACTGCAATTTTGTCTAGTATTTGAAATAGACTTGTGCCCCAGCCAGGGCACATAACGAGGTTGCAAGCCAGGTCTCCAGCCAGGTCTGCAGCAGAAGGCAGGTGAAAGGCAACCAAATATTGATGTCTCTCTCCCTCTCTGCCTCCCTCCCTACCCTTTTAAGATTAAAAAAATCTTAAAAAAAAAAGAAAAAAGACTTGTGAATAACTGTTTGTTAAAGACTTCCGTTCTTCAGCATCGCCTTAGGTTGCTTTTATTTTCATACCTGGACATTGTAATGATCATTACCAATAATCACTGTGAAACATCTAGGAGTTAGAGAAAAGAAGGCAAGGAGAAAAAAAGAAAATAGTTAACATAAAAAGCAGGGAGGAAAATGGGGAAAGAACAGGGAAGAATGTATTGGAGGTTAGTTACCTTGGTTATTACTGAAGTTGTTTTAGTGTTTAAGTGGGAAGATGAAATTAAAAACATAAGAGTAATAGCCTCCCTTTATTTATTTCACACACTCTACTTGAATGTTCATCTTAATGCTGACCCAGAGAGCCTGTAGGCAGATACGGCTGTTGAGCACTTGTAGTGTGGTTAGTACAACTGAGAAACTGAATGTTCAATTTTATCACATTTTAATTAATTTAAATTTATTTTTTGGCTTTTAAAAAATTTATTTTAAAATTTAAATTATTGGGGTGACATTGGTTCATAAACTGATATAGGTTTTAAGTGTGCAGTTCTATGATGCATCATCTGTACATTGCATTGTGTTTACCACCCAAAGTCAAATCATCTTCTGCTACCAGATACTTGACCCTCTGTACCCTTCCCATCACCTTCCCATTGGTAGCCACTGTACTGTTGTAAATTTAAATATAAATGGCCACATGTGGCCTGTAGTGATAATATTGGATGGCCTAGCTCTAGAATTGGGGTTGGCAAACTCTTCCTTAAAGCACCAGAGAGTAAATATTTTAGGCTTTGTGAGCTGGATGGTGTCTTACAACTATTTAACTCTGTCATTGTAGTCTAACGGCAGTCATAGACAACACTTAAATGGATCAGCATAGCTATGTTCCAATAACTCTTTCTTTACACAAATGCCTGGGGAGCTGAGTCCAGGTTTGCCATTCCTGGTCCAGATTCTAGAGGGAAGAATATATGTTTCAAAGCTAGAAGACCTGGGCTTGAATCCTGGTTTATTAGCTCTGTGATCTTCAAGAAGTTAGTCAACCTCGTTGAGTATCAGCTCTCTTCTAAGATAGTGCTTACTCCACGTATTTGTGAAAAAGAGATGAGGATGATGTATACATGTCCAACAAATTGTCATACAATAGAAAGAAAAGATAAACATCAGTTCCCTTTCTCTCTCCCTACTTTTCTTCCACAAAGATAATTCTCTACTAAATCTTGATCAAATATCTAGATTGCTTTTTTAGAATTTAGGGTAAATAATAATTAAAGGTACCATATTTTATACATGTATCTTAGCTGCAATCTCTGAAAGGATAAGAACCATATGTTATTTTTCTCAGCTAGACCAATTCCTAGCAGTAGCCTTACATAGAGATGAGCTCAGGGAATCTTAGTGGAAATAGTTAGCGTTGTGTTACCTTGAGCTTACCCAACCAGTTAAGGCATTAAATGATCCCCAGATTAAGAGTCCAAGGCCTAAACCAATGGTTTTGATAACTGGGACAACAGCAACGTTCCCTATAAGTGCAACATACAGAAGAAAGATATTATTTTCAATGCAGAAAATACATGTGTAAACTGAGTTAATTTTTATTTTAACTTTCACTGAAACTAATGAGGTTTGATCAAATTCAGTAAAGCACAATTCCTCATTTTGTAGATAAAACAACTGCACTTTTGCATTGAACTGGTAATTATGATTGCAAGAACTAGGCTCAGAGCAAACTCATACAAAAAAATGTGGAATAGCTCCTTGCCTAACTGCACCAATATTCTTCAACCTTAACATGGGCCTCTGTCCTCTGACTTTTTGCAGTAGCCATCAGCGATTAAATTAGTAGAGCTCATCCTCTTAGACTGGAACCAGTGGCAGACTTTGGCCTACTTTGACCCCAGACTTAGCTCTTCCATCCTCACTGACTTGTGTTCTATATTTCTGCATTCACTGCTTTGTCCTCTTTAGAGTCACTCAGGGCCAAAACCATGATCTTTTTTATAGTTCTTAGCCCCTCAGCAGTCTGGCTTCAGGACAGAAAGAAAAAGATTTTTTGAAAACTCTTCTCTCTTGACTTCCAAGATGCCCTCATCTGCTGATTCCCTCCTTTAGCTTTCTCTCCAGATTTAGGTACCTACTAAACATTTTTCTTACATGTTCCCTCTCTTGCTGTATTCTATTTTGGATACTTGATTAATCTTATGATTTCAGCTATCAACTAGAGAGACATACTCCTAGGTACATAGGTCTAGCCTGAACCTTCTATACAGTTTTAAGCTTCAAACTGTCAATCAGAGATCTCCAGCCAGATGTTCTCCATTGTGGAAACACCAGGGACTTCAAACTCGATGGTCCCAAACTGAACTCATCATCATTATTGCTTTCAAACATGTTCTTTCCCTATTTTCCTCATCCATATCATTGATATCACCAACCTCCTAATCACCTACATTAAAATTTCTGCATCATTGCAGGCCCCATTTAATCTATTATCCACATCTAATCAGTTACTATTACCTATAGCATCCACACCTGCACCATATCTAAAATTAGACCTTTCCTCAATCAGCTTCCAGTGGAACCTGCTGGGGAAATATAAATACTATGGGGTGGTTATCAAGATGTGCAAGATGAAAAAATTGGGACAACTGTAATAACAAAACAAATAAAATATACTAACAAAAAAAAGATCTGCAAGACAGATGAATGCTTTCTCTGTTCCCCTACCCCAAATAGACATGATAAACATAACTACACTAAGGTATCAGTGAGGGAGAGTAATTTAAATTTTAAGGGAAATTTAAAAGTTAATTTTTTGTCCTCCAACTCATGAACTTCACTAAGTCATTTATTCAAATTGAGTGCCCAAGATATTTTTGACATTTTAAAAATGTATTTGCTTTTCATCAAATTACCTTTAAAGATCCTTGATACTTCTATTTGCTAAAGAGAAGAAAATTCTCTAGGGGTGCACTTATAAATTCCTGATTGGCTAAGCAAAGGCATAAATTCCAGTTACCTAATTTCAGGTACTGGTAAAGCAACAGAAGGAAGTTTTCTGTTTGCTTTTGTTTTTTGGTCAGTGCTTTTGAAATGTACTGTATCTGTGCTTGCCCACTTTAAAAAATGAGTAATAAAAATAATATTAGTAAAGAGTACTATTTAATAAGTATTTTCTGATACACATGGCAGAGAAAGAAAGGCCAAAGCACTCAAACTCATATGAGTTATGCTTGAACATACAGAGCAATTGTAATATATATTTGCTATAATTTTCTATCAGGGACTAAGAAAGATATCATTAAGAGGAGTTAGAAAGTACACCAAAAAATATTTATGGGACATTGAAATGAAAGAAACTAAACTGATCATTTCTAGTATCTAAGAATTATTCAGAATTACTGTTCATACCATTTCCTTTTATTATGAACCAGAGTTATTTTTTTAGTCATAATATAAATTGATTCAAGTATTAAATGGTAAGTTATATCATACTTTACCTGTTGCCCAAATACAACCCCCAACCATTGCCAAAGGCCAAAACTTAGGGCACCGCAGTATCAGGTTGACCACCAAGGCGACCAACCATATGGCGGCACAGAGCACCCACTGGAGAAACATTCCTGGAAATAAAGGAAACTGCTGTCAGCAGCTCAAACTGACTTGAGTGAGTTGGTGCTGAGGAATGTCAATGAGATATTATTATAGGAACAGCCACAATTTATTAAATGCCTGGATGCCGGGAACTTTGCACGTTGAATGTAACTTGGACCATTACTGTCCATCATGACTAACCCTAGTTCAAAGGCAGAAAATGACCTGAGGTGAAGCAGCCTCTCCAAGCAGCTGACAGTTTGTAGGACTGGAATGTAGACCGTGGTTGTTTGACTCTAATGATTACTAAACTAACCAGGGCATTCAGGCCTAACGTCTTTCCCTACCTATTAGATAGACCACAGGTGGCAAACACAAGGCCTGTGAATCCGGCCCTCTACCTTGTTTTATCTGGCCAGGCGCCTTCGGCCCTGCACCTTGTTTCCACCCGCTTCACTTAACTGTTAAGGAGTAGTTACATTTACACAGTCCTAAAATGACACAGCGAGGCTGATGTGCCTCTCCACCCCCAGTGAAAATGAGTTTGACACCCCTGTATTAGACAAATCAAAGATTTTCTACCAAAGAGTACTGGCAAGAACAAGTCTCTATATTTTTAATCAGATGTCACAAACTCATGCTATCCATCACCTAAATCATGGTATTAAGAATTTCAGAAGAGCCCTGGCTGGTAGCACAGTGGCTAAGGCGCCGGCCTGTGAACCCAAAGGTTGCAGGTTCGATTCCCAGACAGGGCACATAACAAGGTTACAAGCCAGGTCTCCAGTTAGGTCTGTGGCTGGAGGCAGGTGAAAAGCAACCATACATTGATGTCTCTCTCCCTCTCTGCCTCTCTCTCTTCCCCTCTTTCTAAAAATAATAAAATAAAATCTTTAAAAAAAAATTTCAGAAGAGCCCTGGCTGGTGGCTCAATGGATAGGATACTGGCTTGCAATCCCAAAGGTCGCTGGTTTGATTCCCAGTCAAGGCACATAACTAGGTTGCAAGCCAGGTCTCCAGCCAGGTCCTTAGCTGGAGGCAGGTGAAAGGCAACCATACATTGATGTTTCTCTCCTTTTCTTCCTCCCTACCCGCCCTTCTCTCTAAAAATAATATTACAATCTTAAAAAAAAAATGTCAATCATGAATTCTTTAAAAAAAAAAAAAGAACTTCAGAAGAGCACAACAGTGATTTACAGATGTGGGGAACCATTTATAACACTTCTGGGATAAAAATAAAATAATTTGTGGTCATGTGTAGACCTCATACAGTTAGAGTTGAATGCCTCTGATGAACCAGACATGACAAACCTGAGGATTAGCCTTCTAGGTCAGGGCTACTCTCCTGGGTTGCCATTTGCCAGGTATCTGAAAAGCACATGGTGATGTGAGGTATATCTGTACCTTTCTCAGGCTTCTGCACCATCAAGGTTGGGGGGTAGAGGGATCCAGGGGGAAAAAAAAAAAAAAAAGGACTCATGGGCATGGACAACAGTGTGGTAATTGTTGTGGGGAGTATACGAGGGTTTAATGGTAATGAAAAAATACAATTAAAAATTAAAAAATAAAAGGATAACAAAAAAGTCAACATTCAAAACAATATGGCAGTGATCACTCAATGTAGCACTTTTAATTCTAACTTTCGAAGATTTTTGCCTATTTCAGTGGAGCAAAAAAAAAAAAAAAAAAGGCTATTACCCTCTAAGATGAAAAAAATATATGCTCATAAGATGAAAGGAAACATCATTTTACAAGTTCTTCATTTTATAAACAGGAAACTGAGAACAAAAGAGCTGATGAGACTTGCTTAGGATCATACAGTTGTAAAACACCTAAAAGCCAGGTTATCTACCCCTTAGTATATTTTATGTTCCTCTTCTAGTAGTTTCCATTCCTGTACTAACTCCAAAGGAAAAGGGAAGCTCTAGAGGCAAATGACTTGTAATTCAATGGTCTAAGTAGTATCAAGACATAAGGACTTGGGGAGATAACACATACGTTTCCTACTAGACGTTAAATATAATATGTTCAATTCCTTCTCCTGGCTTTAATATAAAAGGCAGGTAAATAAAAAACAACTGTTGCTTCTTCCCTCAAATTCACACTACAATCAGTTCTACTATAATGTGACATTACAGCCCTAAAACATCACTACACTATGCAAAATCATGCAGTTAAAAACCGTAGAGCTTATGGGGAAACTGGGGCTAGGGTACAACACAAAAACTTGATCAACAAACAAATGCTATAATAAATATGGCCTTTTAACTTGAAAAAGACCTGAATTTGCTTATGGAAGTGGGCATTGGAAGTGTTGCAGTTGTAAGTAAGTGTGAAGCTGGTGTGTGGTGGGTTCTCACAGCAAGTGAGGACAGCTGTGCTGCTGTGCAAGCTGGGGGTGTGCAAGGGTCTGTGTGTGACCACATGTTATATATTAATATGCAACTTTATCCACCTGCATGCAGTTTTCTGCGTTCACCCAGTGTTTTATCAGTTAAAATTGCATATAAGCAAACACAAAATGTGTATTATACTCAAATTATTCTCGAGTCTGTCAATTGCTTTGGAAATCTGTGTTTATTAGTGGAATGGACTAACTTCCTTCTTTTGTAAGCATAACAGATAGGGCTACAACTCTCTGGATTATGCATCCTAGCTTTACCATGAAACAGGCTTAAGATTGTCCTATCATGACTAACTCTCAGAGAAACTGGCTTGGCATTATCAAATAATTTATCTTAAGCCCTATTCATTTGGCAGCAGGTTCAACAAAATTGACTTTTATAGCCATCCCTTTTAAAAGACCCAAATGGAGAACTTCGTATTCAAAAATAACTGAAGGTTAACAATGAAGAAAAAGGAATTACCATCACCAGTGTTGTATTTTTTCAGTGGTACATAGTTTGAGCCAAACAAAAGGATGGCTATGGAACAGGAGATAAAACCAGTGGTCACATCCGTTTCATTGTTGCTCATGGTTCCCCTTGTACCGGACAGCGAGCCAGTTCACGTTACACTTGATGTAATTTTCAAGAGTTTCTGAAATAAAAGAAACAAAAATGAAGAAATGAAGAAGTTGTGAATCTGTGAACAAATGGTGAGCGATACATTATATTGAGTTTTTCGAAAGTATGCTAAAAGTCTTTCTTCCAGATAAAGCATTTGGACATTCCAAAATGGTATTATGTCCATACTCCATGTTCGTTTAGTCTTTTCTTTTTTCCTTTTTTTAAATCAAAATAATTTTTTCACCTCTATTCTACAATTACAAAAAAAACCGTTGTCATCAGAGCTGGAAAGCCTCACCTCAGTGCATGTAGGCAGATATGATGAACACATTTGTGGACTAGAACTGTTTACTTCAGTTGGTTGTTGTGCTACTCAAATCAGAAAGCAGGTGTGAAGACTCTGAGAATTACCAGCACCTTTACAAGCAAAATGTTTTGTTGTATTTCCCACAAAAGCTTCTAGGCCCACTGGCACATTTAAGTTGAATTGCTGCTACATGTTCCCCCTCGAGGATCCCCTAGAGGAAAATGTACTTTTCTTCATCAGTAGTACCACAGTATTAATTTAAATAGTGCATAAAACCCTCTTCCTTTATGACTTAGAAAAAACTGAACAGATAGAAGCATCTTTCAAAGATCTTTTTCAAGAATCTACTAAATCCCTTCAAAATTTAGATTCTTGAAAAATCTCTTCAGGAATATCCTCAAGTAGAAGTTTAGCAGTGATGTGTTGCATAATACTATCAGCCAGCCAGCAGAATGATGAGAGGCACCTAGTTAGTCAGCTCTTTGTATAATCTGGTAGCCATTAATCACATATGGAACACTAAATTTAATTTAAATCAATTAAAATTAAGTAAGAAAACAATTTCAGTTCCTTAACCATGATAACCATATTTCAAGTGGTCAATAGCCACATGTAGCCAGCAGACTGTGCAGGAACAGGATGTTTCCCTCACTGCAGAAAGTTTTGTTGGACAACATTGCTAAGTTTATTAAAAAGTTCTGGGGAGGGCCTGGCTGGTAGCACAGCGGATAAGGTGCCGGCCTGCGAACCTAAGGGTCGCAGGTTCGATTCCCCAGCCAGGGCACATAACAAGGTTGCAAACCGGATCTCCAGTCAGGTCTGTGGCTGGAGGCAGGTGAGAAGCAACCATACATTGGTGTCTCTCACCCTCTCTGTCTCTCTCCCTTCCCCTCTTTCTAAAAATAATGAAATAAAATCTTAAAAAAAAAAAAAAAAAGTTCTGGGGAGACTACTTGGACTATACCCAAAGAATCCTGAAACACCAATTCATAAGAATCAATGTACACCTATGTTCCTAGCGGCACTATTTACAATAGCCAAGTGCTGGAAACAGCCGAAGTGCCCATCCGTGGATGATTGGATCAAAAAACTTTGGTACATTTACACAATGGAATTCTATACAGCAGAAAGAAAGAGGGAACTTGTACCCTTTGCAATAACATGGATGGAACTGGAGAGTATTATTCTTAGTGAAATAAGCCAGTCAGTGAAGGACAAATATGATATGATCTCACCCATTACGGGACAATAATGAACAAAACTAACAACAAGCAAAACAGAACCAAATATATGAATACAGTGAATAGGCCTTCAGTGGTCAGGGGGAAAGGGTTGGGGGGAGGGGGAGGCAGAGGCAAGAAAGGGGAGCAGCTTAGACAAGTACCTAGTATGAAGGAACCATGGACATGGACAACAGGGGGGATTGACTTTGGGGGGAATGGGTGGGTGGGGAGGGGGACAGTGGGGAGCAAAAATAGGATGGATGTAATACAACAACAATAAAATTTAATTTAAAAAAAGTTCTGGGGAAAAGAGATGGGGTGTGTGGGGCAGGGGAGTGCAAATGAAGAAAAATGGGGCAACTGTAATAGAACAAAGATAAACTAATTTAAAAAAACGTTCTGGTTCCCCTCTGAAGAAAAGGCCTAAAATGACAAATAACCAGCATTCAGGCATTTTTTCATAAGATAACATTTGGAAAATTCACTTTTTCTTTTTTTTAATGTACAAGCTACATAAGAAAAAATAACCCAAAAGAGTCACTTTATCACAGAAAGAAACCAGAGTCTTCCCACAATACCACCTTGAATTTATATTTTTCACATTGACCTTTTGGTTCACGTCACTGTGTAAACTATTTGAAATGGAATTGAGGGTAATCCAGTCATTTTAAAATTTTCCCTCCAAATTTAATGTCATAGTGATAATTTGTGGATATATGTTGAATAAATTTCATCTGAAATCACATTTCTTTGTTATTTTACAGCGATAAACATTTACTTTAAAGGTGTCTCATTTTCCCAGGTGTTGCTCCTTACATGTTTTTTACAGAGACTGTTAAATAGAAAAGTACTTATCATACATGTTCTCTGGCATTATTACGAATAATTTGAAAACAAGGATAACATCAAAAGTGCTGCATTAATTTTAGTAAGAAAAATATCTATTTGAAATGGTGTGTACTTTTTTAATAAACGAAACACCCCTTTGAAAGAGTACTTTGAGTGCTCATCAGAGTGCATGAACTGCCATTTCCAATGCTGAACGAACATTAATCGGTGTTACTTCACCTCAAGTTATTTCCTGCAGGTAAATGAAGTGGGTTGCACTCACCTGCCTTACGTGTCAGCCAGCCCGTGATGTAATTCAATGTGGGTTGCCAGTACTGTCTTTAAGGAAGTCTGCCTCTTCCTAACTCAACAAAACTTTTCCGCAAAAGAAAACCAACATCTCTTTGTCAATAAACTTTAATTTAATATACTTTAGAGTAAGGTAGTTTTAATGTTTAGTTTTAAGTGTCCATTGGTGTTTCATTAAACTAGATTCATTTTTTCTAGTACTTAAAACATTTATTAGTAAATACTTTTCCTCTAAATTTTTCCTAGCTATTTAAGCTTCTATTATGGAGACTTAGAAAGTGAGTGTGTGTGTGTGTGCTGCTTGCTGTGTTCTGATCAACACTGCTTGTTCCAACGCAGAGGTTTCAGTTTGAGTTTCATGTTCATTTCCTCAAAGCTTCTGATCACCTCTGCCAGTGCCATGGCTCACATGGACAGTGTTTCAGCATACATAGTCTGAGCCTTGGTTTTTCTTTTTAATCCTGATCCTGTTTTGAAAAGGCACGAGACAATCCCTGCAGAGTTACCTGGGTTTCTTCCCAGGTGCTCGCTGGGCTCGCTGCGCTCAGGGCGCCCGACCCGCCTCCACGGCGCTGCAGTGGGGAGCCTGCTCTTCCTATTCCAGCCGCCCGCCTCCCCTCCCTTTCCCCACAATTACCTGTGCACGCTGGGGGGCCGGCTGGGGATGTCTCTTGCCCACGACCCTGAGGCCTTGTTCCCTAGGCTCTCCCGGCAGCCTGGCCAGCCTTTACCTCCAGCAGGGACAGGACCTACCTAAACACCGGGCGGGGGGAGGGGATGGCGCTATCGAAGGCGCTCCAAAGGCTCGCCTGCTAGCGGTAGGTTGGGGAACACCTTTTCCGGGCTTCTGTGCGGGAGCGCAGGGTCGTGTGACTCAGGGGACTGCAGGGGGCCTCAGGCCCTTTGTCCATCTACCAGCAAATTAGGAAGGCTTTTGCTTCTCTGGAAAGGTGATTATTCAGGGAACGCGGAAGCATGTCCCTCTCTCTAAACATCACAGAGCTAGGCATTATTTGTACTATTTATGGATGTGACCGAAGGTTAAGGAATTTCACCCAGTTGTGAAGGGTTATCTAAAGCTGCATTTCCCCCCCCTCCCCCCTGAGTATCAGGAGATTCACCTGAACCACTAATGTCACTGACATCTCTTGTGACATCACAAGATTTCACTTGTAATCACTAGTCCTTTATAAATGCAGCAGAACAAGTATCCTTGTATTTACCTGATTTGTACTGAGTGTCACAGGAGAATATATACAGGCTTCTCATGTGTGGCTGCACATTACAATTGCTAGGGAAGGTTTTTTGTTTTATTTGTTTGTTTGCTTTTAAAATACTGATACCTGGACCCTACATTAGACCAATTGAATAGAAACCTTAGGGGCGTGGCTCAAGAATCATTTTCTTTTAAATTGCCTTCATGAGAATCACATTGTAGCTCAATGGCTGTCAAATTATATTGATAATAAGAATCGATATATTAAGGGGGAATGGGTGAAAATGCAGATTCCTGACATTTCAATTTACATTTTAAGAAATACTACTCTAGGTTCTCACTCTCTGATATGTAGCCACAGACTGCATATGGCTATTCAATTTATACGAGATTTAAAAATTCAGTAGTTCACTTGTATAGGATGCTTTTTAAGTGCCCTATAGCACAGGTGCAGATTTTAGAATATTTCTGGCATCACAGAGAGTTCTGTTGAACAGTACTGTTCTAGACTGTTCTCTGTGGGAATGCATCTGTGGCCATACAGGGTCCTACCCTTCATGTAAGTTCCAGATGGCAACAGACACAGATATGAAGAAGTAAGTTCAGAAAGGGGAAGTGATGGGTTCTCTCCTAGGGTAAAAGTTCAGAGAGGGTCTCTAAGCAGAAGTGGCATTTAACTGAGACAATCCAGCAGTTAGTAATGGTTGTGGAGCTAGAAGTAGGAGAAAATAAAAGGTCTGTCCAAAGAGGAAGTACCCTGGAAGGAAGCTCTGCTTTAAACATTTATCACATTCATAAACTATAGTGCATAATAAGCAGATGAAAAGAAACAGCACCATGTCCTTTAAAGAATGAAAGAAGCTAAGGCTTTTCATGTAGGGAAGAGATTAAGGATGCAGTTCAGAAAAGTTTGAAGTCCCCCTTTCCTCACGCATATACTTACAGATACAGACATAGGCAAGCTCTCTTCCATAAAATTTTGGGCCTAAATACAATTGTTTCACTTTGTGATTATAAGAGACCTCAGTGATCATGTGCCTTGTTTTGCTTCAGATTCACCTTGAGACACTGAGGCTCCCATGGTTGTGGATTCCTCAAAATCTAAAAGTGAGTTGGGACCCAAGTCAGACTTGAGGATATTTATAACAGGGTATTTCAGTTCAGTACTTGCACATCATACAACTAGCCAAACCAAATACAGATGATCTGCTGCTTAATATGGAATTTTTCTTTCAAATTGTTCATATGCATTAATGCCTAAACATAAAGGTCTGTATTGGAAGACTCTTGGCAGGCACTAGAAGATCAAGGTTAGCTTCGCCTCAGTTTTATTGTATATAAAATACCAATAATAAGATCTTTGTACCTTACCCTTTCATGTAGTCAAATGGTTTAGTGTATATAAAATATTATTAGGACTTCTGGTTTCTGTGCTAATATTTGAAGATCTTCAAAGCAGTCACTTCTGTCATCACAATAAGAAAAAAGCCAAACAAATTGAAAATCAATTCTTATGACCTCTACCAGAAAACTCAGGTTACAGGATAAATCAGTGCCCTGAACACTGACGAGACAGGTGAACGCAGAGAATCACAGCTTACTGAGAGCAGAAACCACTAGAGCTGGTAATGATTGGTAGAGAGCATTTCCACATTCATTGGTGACCTGCTAGAGACTGATGTGGACTAAATCAAGCATTAAAAATCAGGGGAAGCAGGACCCAGTATTAGGGGACCATTCATACTTGAATGAGTTTAACCTACAGGAGCTACTTGAGGTTCTCACAGTGCAGAGCAGAGAGAAATTCCCTTTTGCTTCTGGCAAGGGCAGGGAAAGAGCAATCATTTTGAAATACACCCGGTGCTTTCAGTTCTCTGAAACAAAGTCTAGTCCTCAAGGGAATCTTCTTCATGAAAGTGTTATCTGACTGAAAAGAGCAGTTAAGACAACTGAGCTCCTTCTTGCCTTTCTAGCTTACATGGCTAAGAAACTCTCCTGAAGGTCATAGCCCGCTAATTCCAGCTCACTAAAAATGGAGATTTAATCATAAAATTCCCCAATACTTTATGACTATCATAAAGATGCTCTAGCAAAATAACTGTGGGTTACAAAGGAGAGATCGGCAAGACACACTGTTTGAGGAGTTTCTAAGAAAAACCCTAAGATGAAAGAGGAGACAGAAGGACATGAAAGAAAACTGAAGTCTGGGCTGCCTACAGCTGGAGCAAACATTGACACAGCCAAACTCCTCGCCAGATAAACATAAAACCTCACCTACAGGCCTATTTATCTCAGTTCCTATTATCTAATATATCATGTCTGGTTTTCAACAAAGAGTTACAATGTGTGCTAAAAGGCAAGAAAAAATACAGTCTGAAGAGAGAAAGCAAGCATCAGAACCAGACTTAGACATGGTAGGTATTGGAATTATTAAACTGGGAGTTTTAAGTCTTTATAACTTGCCAAGAGCTCTGTTGGAAAAAGTGGACAATACAGAACAACATATATATGTGTAATTTTAGCAAAGAGATGAAAACTCTAAGAATCAAAAGAAAACGCTAGCACCCAAGAAAAACACTGCACCAGAAATGAAGAATACTTTTCACAGCTGAGAAATAATCAGTAAGCTTAACGATATGTCAATAAGAATGTCTAGATTTAAATGTAGAGAGAAAACAATTTAAAATACCAGAAGTGGAATATTCAAGAATTATGGCATACTACAAAAAAGAAGAAATGTTTTAACTAATAATAGCTCAGAATTTTTGAAAATTAATAACATACCAAACCACAATTACTGAAAATCAGAGAATTAAACAAGATTTTAAAAAATTTATAGGCCATGGCTGGTGGCACAGTGGATAAGGCACCAGCCTGCGAACCCAAAGGTTGCTGGTTTGATTCCTCAGTCAGAGCACATAACCAAGTTGCAAGCCAGGTCTCCAGCCAGGGCGGTAGCTGGAGGCAGGTGAAAGGCAACCATATAGTCATGTTTCTCTCCCTCTCTGCCTCTCTTCCTTTCCCTCTCTCTGAAAATAATAAATAAAATATTTTTAAAAATTTACATGAGTCTATCATTTAAATGGTGAGCACATAATGTGATATACAGATTATGTATCATAGAAATGTATACTTGAAACCTATGTGATCTTGTTGGCCAGTGTCACTTCAGTAAGTTTAATTTTAAAAATGTCAGAAAATCAAAGAAAAAGTATTAAAAGAAGCCAGAGGGAAAAGACATCTTATCTATAGAAGATCAGAAAGAAGAATTCCATCAGATTTTTCTTTGAGAACCATGCAAGCAAGAGCAAATGGAGAGAAATAAATTTAGAGTGTTGAAAGAAACCCCACCAATTTGGAATTCTGCATCCAGTGTAATTATCCTTTGAAAATGAAGGGGAAACAAAAACTTCTCAGACAAAACTGAGGAAAATTTTCAAAGGCAGACCTTCCTTGGATGAAGGAAGAAGTTCTTCACAGAAAAGTAAAATGATATAGGTCAGAAACTTGGATCCACATGAAGAACACTTGAAAAGATTAAATGAGAAGCATTGATGTGAGAAACATCAATCAGTTGCCTCTCACACATACCCCAGACCAGGGACTGAACTGCAACTCAGGCTTGTATCCTGACCAGGAATTGAGCTGGCAACCTTTCACTATACAGGATAATGCCCAACCAACTGAACCACGATGGTAAGGACTCACTTTAATTTCAAACACACAATAAAGGAGATGAAGAAAGGTACACTGTGCTAACATTAATCAAAAGACGCTTGGGATAGCTTAATTTCAGGCAAAGATGACTTTACCTCAGAACAAAGAAATCACTAGGGAGAAAGAGGGGCATCACATAATAATAATGTCAACTCTCCAAGAAAACATTACAATCTAGTGTATGTACCTCACAACAGAGAGTCAAAATATGAAGCAAAGAAGATAAAATTACAAGAAGGAGACACAAATCCACTATTATAGTTGGATCTTCAATACGCCTCTGTTAATAATGGATGGATCCAGCAGGCGGAAAATTAGTAGAGATCTAGCTAAACAGACATCATCTGGATCTAATTGACAGTTATATAACATTTCATCCAATTACAGGTGACTAAACATTCTCCTCAAGCTAACATAGACCATTAGCCAAGACAGACTACATTCTGGGCTGTAAAACATATCTTTAAAAACTTAAAAGAATAGACATCATACAAAAGTATGCTCTCAGACCAGAAATAACAGAAAGATAGATGAAAAATCCAAAAATATTAAAAATTTAAGAACACTTCACTAAATAACAGATCAAAGAAGAGTTCTTAAACCAAAATATATTTCAAAGTAAAGTTAAATACTACTGATCGAATTTATGAGATGCAGTGAAATCAGTGCATAGAGAAATGTTTATAGCATGGGATGCATATATTAGAAAAGAAAGGTCTAAATTCAATAGTCTAAGTTCCCATATAAGAAAC